>JAWNKX010000202.1:1200000-1699719 GCA_035041755.1 Cacoxenus indagator
AAGCTCGTACAACATTCACGTGATTTTTAAAGCATTAACGGCAATTAAAAAAATATATACTCATATATAAAATGAAAAGGATACAAAATAAAAAAAAAACTCCGCTGCCCTTGCATGCGTTTTAAGCGCAGCACTTAACCGTTTTATGCTTGAAGCAAGGAACGTAATTTAAATTTAATTAGCTGCATGCGTCGTGCGTAATAATTCTTTAAAAAAAAGGACAATATATGAGCCCCGCACAGAGCTGCGTTAAGTCAAGTCATAGGCAAGGCAAGGGGCAAGGCAAGGCAAACGATGCAATGGCAACAACGAACAACGTTGAATGTCGAACGTTGAAAGTCGAGCGTCGAAAAGCGAATAAAACGAATTGCGAACGGAAATAAAGCGAAATAATTACGATACTTTCTACTTATCAGCGTCGAATGGACGTAAACAGAAAGAGCACTCGACTCGAGTCGACTTGGCTTGGGTTGAGTTGAGTTGAGTTGAGTTGAGCAGCGGTGACAGTAAATACGCATAAACCTTAATTTGCAACAATGGTTAATGTGCAGCAGCTGCAGAAGAAGCAGACGGAGCAAGCCAAGCAGCAGCAATGGCAGGATGTGCTTGCGTATGTGCTGTTTTTCTTCGCTTCCTTTTGGTTTTTTGTTGCTCTCGTTGTGTTGCCGTTGTTGATGGCCTTGTAATGCGTGCATGCGTGTGTCCGTGAGTGCGTGTTTTGCTGTATGTATGTGGCGGCGTGCTGCGCTATCTGTTCATTTATTCGTAGAACATGCCACAATGCCGCCTTCAAATGTTTTGGCTCTGCGTTCACAGACACATCGACAGCATTTGTAGTCCCTCATAATTGGTTCAGCGTTAATAAAAACATTTAGTCTCTGTGTTTGTGTGGTAGAGTACAAAAAAGAAAAACCAAAAAAAAAATTGAAAAAAAGAACAAAAGAGGATATTTGTTTGTGTTCTGAATTTGTGTACTTCGCAAAAGGTTAACTAAAATTTTGCTTTTTATTGAGGTTAAGTGGACTTTGTCATACCTTATGTGGCTTTGCTAGGATAAAAGGAGGTAGCAATATTTTTAACAAATTATTAAATTCTAGGAGGAAGATCGTCAATGTGTATTTCAGCATGTTTTATGTTTGTATGTATTACGGATAGTGCAGTTATAAGACACAAATCCCAATATATGCAAAGAGTTTTTGAAGTATTAATTATGAAAACTTTCGGTGTCCACATTAGTACTTCATTAGAAATTAATTTACTCTTCTTGCATACACCAAATATTAAATTTCATACGCGAGGTTGCGGTCCAAGCTACTGCAGAGGATCGTAGATACACAGTGGTATACCCGTAACTCTGTTATCCATCGAGACTTGAAAATTCCAACAACAGAAATTGTCAAAAAATTCGCTGGATATCATCTGACAATAGCAGTAAATAAAGACTATACTTAGACAAAAAAGGGATACAAATACACTATTTATTTCCTTACTTAACTGTCTCGATTTTCGGGGCTTATATTCGCCAAAGCCTTAAATAAACTGTGAACCTTAAAAGTGTAGCGTGCAAAAAAAAAGAACAACAACAAAAAATTTTATAAAATGAAGAAAATTCCCTGCCTTGATTGTAGCAGAAAATAAAAAAAGAGGAAAACAGAATGTGACGAAAAAGAAATGATAGTCAAGAGGTCACGACTCTAATGTGAACTAGTTGGATTAGTGGCTGTGATACAAAAACAAAAAATGAATAGACGAAGCAGAAAACCTGACTTTATGTAAGAGAACGAGGATGAGTACGTGAAAAGTAAGCTGGCAAAACAGACAGACAGATGTGACGGCAGATAACGAGGTCAATTGTAAGTTATTTCGCTCACTCAAAAAAAGGCAACAACTACAACAACAACAACAAAAAGAAATAATATAGCATATCATGTGTGGATACAAAATGGGTATCATTAACAGCAAACTGGCCAGAGAAAAAAAAAAATAGTAATGCAAAAAGTATCTCCACACCAATGTGAGTGAAAAAAGTATCTCATGAATGAAAACATTTTTTTTCCAACTGCATGCCCTTGTTTTCCATTTGTTCAATGCTGATGTGTTTTATTTAATTTTATTTTATTTCGCGTTGTCGACTTTATTGTCGTTTTTGTTGGTAATGTTTGCACACAAGAGTTGAAAGTTGCGCAAATTAGTTTGAGCAACAGAACAACACTAAAAAAAAGCATATTTTGAGCGCGCCAGTAAATTAAAAAATTGCCTTAAAACTATTTTACTCTGACATTTTTTCTCTTTTACATTTGCAAACTTTCAAATTAATTTAATTAAAAGCTGTTGAAAGAGCAAATAATTTGTACGTTTAGTAGTGGATTTTTGGTCTTTCTATGAGTGCGTTTTTATGTAAAAACTTTAAAGCGATGCTTAAATAAAAAAATAATAAACAAATAAAATATATGTAAAATTTAAATGTGCGTGTGAAAACCGAAAACCCGAATTTGTGTCAAGCAAACGCAAAATAAATTTTTTCCAACTCACTCAATGAGAAAAAAAAAAATTCAAATAAAAAATAAAAAAATCAAGTCTATTGTGCATACGCTATGTGTGTCACACACCCACACTAAGGCACACACCCATGTGTATATATATTAAGTATGCTCCATGTGCATCCTGCTGAGTCGTAAGCGACCAACTGCAATAAAATAATAAAAATAAAAAAGGGCGTGCAGCGTTATTGTGTATTTTGCAAAAGTAAATGCTCATATTTGCAGGGTATTAGGAGAGGTTTAAAGAGTTGCAGGTGGCGCTAAATTAGGCGTGTACTTTCACTACAAGATAATTAAATTTAATTTGTAATTATGTAGTATATATCAATTACCCAACTTAGTGTGTTTTTTTTTGCAATAGCCACCTTTTCCGCAACTAATGCAACTGGCTCGCTACGCTGAGCTATGGGGAGAATGCATGAATGATTGAATGAGTTTTGTGGCATCTCTGGTAGAACAAGAATGATATACGTAAGTTGTAACACTTCTGTGGAAATAAATAAATATAAAACTTAATACTGATGTTTAGATTGGTGGTCTGAGTTAATACAAGCAATTATTTGTCTGACGCGCTTGAGATAAAACTTATAACTACTAACTAATAACTAGGGTTAGCATACTAACCCTAAGACTAGCCTAGGAGTTAGTATAACCAGAAATAACAAAGGCAATCCTATTAACACATTGAGTGTTATATAATAGGATTGCGATTATTATATTTAATGATTGATAGCTCAATAAGTAACGAGAATCATGTTTCAACAATTCTTTTTTCATATAACAAAGCAACTTTCATTTCATTTCATCAAAGATTTTCCATTGTTATTGATAAGCTCTTGCCTTATTTGCGTTGTTGTAGAAATTCAGGGGTTTCTGATAAAAAAAAACTGGCGCAATGCCATTGAGGAAATTCATTGTTACTCCATAAACATAATTCTGCATGAAACAAAATAAATGGTAATCGGATGATGTTAGGTTCGCACTATATAGGTGCATTAGAACGTCCAAGAAGTGTATGACCTAGCGTTGTCGTAGTGGATTACTGTGCACTTTCTGTTGATCAATTGATTTAGTATTGTTAGTTATCGTTTGCCCAGGAAGGAGAAAAGAATCCGAATCATTCCGTTTAGCAAATTTTTACCATCAAATTGTGTGCTACCCAAAAATCCAGTTTTTTTGTGCATAGCCATACATATTTGAATGGTCTGAAACTGCCGTATAGTGAATGCCAATAACCTGCGCAATGTCGCTATGTGCCTGTCATTCTCCACTTTAGCAATAATTGCGTCTTTGACATCAAAATTTCCCGAGTGAAACCATGTTGTAATTGTTCGTTCTGATGAAGTATCTACTACAGAAGGTACATGCAATTTTTTAGGGGTCTAATAGATCGATTAATATTTTTTTTGAAGAAGTAAAGTAAATTATAGCCATTTTTCTCTTTTTCGGCACTCATTTTCATTAGGCAAAATCAGTTTTTGTTGTTTTAGCCAATTAATACTTACGGTATCTAGCAATTGAAATGTACGGCAGTTACTCTTCCATCAACCTATTATTTAAGCAAAATGAAACTAAAAAAAAACTTTGTCCATATTGAGCTATAAAAATGTTTATTTTTACATGCGAAACGCTTCAACCGCTCCTGTGGCACACTCTACAACACACAAACTCACATACAACATACAGATATATAGTGAAACAATTGTATTCTATTTAATAATGCATAAGGTATAAATTGGAAAAAAGTAGATGACTATTCACGTGAGTGAAATGGGAATAAAAGCATTATAAGATATAGTATAGAAACTCAACATATTGTATTCTGATGTCATGTGTACTAGCATTTATATAGATAGACGTAGTGATATAGATACTTTTATAAAGCACTGAGCAAAAAGAAAACGACTTGAATCTCTCATTAGTTTATCAATGCACATTGTGTGTCGTCGTACCCATTTTCAAGATACGAGTAAATGCGGCCAAAGTGTAGAAATCATGAATTGTGCGAAAAAAAAAAATAACCACTCAAAATTCTGAAAAATGGCAAGCATGAAAACGCAACAATAAAGTTCAGCTCGACTCGAACTCGAACAGAACTCGCAAGCAATTCTTGCTGATTTTTATTGTCACACGTGCAGCAAACTTTTTTTGTTTCTTCGCTGAACACAATTGCACGGCGAAACGATGTACAGGCTACGCTTATCACGCCTGAGTATTGAAGCCATTCCATGCCGTCATGCAGACTTCGTCACTCAATTCGTATACGCAACCCGTTTCCATGCCGCTGCACAAGCTGTCGCTCATCTCACCTGGCGTTGCCGCCCACTAGTGGCTTAAAGTTTCAATTGCGAATTTAGGTCAGTGCATGGGAGATACTTTTAATGTGGCGTTGAACGAGTGAACTCGGGGCCACAAAGGCTCAACACAGCCACCCAGGACGACGATGGGCGACGCTGTCACACGGTTCATCTATTTACAAACTGAAGCCGCATGAGGCAAACAATGCCAAGCGGCTACGTGCTTTTCTCTAAGTGTAGCGGTGCATGTGTGTATTTTCAACTTTTCTTTTTTCTGCTTCTTTTTTACTATATATTTAAATATTTTTGTGCACTTTTGGAGTCCTACATGTAAAATAGTTTTTTGTGCATTTTAAAGTTCTACTTTGTGCAAATATTGATTTTTTCGCCTTTTTGTTTTGCCTGTTTTTGTTTTTTATTTTCTTATACATTTTTTTTCATCGTGTGCTTTGGCAATATGCAAATAGGGTAGAATGTGGCGAAAATGTTGTTAAATGTTAATGAAGTATGTTTTTGGTAAAAATAAGACTTCGTGATTAAAAGCAAAACATTTCCAGGTACACATTTTTGTCGTTGTTCGATAATGATGGCATAAATTTCAACAGGCATGTTGTACTAAATTTTTTGAAAACGGCAATGTGTTGCCGTTAAAGGCGAGGAAGTATATATTAAACCGTTATTTGGCATATGCGATTTTTTGTTTTATGGGTATTAGGTCAGTATAAAGTATTTAACCAAGTGCCAATAATCGAAATTAAGTCAAACTAGTTCGAATATATGGAAACAGACACAGTAACAGACTTAGACACAGCTACAAATTGTGTTTGTTCACATACAAACAGCTGTATTTGATTTTGTAACCGACTACAGACTCAGACACAGCTATATCATTCAGCCTTTAGATCGCTCTATTTTAAGAAATAAGTTGAAATCATTAAGCATCTCTAAGTTTCCACTTTTCTTATCGTAATGCAACACTGTGCCTCAGTCCTTCTTAAACTAATCTTATATAAGTAGCAGCATTTCTTTGTATGTGGAATTCTTAATATTAATAGGAAACAAGGTAACTAAACACTTGTCTCTTAGAAGATAACTGGTCCAAGCCAGCAGTTACTCTTCTATTTGTTTAAGCAAGTTGTTCTCGTATTTTTCTACGCTGTATCTACGACTTCATTGATTACTAATTGAAGTATTTTGTCCAGTGATAAACTGGGTCCGCTCCATCATCATATTTGGATTAATACTAATAATTTGCATATATACCATTTTGTTTGCCTTTACTATGAAGCCTATAAAAATTGAATGAAAATTTGGTGTCTACTTCGTAAAAATAAATCTAAAAGAGCTCGAACCGAACCGAAGGTACATTTTTTTAGCTCGATAGCTACCATGTATGCGGAGCTACATGCCCTTCTAACAAAGGCACAAACGCTATTATATATATGGTTGTTTTAATTATTAAGCTATTACTGTATAATTATTCTTTGATGACGGTATAGACCTACAGTATACAATTCTGGAACACTGTAGCCAATTGAAATCTGAAAAAAAAAATTTCAAAGGCTGCAGACAAAACTACTGCGAAGCTTTGTCGATGCGTAATTTTATCATCCATCGAGAATAGCAGATCCCAACGATCAGAGAGAGACAGTAAGTTTCAATATCAAAGCTTCAAACTTTCAAATATCATTCAGCTGCTATCAACAATGCGACGTCTCTAAAAGGCTACATCATTTGGATTTGCCAGTGCATTTAACAACAGAATTCTAAAGCTTCTAAATTTTAATTTGACTTTATTCCTCAATGTATTCACTGGTTGTTGAACTCTTCAATGTTCTAACTAATAAATTTTCAAGCACTGTTTAGATGCTTAGTCTCAGTCTTAGATACGATCTTTACATATTTCATTACACAAGGCGAATTCGCGGACGACCGCATTCTAGAAAAAAAATTTCGAGTGCTAAAACTTACCCTGTAAACAATATTCTATGTAAAAACAAAAGGAACAATTGACCAAAAAAGAAGAGAAAAGAATAGTCAAGAATCATGATCATTTGCTCAGTTTGGTGATCAACTCTTTCTTGTTCATTCACCCTTGAGCAACCCAACACTGATACATTAATGATAGCAGTGATAGAAAAGGTAACACAAAAAAATTTGTTTGTCATTAAATTATATACATATATCTTATCTTATATCTATAAATAATAAATAAACCGTAACGTGTTCAAATCATTTTAAAATACAAATATAACTGACTTTGAATCCATAAAACATTTGTAGTTCACCTAAACGATTCAGTTCCCTGCGGTCATTTAAATACATATAGAACTTTCTCATCAAGCCAAACTTGTAGAATAGATACATATGTAGTCGTGCACAAAAAAATTCTTTTAAAGTCAAATTGAATAATTTAAACTATTTTTATGAGTCTCTCATGTGACGCAAAGACATATTTTCGATAATAAAAAGTTTTGGGCAACCAATGAAAATAGCCTAAGAAAATTGCACTCAACGCCTCTGCATAAGAATTTGGGATGACCGACTAATAAAAAAACAAACAAAAAAAAAAAAATAAATAAATAAAAAAGAAATAAAAAATTGAATAAACCCCGAGCGCATATAAAAATGTTATTTCGAACTTAAACTTTTCGAGGCAACAACCGGCGTAGATAAAAGGCAAGTACGCCAGAGTTAAACGCACCCCTTTTTTCTAATGACTTTTGGGATTGGCGCTCGGCGACTGTCAACGTTTAAGCCAATATGGTTTATGGCCTTAAGTTTTGGCTGTCAGTTTTAAGCATGCACACGCGAAAAATACACACACACTCACACAAGCTCACAGATGTACGAGTAAGCACTTTTTCTGCTGCGAATATTTGCACATCTTTGGTGACATAAAAAAGGGGAAAATGTAAGAAAATAAAAGTTTACGGCGGCTAAAATTATTTGAGAGATTGTTGACGAAAATGATGTCGATGAGGGCGTATATTATTTTTTATTTAAAGAGAAATGTTGGTAGGTGATCAGAGGTCGTAGTAGACAGATAAAAAATGGAGAGAAGTAGGTTGAAAGATGCTCGTATGAAAATAGGTAAGTATGGTTAGATGTATGGCTAGATGAAAAGAAAGCAGCAGCGACAGATAAAACGATAGGTCGATATATCGAGAAAGGGAGAAACAGAGACAGAAAGGCACAGAAGGAGAGAGAGAGAGGCAGATGTCTAAATTGATGCAGAGATTAAATTAGTCGTAAGTCGATAAGAAGTTAAAAATAAATACAAGGGCAGGTACATAAGAGGATAGACAAGTAGCTACATCTAGATAGTGTTGTGGGAATAGAAGTTGACGTTTATATCAGGACTAACGTAGCCCACCAGACATTGTGCTGCTCTTTCCGGTATTAACAAAGTAAACAAAAATTCAATAAATTCAATTACAAAAATCAAGTATTCCAATTGTGTTTGCAACACATTTGGTTTATTGAAGCTATGACAATAAGAACTTTGCAACCTTTTGATTTTCCTTTGAGCATCGTCTCATGAACCACATTGATCATCAGTTTTCTTATCGCCAAAACCGTTACGTTGCATTGAAAAAAGATGTGAACGAAGAATTTTGCGAAACTAAACTTTCGATTTGAGCATTTATTATATTTTTCATTGTTTTTCTGTGACAGACTTTCGATTTAGAATTTGACATACTTTTCAATGGCAAACTGATGAAACAATTTTGATTTCATACAAATGATCAAATTTATTTATTTTTTTCTGACTTTTGCGTTATACTAACGCACCAAACTTCACAGGATTACTCAACAGGCTATTCTAGAGTTTCCCTGAAAATGTCATCAAAATCGGTCCAGCGACTTCGGCATCTATAACGAACACACAGACTTTTAGAACACAGTGAATTTTCAACAACAAAATATCATACATGCTCTGGCAATATAACAGCTTGGAAATGCAAGAGACAGTGTGAGTGAGTGAGAGTGAGTGTTATGTAGTGTGTGAGTGTAGAAGAGTATGCATGATGGAGAGTGTGAGTAAAGGAGAGTTAGTATGATTGAGATGTCAGTAAAGGAGAGTAAGCGCAAAAGAGATCTGCGAAGCTCGCGCTCACAATATAACAGTTCTGGGTGAACATTTTTTTCTGTTTCTCCTGCTTACTTTTTGACAATATGCGGTTGACGATTCTAAGTAATCTTCATAACTAAATAAGCTCAGCAATAACTTCAGCAATAAGCTCTCTTTGTGGTCGAATTTTGACCACTGTGCGAAAAACTAGTACAAATAAATGTACTGAATAGATAGAACTATCTATATATTTTTTTTTCACAGATTTTAGCGCTCAAATGCATTCGATTTCAATTACCTTATTTTTCTTCAATGCAAGTACATTTTTTAGGCATTTATAATTTTGTTATTATTTTTTTTTTACTTTCCCTTTGATATGATAAACGACATTGTTGTCAGTTGGATTTGTATGCGTTACCAAAAAATTTATTTTAAGCATGATGCCAAAGCACAGACAATAAAAATTATATATGACTGAGGGTGGTGAATGGTTTTGTCTGTGGGCAGAAATCACACAAACAAATGTTGTTTAAACGATTGTCGGGCAAATGTGCTGTGCAGAGAGACGAGCAAACCAAATGAAGGTCTTCAGTTTGGTTTAAGGTTTTTGGGGCTTCGGTTTACGAGTGCGCGTTTCGTTGGGCGCTCATGTGCAAATATGAAAAAATGGCATTTTATTGCCATAAAGCGTCGAAATTTTAAAATTTATAGCGCATACGCCGCATTGTACAATAAATATGTGCATTTGCCTGTATATATATATATATCAACGTATGTATGTACGTATGTTATTTTAGTTGTCAGTGTGTTTGCTTAGCACTGCCATTGGTTCTCATCGTTGTGCCTCTACGTTTGGCAATTTTGGCAGGCGCTCAGCCTGCGCTCAGTTGGCATTCATCGAGTTTATCGGTATTGAACACAAAAAGTGCAGCATTTTCGGCTTTTTCTCTTCGGTTTGTTTATCCTCACGTCTGGCATTGAGCTTGTACTGCGGCTTAAAGTCGGCGTCCTCGCAATGCGCAATATCACACATCGATTCGAAGTGTTTTCATGCAATTCGAGCTGCATCAGTTGGCCTTGATGTCTTTACGTGGTTAGGACAAGACCCAGTGTGTGTTTTAGCCATTTGAGATTAGTTTGGTGTACCTTGCGGAAATCAATGGCAGATTTTTCTAGATAACTGGGAAGTGGTATAGCATAGGTAGATAACATCAAATGGTGTTTACTACGATGATGATAAAATACAATTATTGCAGACAACTCGTATGGGGCATAACTCGTATGACCCAGTAAACTAAAGACCAATATGTCTTGGCTTTATATGAACCCAAATTAAGTTCAAAGCAAAAGTTTTACTATTAAGAATCTGAATTTGTCTATGTGGAAGGTGTATTCCCAGTGTTCAGATCTGGTCGGTTGTACGGTGTATAGTAAACAGAAGTTTTCGCGTGGAATGTTAGCTTTTTAGCTCATAAAATGAGGAACTAATTTGTACTCCGTCGGACCGATCATCACGCCTAAGTTCACTCAAGTTCGCCGAGTTGATAAAGCATATTCATAGTTTGTGGGGTATCTCATATCTGCTTCACTTTTCCATGAAAAAGTACTTATTCTGTGCAGATTCAAAAAAACTATATTTCGTCTGCTAAGCAACATCAATGCTTCACATGAATTGAATGAATAATCACTTTAACATCCTTTTTTTTTACTATGTTCAGATTGCAATTTTTGTTATAATTTCTGTGTTCTCTTAGAAACCTAAATCTAAGCAGCAACAAAGCCATTTAACTACAAAATTGTTAACTAAAACCATAACTAGGTAGCGCTCTTTATTTTAATAGCGACAATACACGCAAGACTCACACTCACAGCGACTACTTAAAAATGTATAAATAATACATAATAATCCGGCATTGAAGTCACTAAGCCGCAAACGTTGTCCAACGCAGATGAATTCGTTATCTGAAACACATGGATTAATTTATTGCCAGACCGTAAAGAGTAAAGATACCAAGATGGAATATCAGATGAGAATAGTGATAGCAGACCGAGTACACTATATAGTGGTATGATGCAGCTGTTCGAAAGTAATGAAGTTGTCAATAGTTCCAACAGCATATTTCTATAGCAGCATTAAGACAAATTGTAGTACAAGCAAGTGGTCAATGGATCTCCAAGATCACGAAAGTAGATTTGTCTCATTATTATTTTTCGTTCTTCAAGCAATGCTGATATTGTATTGTCTTCACGAATTCATTGAGGAAACAGCCGAGTGCCAGTTTCGCTCTAAAAGTCTTATGGACAGCTTCACTGGTTTTGGGAAATAAAACTACAGACAATACAAGTCCGTTGCATGGAGCATTGATTCTAAAACAATTTTGTTTGCAACACTAGCGTTTATATTTTAAAATTTGTGGCACCTTGCTGAAAATAAAGTGGTCCTCTTTTTTTCAGTCTAATCTCTGTGAATTTATCCAACATCTTCAATTTCTGATCAAACAATTTTGAACGAAGATAATTTGAAATAAGTTTTACTTCCTGTGATGGCCAAACACGTAAAACTGATGATGAAGTTATGGCTGACTCATGTATTCTATTGGAAACCTTCAGAGTAAAAGTGATGACGGTGAGTGCTTGGAGGTTCTATTGAACAAAATCAAAGGAAAGAGGAGCCGAGCATTACACCAAGCACAGCTGCTCATGTTAGTGTGATCACAATATCTCGCAGCTCAATTTAAAGCGTTGTCTGATGCATAATCCAACATTTGGTCGTCCTTCTCATCAGCGAACTTTCTAGCAGGCTGTCCAATAAAACTGTAGAAGTACTTTGACCCACCCAAAGGTGATGCTGTTATAGCATTGACGATGAGTATATAGATTCAAAATCTCTCCAGTCGACTGCTAAGGATAATTGTAAGAAGCCAATTAAGTATATATGTAGATTCCATATATATGACAAATACTCAATTAATTTGCTGGTATACATAGAGTAGTGTAACTAAACATAACATACGCGTAGAGCTTGCCTTTGTGGTATGTACAAGTCAACTGAAATATTCACTTAAATACGAGTAAGCTGTCAAAATTGTTTTCTTTCATCAAATTGTAAACGTCTTTCATCTTAATTCATGCTGTAAAACTTGTCAAAGCAGCACTTAAAGTGTTGGCAAACATGCGTTGGTAATTTCGTTCGAAGGCAAAACTTTTCTGTCAAAGTAAATTTTATGCCGAAAATATGCAAAGCAGTTAGCAACTCGATATTTGCCGCCATCATCCTATGTAGCCCGTCTTCAGGAGCTTTCTCTCTTTCTTTTTGACTGCTACTGTGAAGTAAAACTATTGTAGAACAGAAATTCCATTAAAGTTTTGCATTTGAAATTGCGGCGCATAGTTTTACCACTGCTAACACTGATGTACGTTGCCACTTCAGCTCACGCTCAGCCGAACCGCAAAACCACTTTTTCGCTTTGGAATTTTTTATGCAGTTTTGGTAGCTTTCAACGACATACGACAACATTTGCTGTTGATTGAAGTTCGGTTTTTTTTTATTTTATTTTCCTAGACGCCCTCAGTACCAGCAGCAGAGGGCATTGGCGACGGCATAATACGAGCACAAGCCTGTCAGCCAGCGTGCTGGCAAAGCCAATCAAGGCATTCAAAGAGAGCATATTTAAATAGTTGTTAGTGCGCTTAGTCAAAGCGTTGACGATGACGACGACAACGTCAACGAGTCATTGAGCCAGAGTGCCTATTGGTACTGCAGTCAGTAGCGTTGGTTGCAGCGCAAACTGGGGCTGGGGGCGTGGCATCACTTTGTCATTTAGTCATGCCAAGTATTCGCTTTGACTTTGTGTCGTGTCTTTTGTTAGTTTGTAGGTCTGTGTGCGTGTCTGTTTGGTGTTGAGAAAACATGTTGGCTTACACTGTGAAAATAGATTTGCATTTGGTTTCGGTTTGTCTTTCTTCTATTGTGTGCATAGTCAGACAGTTTGTCAAACAAACCGGAAGTGCGCGCATTAATGGCGGTTGTAGGCGCTTCTTGTGACAACATTTGTCATTCATTGTGTGAGCTATTGAAGGTCAGTTGTTTGTTGGTTGGTTTTGTTAGAAAAAAATATATTTTAAGTGAAATTATAGAAGAATTTAAAGACAAAGAGAAAAGAATCAAATTTGTAATTAAATACCAAACTATGGAATGAATGGCAATTAAACTGTCTGTTCTTAATGATGCTGCTCATTAAATTCCACATGATAAAGTGAAAAAATTTAAGAAAAATTAATCTCCACGCGACGTTTTCAATTATAACATTTTATAATAATTATACGCGAACAGCAGGGAAAAACTGTAAAATAGACCCAAACTCACACGCAAATGCACAGACTTTGTTGCCAAAGCCAAACGTAATATTGCTGCCAACATTATTACACATGCTTTTCATATATCTATATATATGTATATATAAATTTTTTTTTCATTCAGCATTGGTTGGTTATTATAGGCTGTTATAAAAATGTGCACCGTAATTATGTACAAATTAAGCCATATCATCATTTAATTGCTAAAAGCCATAAAATTAATGCGCGGCCATATAAATGTATGCATTTGTATGTGTTTGCTTCTTTGTACAAGTATGTATGCGAATATTTAATTAAATGAATTTTACGCATTTATTTTCTATTTTCATGTGCGTCGCGTAAAACACACCAAAACCAAAATCCTCAACTCAATTGGACTACGTGCGCATGCATATGGCACCCATGCTGTTTTGAACGGTTGCTGCTCTGAATTGGACTGACCATAATCCTCATCGACAACATAATTTGGCTTAACTTGGCCGCATGGCAATGCGCTTAATGCGAACTCGAAACTGCCTTAATGACTTTGTCTGCGTGCGTTTGGGTGGTGCGGTGCCTATACACAGTGAAAACCAAGGACATTGATGCTGTTGAGGGTAAATCAGTAACGCTGCCGTGTCCCATATCGACGCCGTTGGAGGATGTTGATATGGTCTTATGGTTTCGTGATAATGCGGGTATACCCTTGTACAGGTGAGTTAAGTAGATATTACTAAATGCATAGCATATACACACACACACACACAGACACACACACACACACAAATAGACAATAAATGTCTGTCTCTGTGTGTGTGTGTGTGTGTGTGTGTGTGTGTCTTTTATTCTATGTTTAGTCATTTAATTAAATGCAAACGAGCAGCTTTTGTTGCCTTTTAAATTGTTTGGTTTTTGCTCAAGCAGCAGCAGCAGCAGCAGTAGTGCGTAAAGGCGAGAGTGTGTTAGTGGGTGTGTGTGTGTGTGTTGGCTATGAATGTTTCAGTGGGTGTACTCAACACACGCTCACACCACCACAACCAACCAGCTTAGCCTAGGCATAAGGTCGACACAAGCACTTTTGTATTGCATACTTTTTAGGTGCGCTTTGTGTTTGCCAGCGTCCACCAACAAGGCCTGCCTGCCTACGCCGGCGGCTGTGGCTGTGCTTCTCTGCACACAACTGTGTGCGTGAGATAAGTGACCTACCTGCGCGCATGATGTGCGATTTCATTTATACAGCTTTATTATTCTTCACTCAGTCAACTTTTTTGTTTTGGTTTATGTTTTTTGTGTCTGTTCCAGACTTAAGTTAATTATGTTTACCTAATTTTGTAATTAACCTGAGTGCGAACTTCGCCGCTGCTTTGTTGTTTAATGTGTTGTGTGTTAAATTATGGGCGTTGCTTTGGTTTTGACGGTATTACTTTTTGACTGTGTTGACTTGGCGATGTGTGGAAGAGAGTGATTTATTTATTTCTTTTTTGCAACATCGACTTGTTGCTTAAAGATACACGAAAATCAACAGAAATTCACTGAAGGGCCACTTTTAAATTATTTGTTATCATGTTAAACATAAAAATCTGCTTTCGTACTTTCTTTTTTGTGGTTTAAAAAAATTGCGATCCGGTAGTGAGTACTTCGTTTCTGCAGAACCTGCTATGGTGAAATACCCTGGGAGAGCCAAGCTTTTCACGAATGCGATGAATGGTAAAGGTTCATATTTAGATTGAACAAATTTCAAGAACATTATTATCTACATATAAATAGACCAAGACATTTGTTTTATCGACACTTAACGCCTAAACTATTTAACCGATTTTGATAAAAAATATACCATTCGACAGACATTCATTTGCAGATCTTCACCATATACTTTGTATTAAAGTTAATTAGTGCGTAAAAACAGTTAAAAGTCGACATACATACAATTACAATACAATATCACACACACACTTCGCCTGACAAACGCTGCCATTTTCTTAAATTATCTTAAAGCTTATGGTTACTAAGTATAGAATATTATTAAGATTGTGGTTGAATTTCAACCGTATCCTAACGTATCACTGAGCAACAGTTACATGTCGCAGTGCCCTATTTTGCAGCGCCTCAATGTTAATGTTAACAGAAGTAATGTCTCAACAAATTAAGATGTCTCATACTCAGACCTCTCTCTCTATCTCTGTCTTGCCGACTACTTGTCCATAAATTAGTACCAACTTGTTGAGGAACAATTTACTGTTCGAACTCAGCAGCCAATAAAATTTACGTAGCATAGGATTGCCACAGGCGTAGTCGGTTTTCCGATCGGCATCTCAGAAGAGGGGCATAGTATCAGATTGAGTTAACTTAGTTAATTCACTTATGGAATGCTGCTTGAATTATATTTTATGATACGACCGAGCCAATGTCCCATCACAATGTGCGGATAAACTTTGCATATTTTGTAGAATGAATGCGGACGTTGGCCGCTTATAATATTGAGTCATATCAAGAATTATTTGGGAGAATTTCAAGTATGACCTATACTCGTCAAGTGGCAGAATGGTACATCAGCCCTGATTTATAGTAGGGTTAACATTTTTAACAGGTTAACAGGAGATTTTTTTTTTCACGGCAAACGCTAAATTAACTTATGGAGCAGTTCGTCGTCACTGAAAGTCTTAAATTTGCTATATTATATAATACCACTAAAATTTTGAACTCTTAGCTCCGTGCCGCCCGAAGCAAATGTTTTTGCTCCAAATCACAATAATTTTGTTCGTTTTAGCTAATTGAGATTTTCTTGTGTTTTTTTTTTTTGTAACACAAAATGTTCGAGAAATATGTTGCCAACAGCTGTGAAATGCGCTGCGGCAACTTCGAATAACCCAAAACAAAAGAGTCGTTTTATTTTCCATTTCTGCAACACGACGCAGTAGAAGTACACTACGCCGTTGCAGCCATGACGTGTAGTGGCGCATTCTTCTCGCCAGCGACTGGCTTGCCGACAACATGCAAATGCAAAAAAGTAAATTAAAAAAAGAAAAATGAAAATAGCAGCACGCCAAAAAAAAAAAACGCAACACGGCTTAATTGCACAGTGGCTGGCTCATTCAGCCGCTCACACTCAGTCGCACTCATTCGCACTCACTCAGTCTGACAGTCGGTACTCTACGCGTACTCACTTCAATCGCTCTACTTCACTTCACTTTACTCACTCATTCACTTTCTCTCAACAATCTTCGCTTTACTTTACGTCACTTCACTCCCCTAGAAGGGCATAGTTAACCTAGATTTTTTTATTGCAAAAAATACTTAAAAAAAACATCAAAACCCCAGGCGAAGAAAAACTCAAGAAAAATTAAGTACAACAAAGAAGTGAGTGGGTGAGGAGGCGCCACAAAAAATGTGCCAAAGCATGTTGACGAAACTTAATAACAGTTTTTAGGCTTTTATGCGTTGTTGTTATATTAGTTCTGGTTACACTCATAGTTGTAGTTAAAGTCGTGGGGGATGGTAAAAGTGTATAGCACAGCAGCAGCAACAGGACAGGAGCAGCAAAAAACGTTGCGAGTAAAAATGCAAATTGAAAATAATGAAGACGCGGCAGCAAGTGGCAAGTTAATGGAGAACTGAAGTTCGTAGGGAGGTAGGGAAAATGCAAGAAATTTAATTTTACAATGTTGCGCTAACGGTGCATGTTGTGGTCGATGAAAGAGTTGTGCTTGAGTAAAAGTGGTAATGGCGGGCAACTAACGTAGCGAGAGAGTTGTGGTCGACTGTGGTTCGCTACGACGCCATGGAAAAGACATAAAGCCCAACTAAGCAAGGCTAGACGTGAAAGTGTGTAAGTCGCAATGCCGAAATTGCAATTAGAATTTTTTCCTTTGGTATTTTTTAAGCAATTTTTATTGTGCTCATTTCTTAATGTCTTGCATTGAATAATAGGCAATGGTCATGCTTGCCGGTATGAGTTTTTTTTATTTATTATTTTTTGTTTTTTTTTTTTTGTTTTTGTTTTTCATTATTTGTGAGTTAAAGTAGCTTATTTTGAAAGTAAAAAAATTGAGTTAATTATTATAAAAAATAATAATAATAATTAATATAAAAAAATCTTCTTTATATATATAAAAAAATTAAGGCATATTTCTGTAATATTCTCAACTAACGCGTGAACGAATACGAAAAATTCTTTTTGTATGTGATAGAGGAAGTTGGGACGATGGTTTTAAAATAAGTTTAATGTTTTTTATTTTATTTTTTATTTGTAATTTGTTGTTATTTTCTTTCATACTATTTAATGCGCAGCGAAGCGGGAGAGTTCCGCTAGTAAATTTAAAATAAATGCCTTTTATTAATTTCGCATATTCTTTACTGCCTCAGAAGTTTGCCTACGAATTAGCTGCTGCATTATTTGCACACTTTGCTCATTAGGCTGCACTTTGGCTGCACTTTACGTGTGTAAATTGCTTAAATAGTATTCAGAGTAAAAATGTGTTTTAAATGTAAATTCAATTTGCTGGCTGTAAAATTTAAATAGCTTTAGTTTTTTGAAGAGCTCTTTATATCGTTTTTCCGTGGGTGCTATTATTTTTTCAAAAGACACAGTGTTAACCTGCATGAAATGCTTGAGAAGTTATGCAAGCAATTACCGCCATTATCCTCGGAGCAGGTTCTAAGTCGTCTCGTATACATAAAAAAACGTAACCCATTAAGAGCGTATAAGGCATTGCTGCCAAAGGCTGTGCGCTAAGCTTCGTGCTAAGCAGACCACACCACAACACCATACAAGAAATTGAAATTTCATCTGCGTGTATTCTCTTTGGCAATAATTTCTCTACTAACGATGCCTTAATCGCGTTAAATAAATTACGTTAATTTCCGTAGATTCTGGATTTTTCTTGCTGTTCTCTAACAGCTAAGAGGACGCCCACAGCTGTTATTAAAGGCAGCCTATTTAAGTGCGAGCAGATTCGTGGCTTAGTTGTATTTTTGTTGTTGTTGGTTATTGCCCCTTTTGGCAGCCAAAGAAATCAAGTATTAATTAATTGCATAGTGGGCGGCACAAAGTGTGTGTTTACTATGCTGGTATCTGTTTGGCTGTAATTACACAAAAACAAAAACGCAAAAAAAATCATTACGCATTGATTTAATTTTCATCTAATCAAACTTAAAACTCTTAAATTAACCTTCATTATCTTGACTTCAATTGCCATGCCAATGCTATTTAATTCTTTGCTTTCCTTTGCAGTTTCGATGTGCGCAGTAAATTGAACAGCGAACAACCGCGTCATTGGTCAGCGCCGGAAGTCTTCGGTCCACGTGCCAAATTTCATTTTGACTCGCAGCCAGCAATTTTGGAGATTAAGGTGAGTTGGCATACACAAACACTCCCCCCGTCCCTCCTCACCCAACAGCGCAAACCCAAATCAGCATCACAATTCGCATCCAAGCTGAGGCCAATGCTATGCATAATTTTCTTGCGTGCTGCGCATTCATTTGATCATTATAAATTAGGTATTATAGCACAACCGGAAGGGTAGTAGGTATAGTAGGGTGCAAGAGTAATACACAAACATAAATTACGCAATGTTGAGTTGCTCAGCGATTGTTTCGCTGAGTGCGCGCTATTTTTCAAGTACATCTGTGCTGGCTTAGAGTTTAAAGCTTCACACTTCAAAATTTAATAAGCAATTAGTCAACACAGATACAATAAAATTAAATTTCTGCAAAATTTTATGTCTATTATATAACTATTATATAACACATTTTTCATGCTGAACCGATTTTGATAAAAAAAAGAAAGAAGTTTTTCTTCTTGAACATTGTTAATTAATATACTTTTGGGTCTTCACAGCAGTTCTGTAATTAATTGCTTGTTTAAAAAGTTATTGATTTGAATAGGTGAAATAGTTTAGAAATACGCTATGTGATGCCTTCTTGCTATATATATATAAAGTGTAAAAACGCGTCAAAAACGGGACGAAAAATTTGTGCGGCGTACGAGGAGAGTGCTGCACCGCACCCAGGAGTGGTTAGCTCGATTCCATTCCGAAAATTTCGATGTCAAAGATGTACCTCGCTCTGGTCGGCCCCTCACTGAAAAAATCAATGAAACGGTTAAGTCGGTTCTCTACTGCTTACAAATCGAACGCTTAAAGCCATCAAGGAAAACCGATCAGAATTTTGGTTCAAAAATGTATTAAAAAAACCACGAATACTTTCTTTTCTGGTTATGCATTGTTAGCTATTGTCAATCTATTTATTTAAAAAATTAATTTAAAAACTTCTAAAGAGAGCACGTGCAGTATACAAAAATGTTATGGTAATGGATCAAACATTACAAGATCAGAACTGGAGAAACAGACATTGGCGAATGAACTGAACCGCATAATCTCTGAACATGTCATGGCGCATTGACTAAGCTGCGCAGAAGTTTTAATCGAAATCTTTATAGAAATTCAGTTTTGAATTGGTTGCAGTGTCGCAGAGCTACATACGTATTGTAAGTCCTTACTAAAATCAAAACAGACATGGAGTATAGCGGCTTCTTGCTCAAATTATATACTTAAAATACATAATACCTATTTTTTAATAATTTCAATTTTAAGCTTCAATGTATTCAAGTGAACACGAAGCGTTTTAATTCTAGATGCCCATAGCTTATCTATTTCAAATCTTGATTAGCGTTTGTCATGTATTTCAAACGAACAGGTTGTTCAGTGTAGAACAACCAATCCTTTTGCTTTCGGGTCGCATAATTAATGGCGTCTTTTATAGCATAGTTTTTCTATGTCAAGGAAACAGGCTTTTCATGCGCTGGACTTCTCGAATTAATAATCAATTAATATCGACTTCAATAAATAATATGCATCATTTATTTGTATTAGTAAAATATTGCTCAGTCATATCTTACGTATATGTTCCATATGAGCTTAAACTCTATTCGTTAAATCTGCTCACTTCCAGTTCAAAGAGCTACTCTTAGGTGCTCAATAAATTCGAAGAGTCCACTTACTGACTTTGGGTAGTACTCGTAATGCAAACAATTCTTAACAATCGAAATAAACACATAAATAACAGTTTAACAACCAAAACTGTCAACCTACTTTCACTTACTGCAGTCTAATCCAACTGGACGAGTTAACTCGCGTGTATCATTTTGAACTCGTTGTCAACTAAAGTACTCGAACTAAGCTAATTGCCGCAATTCAATTGCTATAAAATTGATTTATTTAATAAACATATTTTTGCCACCCATAAAATCCTTATTTGGTGTTTACGTTTTGTAAATATTTACAACAACAACAACAACAATAATAACAACAACGTTGGGAATATTGAAATTTAACTGCTTCGTGTGCACCAAGCATTTATTTAACCATTAAGTTCGTTAACGTTAATCATCGACTGGGCAGCGGCGAACGTTTTGGGTAAATCGAATCGAATTGGAAGGCAACCTGCACTTGCACTCGTACTCGTACACTCAATTGTAGACACAATCAAATGAAGCGCATTAACATGGCCAATGAGTAGCATAAAGGGCGCTTTAAATTCGTACTCAACTCGTGAAGTTGACTTGAAGTAACGCGCACAGGAAGTTGCTCCGCAAAATGTGTGTCCGTCTAACTCTCTCTCTGTCTATCTGTCTGTCTGTCTTTCTCCGTATATGTGTCTGTGTATAACTAAGTGTATGCTTGTTTGTTGCATGACAATAATGTTAAATCAAGTTATCTGTAAACATGCAAGGCATTAATAAACATTTCGCGTGCAAAAGGCAATTTAACAACTTCTGATATCTAAATTCCTTTTTTCTGCTCAACACATTTCAGTTCGTTCATTCGCTCAATCATTCATTGCTTCACTGTTTCATTTATTCATTCATCTGACTGCATTTTGTATGCGCTTCACATTCAGCGAATGGTATTATAATTTTCTTATGAAGTTTGTAATGCAGTAGTAATGCAGAAGACAACGGTGACGTCTTAAATTATATATAAAAAATAAAAGCGGTCTCTTTACAGTATCTGATGCGTTGAGTTTTCTCTATATACCCGCTGGGGTGTATGCGTACATTCTCTCTTTTATTTAATTTATCTTTTCCGTTTTTAAAATGTTTTTCAATTTTTTTTCTGCCTATCACCTGCGTACTGTAATTATCTACATTAGAAAAGAAAACCAACTAAATTTGTTTAAAATTACGGGCAGCAAAGGGAAACAAACGTTTTTTTTGCCACTTTGCTTCAAGTATATAGATTCTTGAAGTCCATCCGTGTTTGACTGAATTTTGAGCACGAAGTCGTTTTTTTACAGACAATATCCCCAGGTGCAGATTATTTTTTTAAATATTTTTTTAATTGCACAACGTTAACCACCGATGTATATAAAAAATTGATTTTACAAATATTATTTAATGGCAAATGACTTAGAGTTAAGTAAATAATTAGTATGCTTCATGTTAATTGTCATTGTCATATAGAAAGATAACCTATGTTCTCGATGGCATTCGTTTACGAAGCGGTCATCAGAGTGAATCCCCTTTTTGTAGCTATTTTGTATTTGTAGCTACAGCGTATGCCTGTTGACATGAGACCTCAAGTCCATACACACAAACATCTAGTTAGGTATTGTATTGCCAGCGATCAATATAGAAGCAAAAAAAAAAAATACAACAGCCAATTGGGTACTTTGAACCATCGATCCTTAGCATACAGCAGGTTGACCACTGTGATACCGAATCGCGCATTTTTCTTACGCTTTGAGCTCACTATTGAATTGGAATACATGACTAACATGCTAAAATCGGAAATTTCACACGAACATCGGCTTGTTAACAGTGCCATATACGACTTAGCTTAAGTGAAGTCAATAATGTAATATCGTTGTATACCCAAAACTAGGATAGTAGCACAATTCCTTTTTTTATTGTCCATGAAGCGTAATATAATTTCGTTATAGCCAAAGTTAATGTTTCTTCCTATCCTTGTTTCTCTTTCAATTCCTTTTGTTCGTTTTAAGCGTACGAAATTTTTGCTTTTTTGTTTGCAGGCATTTGTTTTTGGTTATTCCAATTGTCGGCCGGTTATGGTGTATTTTTTGTTTGTGTAAAATTTTTTGATTTCTTTATATTTTTGAGATTTTTTTCTGCTTTTTTTCCGCATTTTTTATGCATTTATGTGGCATTCGAGGGTGTATTTAACTTTGATCGGATTGCACTGAAAAAGCGTTGTCGGCGTTAACTCGTTTATTGAGTTGGTTTGTTGTATGGTTGTGATTGTGGCAATATTTGTGAAGTGGTTTATTGTTAAATACGTAAAACATACTCTGTCTCAAAATCAATAATTTTGCTTTAAGAACTTTAATGACCACGCCATGAAAATGTGCCATGTAATCACAAAAGCTCCTACCATAATAATTGATTGAACAATTAAAATGAAATTACGCCATGAATGACGCAGCATAAATACATTACCTAACTGCTTGAATATACTTGCTTATATCGTATGTCGTATATCGTACTAAATGCTGTTTCCTCTGCTTCTTTCTTTTATACGACCTTTGCAGGATATCAAACGTCATGATCAAGGCATTTACCGCTGTCGAGTTGATTTTCGTACAAGTCAAACGCAAAGCTTCCGCTTCAATTTGTCAGTAATAAGTAAGTAAACAAACACATACCAAACCGTAACAAAAAAAAAAAGGAAAATAAAAAATTGAGTAAAAGCGAAAGCGACGAAGGGAGCATGTGAATGAATTAAATTGTGTAATAGAAAACGATTTGTATTGCACAATTGAAAGTGACATGAACGTGGACAGGCTTTTAGTCATTTTTTTTTTTAAGCCTTTCACGTAAAATTTGTTAGTAGCAGAAGGCCAAGTGAACGTCGTAAGCGCAAATGACAATGAAAAAAAAAAACGCTGCCTACTTTTGTGCGTTTATACACATTCTTTTGTATTTGCATTCAACTTGAACTGACTTTTGAAATTTCTTGTCTTATTATTAACCAAATTGGTATTCTCCTTGCACTTAATTTGCAGTATTGCCCGAGCAGCCTATAATACTCGACCGCTGGGGACGTCAATTGAATGGCACACAGCTTGGGCCCAAACAGGAGGGCGATGATATTGTCATCAATTGCCGTGTGGTCGGTGGTAAGTGTATATGTAAGCTAGTATACTAGCAAATAAAAAAAGTAAAGCGAGCTTAGGGCAAAAGTCAAGTATAAATGTCAAATGTTACAAATCCCAAAGGACGCGAAGCAAGAAGAAACTCAATTTTCTAACTCACTGAATATAACTTCACACCAAACACATTTGCAAACATATTGAACTAAATACACTGGCACATACACAAACATACATATATACACTTCTCAACAACTCAATTTCCTGTTAATTTTCTTAAAAGCTTTCAGCCAAAAATGAAAATATCAAAGTGCATCTTTTTCATGATTTCAAAGTTCGTTAAGGATTCTCTTTGCCATGATTGCTTGCTTACTTTGACCATTTAATTTGTGTTTTCGCTTACTAACTTGAACAAAAAAAAAATGTGTTTATACTAACTTTTCTTACCACTTGTCTTGCTTTTCTCACCACGCCTATAGGCCGCCCACAGCCGCAAGTCCGTTGGCTTGTAAATGGTCTACTTGTCGACAATCAGTACGAGCACAATTCCGGCGATGTTATCGAGAATCGTCTGTTGTGGCCATCGGTGCAACGCAACGATTTGAATTCCGTATTCACATGTCAGGCGTTGAATACACAATTGGACAAGCCGAAGGAGAAAAGTTTCATACTCGATATGCATTGTAAGTAGCAGACATGAAACACTTAAAGGACACACCAAACCGAACTGAACTGAACCAATGCAGTTGAGCTCAGTGCTGCTCAAAGCAACCCACATGAATTGTGTAACAAGTTGTAGGAGAAATGAAAAACTTTACTGTTATAATTTACTGCTACATTGCTATTCATTTGTCTGTGTCCAATTTGATTTGGTTGCTTCTGTTTTTGTTTTTCACCCTGTTGCTAATAAATTTATGCAACAACACCAACAGCAAAACATTTCTCAGAGCACTTGGCTTTTTGGTTAGAAAACCAACTGAAAATCAGTTGCTAAATGCTCTGCTTCTGTTTAGCTGTAGGGGCTGGCTGTTGCAAACGTACCGCATCGAAACAGGCAACAACACAACCTCTTTCGATGCATGCAGTGGAACGACCACAAATGAAAATCTCTTTTAATTTATGCAAGTGTAGAAGTTTCTTTTTTGTGCCATGTGCAAATTGAGGTCAAAGGTCGAAGAGTACAACTTTTTTTGTTTCGGAAGTTTCATTTAGTTGGATACGAGTGTGGTAAAGGGTTAAGCTTAGCCGATGAATCAATGTGATGATGTCTGGTTTTTATACGGAGCAAAAAGTTTTAACGCCAGTTTTTGGAGCAAGTAAAATGCTGTTAGTGTATAGAAATATTTGAATAAACATGCTCACTATTAAATTTCGAAGAATTTGAATCTCTTTTGAAAGTAAGCAATATACTACGGACAACCTAAAAGTATGCCACATTTAAAATACCTAACTAACTCTTAGTTTTCGAAGCGTCTTTTCGATTCTAACTGTAATAAGGAAAACTTGCATAATTTTTGTTGACATGAAACATCTTTACCCTAAGTAGCGAAAAATGTTGCATAGCGTAACCGCAACATCGGTCACTTTGTAGCGCACGAAGACATACGAAGTCGTTCAGGTCGCTTCCTACTAGCAGTAAAATAATTTGCCTGCCTGCGTATATGCTTCGACTCGGTAGCGTAGTGGAAATGTAGTACGGTTGCCATACCAGAGTTGCAATCACCACAGTGGGTGTGAAAAAAATTTTAATTGTTCAATTTAGCTGCTGTTCAATGTTACATCAGACGTTTGTGAGCGTTAAGCGCACCGAAATATATTTTTACCACTATCAAGTAGCATGACATATTTGTACATTTGTACAAAACCTCAGACATGAAATCTTTTCGAGCACATTTATGACTATTACGTCAGAAATAACAGCAAAAAGGTTTTACGAAAAAAGTACAAGTAAATCAACACTGCCACTTTTAAGTCACACTTACAACATTTTATCAAAGAGTATGAATGTACACTCTATCTATTTATATATTCGTACTCTGTGGTATCCAAGAACATTACTCTTTCTCTCTCACATATGACGTTGTGAGAGAGCTGAAGGATATGTGTTTGTGTAGTATGTCGATGAGTCATTTTCTTGTCGTTTTGTTTGTGACAAATTCTAACTGTTTTGGCGTCTACAATACCTAACTAATTTTATTAAAAAATATATTGTGCGCATCTAGAAATAAAACCCTGTCGGAGGATATATTTTTATCAAAATTGGTTATATAGTTTAGGCGTAAAAGGATGGTAAAGAAAATATCTAATCCTAGTTGAACACTAGATATTTATATATAGAGAAGACTAGACTGTTACTTTGTTCTAAGGGAAAGGTCGTGTGGGTGTAGTCTTTTCAGTCTACACCTTGTTGGTCATCGCTTGACTCCAGAGGGTTGGAATGCATCAGAAGCTGCATTCGCTGTGGCTACGTTCAAAAGAAGAATAATGTGCCTTTCGAGCACGTCCATCATTTAATAGATAGCGCTTTAAATTAAAACATAAAAGTTACTGTACTGCTAGACCATAAACAGTAATGCACGTCTAATTGCTTCATACGAATTATAAGTTCGAGTATGCTACGTATGCTATACTCGTATTGTAGAAGAATTGTCAAAGTAACGTATTTTGAGCCGCCAGATAGGTGGATTTAGCTTTAGCTAGAGTCTAAATAAGCGTTACGCATGTGCATACAATTGATCGCGATAACTTCTGCTATGAAAGCCAATCTGCTCTTTAACGATAGTCAGGCTAAATGTAAAGCTAAGTGTTGGGCAAAATAGTCACAATCCATGGTGCCTTCTTTGGTAGGACATATGGTACACTCTCTTGCAATGAGTTAATGCACTTCTATTATTTGGAGAGTCTTTCTTCCTCTAAGCAGCACATTAATTTATAAACCCCCTTCAAAGGTGTTCATTAAATTAAGAAGCACATTCATATCAATTATATGCATAATAATCAAAGTCAACACAGCAAAAAAGTCAACGTGACTAATTATATAATTATTAAAATTTATTTGCAAAATAAAAGCAACAAAAAAAAAAGAACAATAACAAACAAAGAGGTGTTGCATAAGTGTTTTTATGGTTCTATGACATTTGTATGCAAATATCAATGAGCGCTTGACACGCAGCTGGAAAACTCAACCCATTGATGACGACGAGTACGCTGAAGAGCAGTTCCTCTCTAGTGCCATAAATGGCAGTGCCTATGGTTTGTATGAATAATAGACATACAAATTGTTAATTGTCGTACATATTTTACACCACAACGGCACTAGAGTATGTGCTGTAATTTTTTTGTAATTTGTAATTATTCTTCAGCACTAATTATCATCATTAGTTGCAGAATATTATTTTCATTTTTAATTACACTCACACACATCTTGAGTGCCGAAGCACTAGAAAGGTGTAAACCAAAGCAATTAGTAGAAGAGAACCTTAGGCTATAAATATAAGTAGAGCAGAGCAAGCAGAACATATGAAATGCTCGTAAATTTGTGCTGAAATTTACAGTGCGGTTTTCTGGTAAGGTTGCTAATGTTTGTGCCACAAAATGGAAAGGATTTTTTCTTAAATATTTTTTGTTTTGTTGTCTTTTAAATTTTTTTATATCTGTTCATACACGCGGAGCATGCGCTCAAACACAAGCGATAACATTGATTTACAACTAATTTTGAGCTTTTATTGTTTTCTTCTTTTTTGCAGTAAAACCACTGACTGTAAAAATACTTGAACCACCAAATTCAATGATCGCCGATAGGCGTTATGAAGTTGCCTGCGAATCGACTGGTTCACGTCCGAATGCGATAATCACTTGGTACAAGGGGAAGCGTCAATTGCGTCGCACTAAGGTAGGTCAACTCAAATACACAACCCTATACATCTATACACACACACATACGAGTATATACACATGTGCATTATGATTGCAAATCAAGTACGAGTACACTGAACAACGTCACGTGCTTATATCACGTGGTTCATATCACTATCACTTTGCTGACACCTGACCGCAATTGACATATTTTGCTCGATGTCGTCTTCTTTATACCAGCTATTCACACATTTATTCAAATGTACACACATACACATACGTGGTGGTACGCACTGAAACCATTTATAACGCATACGCCCCGGCTACCTGCTGACGCTACTGTTGACTGACTCACGTTCAGCTCGATAAGTTATTGTGTTTGCACAGTCATGCCAAAAACCGTCAGATAGTTTAGCTAGTCCGTCCATACACTATACACTATACACTATACACCATACACCATACACCATACACCGTGCAACGTCCGTGCGGTTATTCGTCTTTCCGAGGGCCACTAACCGCTGCTCATACTTTGCACCTGGCCGACGTTGTTTACCCTCGTTGCTTTGCTTTGCCGATGCCGATGCCGCGTTTGAGTTTTGTTGGTTTCCTTGCGGTTCCTGTGTGTTGCTGTGTTCGTTCAACTACTGCCATTTGATGACGTGGTTAGCCGCCTCTGGGCGTCGTACATACGTGGGCGTTAGTCTAAACAAAGATAATGTGATATAAACTGTGCTTTGTGTGTTTGCCTCAACTAAACTCGACGACGTAACTCAACTAGCCTAGCCTAGTCAGGAGTAGCCTAGCCTTGCCTTGCCTGGTCTAACGTCGTGCCGCGTAACCTCAACTTCAACTTTAGACAAATTTATGGTAGTTTAGTGCAATTTTGTTGCAATCGTTTTTTTTGGTTCTTCTTCTTTGTTTTTCTTTTATGCACACCTTTTGTACTTCACTGGCTTTCGCTTCTTCAAACCTTTGCATGGTAGCGACTTTCATTGGCTTGATCGGCAAGTACGCAAAAGATATTTCAGTCTAAAGTTGGCAATATTATTGTGTGTTACGTAATAGCTTACATATTGTTCTAAAACTCAATTATTAACGGTTTAACCCACACTTGATTAGTGCAGCAGTTCTAATAGTATTCCAACAACAATTCGAAATGGATTTTATGAAGAAGCGATTGCCCCAATATTATGACCAACACTGTTGTTCTTTAGAAGCTTGAGTTGTTGATTAGAAGAAGCTGTCAAGCATTCAAATTTAGTAGCACACTTCACCTTTACACAGTTCATTAGCACTTCTACAGATGACGACATGTGACTGCCGCTAATCTTCAACCCATTTCCGCCGAATTCAGTAGCAAGCACTCACAAGAAATTAGTCGACCACAAACTTTTTAGTGCCGCAAAAATTTAGTCATAAAAAATTCTCAATAGTCTGTTAAATGTTTTAGTGGCATGTGGTGTGGCCCGCCCGGAACAAATTACACGTTGAGCCGAAACTCACTCAACTTGTGCTCAACACACACAACGCCAAGCAATATAAACATAAAATTTACAACGTTGGCTTATAAAGTAGCAATACATACACATACATACACAGCACCTACTTCAAGTCATATAAATTGTAAATTACCCGACATAAAACATTTTGACAAGTTTATATTTATTTCGGCGCAAGAATTTCTACTCCTTAAAGCCAACAACTGGCTGCAATAGTTGAGCGTATACGTAAAGAAGAAAAACGTTCCAAATAAATATTAAAAGCTTAATTAATGCATATCTATCTAACTGTCTCCATGTATCAATCTGTCTGGCTGTCGTTGTGTCTGTCTTTGCAGGAGGATATATCAAAGAATACAACGCGTTCGGAGCTGAGTTTTGTGCCAACAACCGACGATGATGGCAAATCGATAACATGCCGTGCTGAAAACCCAAATGTGAACGGGCTATACTTGGAAACTATGTGGAAATTGAATGTCGTCTGTAAGTACTCGTATATGCATTAAATGACAAACTAAACCAAACGAAATCAAATCGACTCAAACCTAGACCAAATGTAGGTAGCAAATGCAAATTTGCCAGGCTTTTTCAATTCGTAAAGTCAACGTTGGCTAGACGAGCTAGACAAGACAGCAGAGATTCCTTGAAGTCATGTATAGTGGCGTAGAGTAGCGCCTATTTAAGTTGAGCTGCATAGAGTTTGTTCCCCTTTGGCAAGGTAGACAAGTTGCAAAATTTATTATGCCGGTCGACCGATGTCAGCGCAAACGATGAAAGCCTTTAAAATGCAAATAAATCAAAGGCAAATGACAAATTGTATATAATTTGACAGCAAGAAGACCAAAAAAAAAAAAAGAGTAAAAGAAATGTATAAAACTAAAGCAAAAAGCAGCAAAGCCAAAGTGTGCAATGTGATAAATGTGTCATGGTGGGAAAACTTATGGCAAACGTTTGTGCTGAATTGGCTGGTTTTGTAGACCATAAAAGTGGCATATATAAAAATATAAGCAAAATGTCTAATTTAGCACATTACTTCACTAAATCTTAATTGTAAAGCTGTGTCAATAATAAAAAAAATTTTAATATTTTATTTTAAAATTTAAAAAATCTTTATTTTTGTTTTTTTTAGTGGCAACCCTAAAATTTCACAGAGAATGGTATTGTTATAGCAAACAGTAATTATTCTTTACATTCCTCTCACGAAGTCCGCTTCTTTTGCTGGTAGAAGCTATTAGAATATGTTATCTGTCTGCTGTTAAAATAACAGTAACAGCTTAGATCGCTGTAAAGTAACACCATTCTGTTGAAAGCTAAAGGCGCTGCACTTGTATTATACACCTATGCTTCGATTTACACGGTAGATTCGTTCTTGGAAAATCCGTGCAAAACGAGACACAGTTCATACAAAATAAACGGATATGTTCAATCAACCTGAAAACCGTGCAAATCGATCTGAAGAAGACAAACAAAAGTCAAGAAAAGTTCATTATAATCGTGTAAAATGAGATAAGGATTGAATAATAAAAGGGGGGATTGGTTCAATCAATTCAATTTATTTTTAAAAATTAAAAACGTAAACATTAATTAATAATATAATTTTAAAAAAAAAAAAAAAATTAAAAAACCTAAAAAATTAACAATATTCTGTACAAAACAATAAAATAAATAATTCAGATGTTGGATAGATTTTGAACTTGGCTACTAAAAGTTTTGGGTGGCAAAAAATTAGTGATTAACAGTTGCTTACTTTGGCGGGTATTCTTACATATTTCTTTATATTGACTGAGCGCATTTCTTATTGTTGCAAACTTATAACTAAGAATAAAAAGAAAAAAGAAATTTTCTTTTTGTGATTTAAAAATCTTGTAAAAGCGAAACCGTGTAAATCAGGTACCGTGTAAATCGAGGGATAGGTGTATTCTATTATAACTGACTACTTGCGCATTATTTTTGTTATTTATACAAATTCACGCTGTATAAGTTTAACAGACAATACTAAATGTTTCATAATTAATCTAATAGCTTCTACTTATTCTCTCTCTTTTCAAAGTTGTCTTTTCTCAACTCTGCATTGTTTTCCACGCTCCATTTCAATATAAGAAAGAAGAATACAATATTACCATTTGCAACTAACTAAAATGCGAACTAATTAAAATGAGAATCTTTTCGCGTTTAAAAATTCACACTGCTATTATTCATATATTCACAGAGCGAAAATCAAAGACTTTTACGGAAATGTTTACTGCGGCTAAAGCATAATGAGAATTGAATTCCTTCACACTCCACTCACTACTTTTGACTAATGAAATACCACACATTTGCACATGTATGTAGAGTATCATAAGTAGCCCCTACAAATCCACTCCCATATGTCATACATTTCAAAACGTTTTGTCTAAAAGTTTATTTATGACGTGAGGACAGACCTATTTAAACTCGTTTTTATATATTGCAGATGTCATAAAGTTTGTACAGATCACATTCCCAGGTCACGGCGTGTCGACAATTCGAAGTGAAAAAAAAGAAATCCATATAAATTTAAAAATATATAAACGCGGCGTTCTTTGCGAAAAGTGCACGTACAGTTGGCATTTTATGGCGCTTTCGATTCCGGTTGCTTCCGCTCAAGTGCTCTCGAGCTGACCGGGGTTTTTTTTTTTATAAAGAAAATTTCCTCCACTTTTGATGATGTGTTGCACATCACGTCTTGTTTTTCACATGTTAAATTATTAAATTCTGCTGCAATCTGTGTCTGCTTCTTGAGGCTGTCGCGAGCCGCGTTGCATGTACACGTTCGCTTTTATTTTTAAGTAAGAAAAATTATTGTTATTATTTCACATGGCGCATCTCTTCTGAGGTTGTTGGTTTTGTTGTTGGTATGTTTACTTTGTGCATTAAATCTTTCTTTTTTTTTAAATTATCCTTCGTTACAGCCGAGTTTTCGTGCTTTTTCGCATACGAATTCTTATTTCTTATTCTTCGTATTGTTTGCATATTTCCACGGTTTAGTGAAGGTGCTGTATGGCATGGTGGCGTGTCCTTGTAGTATGTTCTGCTGCCACTCAGGCAACGGAAAATCAACTTTATGGCAAACACGTAGCGAAAATGCCACTTGCGCAAAGCTTTCGTGTTGTGCTGTGCTGTGCTGTGCTCTCCAAATATGGCGAATTGATAGGCGAGGTGTGAACGACGACTTCTGGAATAAAAGTTAAATTATTGAAAGATGCTAACCAAGACGAGCACAAGAGAAATACACTCACCAAACACGACGAAAATCAACCAAATTTTACACTTTACACGAACAACGGCTCGCTAACAGCGCCATACACGACGTACATACCCGCAAACACGAGCGAATCAAACGAGCATGTACGTTGTGTATGACCAGCTTCAGCAACATTTCCTCCGCATTGTCTTTTCATTTTCAAAACTACTTATAAAATTTCTCATATAACTGACCCTGTCACACTCATATGAGTACTAGCAGGGGCCCAACGCGTTGCTACCTTCGCGTGCGTCTCACTCTCCGGATGTTTCTGTCTACTACTGCGATTTTCTCGGTGTTTATTTGAAGATTTCGACTTTGTACAGTTTGAGCAGCACTGCCAGCAAACTCAATTCTCAGATGTTGCTTCGTTTTTGTGTTTTATTTGTATCTGTACAATTTGAGAAGCATTCGAAAATTTAATTCGTCCTAATATTTCGCGAATCAGAAGATTTTTTCGCAGCAAAATTCACAGTAACCATCTAAAGTCTACTATAGAGATTCCCTAAAAATTTCATCAAAATCGGTACAGCGGTTTCGGCGTCCCTAACGGACAAACAAACAAACATACTTCCAATTTTATATATATAGAAGATATGGCTTTTAAGCTACTTCAAAATTCACCTATTTATTTCTCTAACTAAATTTGCTTACACTATATTCTGCCCTCGTTAGAAACGCATTGCCAAGCATCTTGCTCATTGTTGATGCCATGCAGCAATTGCCAAGGCCATTAGAGATCTTTGCTCAGTATGTTTTTATGTATAGCATAAGGGCATACGTTACATCGGGTTGCCATCCTATGTAACACGCTTGTTTTAAAATTTATAATGCAAACACACACATACGCTATATACACAATTGCACACATGACATATTCAGCGTATCATCAGCCAAAATACAATCACAGAGCAAGATTTACTAGCCTTAGTATCGTGCGCAAAGCATTACTTGTTTCCAAGGCGCTGCTGCATGCGTCACTATACGTTTACTTTATGATGGCAACACTGGCGCCTGTGTGCGTGCTTTGCATTCAAAGAGACTGATTGAACTTATTACAATCGACCTATAAACATATAAACATAGGACAAGAAGAATATGAAAGAGCGCAATTAGGTCAGACGGCTTTTATATATATGCCGGACATACATATATGCCATATTTATTTTAAATTAATATTGATAGACAGTGGCACAGAATCACAAATCACACCCTAGAAAGTGATTGTATCTCTTCCTATATCTGAAACGATTGACCTATGAAGTAAAGTCCAAACTCAACCATCTATTGTTTAGGGTCTAACTTCGGGTTCGGTGGGTTTAATTATTGTTAAACCAACCACCACCCGGTTGTGTTTGTGATCTTCCTAAGTTACTTATGACTGTACTTTCAATTAATTATTGTTAAATTTTTGGATGTTCACAGAATCTGAAGTAAGATCCTTAACGAGTGGTTCGTAGCATGCCTTGGGAATCATAGTCCCAACAATTTTGTGTCCCAATGATGTCTTCGAACGTATCACCTGCATTTTGGTATTAGCGGTGTGCGAGTTGAGAATTCGTTCTACACGTGTCCATATCGGCAGCACTGATCCGGAGAGCACATGATAAACGCGATCGCGTAGACCAACTTGACACTCGGCGCCGAAAGGACACTGTCCCGTCCAGTAGACGTGCGTACAGGAGTTTGTGGAACTTGCATATTGAGCCTTCCAGTATGATTTTGCCTCCTCGCTAGTCGCTGTGTTGTAGCGTGCTTCGAGGTCCTTCAATGTTTCTGAGCGCACCTGAGCGCCAGTGTTCGGTCGATAGACACGCAGCATGACAGTTCCATTAGGTTTATCTGATCTTTGTGCGCTCAGGCATTGCGACTGAGTGGTAGATTTGCTGACGGTCTCCTCATCGACGACGAGCACAATGCCACGTATGTCATTGCGTTGTTGTTTAGTGAGGTAGAAGCCTTCATAACTTTTGGTCAATGAGGCATACCTGTCAAACGGTTAAATTGGTTAAAAAGTCTTCAAGCTTTTTGATATGTACATAGACTTACATGTTTATAGCCTCTATCCAATCCATACCACGTGAAACGACCAGTGTGTGTAGCTCTGTGGGTGCTACGCCCGTTGAGTGTTTGCGTATGAAACGCACAAGTCTCACGGTTCGCACGTGTTCCCCATGAGCACCAAGATCTGCAGCATAAAAAAAATTTATAATACGTGGTCATATATACTGGCCAACTGTCGGTCGGCTCTCTATAGTTTTTTTACCTAAAATTCCCAGGTCAAATTTGCCGGTGCGCTTCATTCGCTTAATTATGTAGTTCATAGTGTCACTGAGGTGGTCAAACAGTGCATTCTGCACTTCCACATGACAGCCGAGTATGCGATTGAGGAACTTCGATATGTTATTGTAATCTTTTTCGAGATTATATGTGGTTGGTGACTCTGCACTGCTAACCAACATGCCAACACCAGCTAAAGCCTCTGCGCAGTCTATGAAGAAGTTTGAGCCCTTGTAGCTTGTTGGTGGTGATACAACCGGTGCTGAATCACCAGCGATAGCCTTCATTATAGTTTCCAATGCGGCACGTCCGTATTTGTTGTCGATGTTAAATTGTGAAAGATCACGTGTATCTGTGGCGCGTCGGTCACCGTGCGTCAGTGCGCCTAACGATTCTAAGCGCTTGGCTACCGTCGAGGCAAATCGACGCTCGCCCGCTAAATCAGATATTAAAAAAATATACTCGGGTGCATTCACCTGGTTGGAGCGATGTGTACGACCGAACTGTTGTACGGCACGATCTGCGGACCAGGGCAATTCCAAAGTTATATGCACGCGACGTCGTTGATTCTTGCAACGTCGATCGCTCTGCAGCGAAATACCACTTGACGCGGCCTCAGAGATAATTGCGATTTTCTTCTCGCCGTTCATAAAACGTTCCTTCTCGGTGATGTTGATCGTCTCCAAAGGTATGTCCGGCTCACAGCGTGTCTCGTAGTGTATGCTTCCATCGCTAGACTGCAACACACGGCCGCGGCGTCCGGTCATTTCGGCTACGCTCTCGGGACCAGCAAGTTCATCTATCAAGTAATCGAGTGTATTGGGTGGCAGGTGTTCACCCAATCTTCCAATGCGCCATAGAAGATTCTCACGTAGGCGTATAGCCATATGGATGTCTCTTTCAAACTGTCGTTTCTCTTTCGATTCGTTGGGTGGTTTAATTATTGGCATGCCATATTGGTCGGTCTTACAAGCGACCTTCTCCTTGGTCAGTTCGAGCTTCCGCTGTATCACTTCAAGTATGCGATCCTGGACGCTTAACTTTTCTACTGCGTACACTTTTTGTTAGCAACGAATATATAACATGTATTTAATGACGTCTTACCTCTGACTTTGTCCAATTTGAGCGGTCTACCGCGTCGTCGTTTTTGTCCAGCTACTGGCTTTGTTGTTTCATCATCGCTGTCCGTATCTGCCATCAATGCCTCAGTAAAGTAACTGTCTTCATAGTTTTCCTCGTCAACAACGCCATTTTGTTCATCGTCCGGTTCGTCTGAATCCGAATTGTAATTACACGTGTAACCCATTTTACTGTACAACTCACTTAAGCGCTGGCGCTTAAGACGCAGTGTTTGTTTGGCTTTTGTAGGTGCGGTTGCGTTGTTTTTCTCGTTTGTCGATAGAATTTCGCCTGTACATTTCAAATGGTTGAAACGCTTTCGATCGGGTGCCGGGAAGTGTTTCTCTACGAAAGCCATCAGTATATTCTGTGCTGTCGATACGTAGTTATTCAATACGCCATCATCGCGCTCTAGCTGATCCAAGGTATGCGATTCGCCGGTTGATTGCAGACCGATAACAACACATTTGCCAGCTTGGATGGATTCGCGTGCAATGTTCACGGTATGTTCCACCTTGGAAGCAATGCATAGGTATTTAAAAAACCTTTGATGCGCACACCAAAACTGACACCATATAATCTTGAAGGTGCGTTTATCCGGGCCAATGAGCTTTGAAGCAATAGTAAACTTAGCCATGGCCCCTACCCAAAGATCCACACATCGATTGTACATCTTGCGGAACTTTTCCGATAGTGGAACCTCCTCAATACGAAAGGAGACGTCCTTGAAGCTTAGCTGACGTGCGATATACATGCCGCGCAGCTTCAAGTCCATGGCCACGATCTCCATTGCGCTGACACCGCGAAATTCGACGGCATTGACAAATTCTGTGAAATTGGGGAAGGCAGTTCCCTCACCGAATAGACCCAAGCGTGTCATGTACGCCATATTGCGTGGCTCCGATGCACCCGTTGCTGAAGCGTAGACAATTCGTGCATTAGGCAACTTTCTCTGCAGATCGAGCACCGTATTACCGGTCTTCGATGGTTTCGCCGAACTGTTCACACTCAAATTTTTTGCCTTGTGACACTCATCGAAGACAATGAGGCCATCAAAGTTATGGCCACACCACTGCAACAACTGATTTAAGCGCGAACAATATTTTCCCGTCGAGTTGTTCGATTCACTTATGAGCGCAGAGTATGTACAAAACATAACGCCCCGCTTGTATTCGTGACCTTGCTTGGAAATCTTTGTGTACTTCAATTTGTTCACGGGATGCACAGCTATACATTCGGCACCGATGTCGCGCAAATCGCGCTCGGCATCGTATTTTAGATCGTTCGAAACCGATATCCATAATGCACGCCTGCGATCTTTTAAGTAATTCTCGTAGATAATACCAGCAATGGTGCGCCCTTTGCCAACACCAGCACCATCGCCCAGAAAGAAACCGGCACGCCACCCATTGGGCAGACGACATTCATGCGCCTGGCAAGCGTACACAATCGCCTCCAATTGCAGAGAGCTCAGTCTTCCAGTCCTAATGATATCTTCCGGCAGCAATAGCTTGTAGAGCGGCTCTACTGGTTCGACGGACGAAAGCGACGCAGTTTCAACCACCGGATCTGGATGGCGACAACCCATGCGCACTTTACTTGGCATATAGGATGCGTAAGTTTCAGCAACACCGATCTCTTCATAGTCAACATCATCGTCGGGCGTTTGTTGTATCTGCAGGAAACCCATCGACGTAGTGTTGATAGGCACGATTCGTGAGTCGCCGGAAGTAGATGGCCTCACGGCGTAGTTAATTTGTAAGGCATTCTGAGCTTGTTGGAATGCTTTGCTACAGCTTGGTGACAGCATTTCATTCGGTATGCCTTCGGTAAGAAATCTGGGATTTGCTGCAAGAAGCGCTTGCAAGTGAGTAGGCATTAGAGAGCTTAGGTTCTTCTCAGCGTGTACCGCGGTTGAAGCCTTGACTGTTTGAAGGAGAAATATTTACATTATTATCTGAGATTTGGCAGGGGAGTTGTTTTACTTACTTGTCTGAATGGACTTGGGTACATTGTCCATCTGTGGATAATCCGTTCTGATCCCTGGAGTTACATGTGTCTGGAGTAACTGGGCACCAGGTGCTCTGCCGACCACCTGAATGTTACCATTGAGCACATTAATTGTTCGACCGTCGAGAAGCCGAGTTCCTTGAGCAGTGACCAACTGTGCATTGGGAACGTTGTTGGTGATATTCCCTAATGGAATATTTCGATTACCTCCTGTTGTATGTACTACCTGTTTTTGTGGTACATTCGCAAGCGTAGTGGCAGGCACCCTGGAAAGTTTGCAGTTTGATTTGTCCATGCCATTCACAACCGGCGCTGAAGATGGTACCGAAACAACTCTCTCATTAGATATTTCAGGCATGTTCTGCTTGAAAGCCTTTTTTGTTAACACGCTTTGTGAATTATCCGGTGCAGATTGAAACGTCCCAGATACCGGCGCGTTAACCGCTTGGGCTTTGGGAGTGTTGACCACCTTAATACTTTTTCCATTGAGCAACCGAATTGTTTGACCGTTGAGAAGTCGAATTCCTTGAGCAGTGACCAACTGTGCATTGGGAACATTGTGGGTTATATTCCCTAATGGAATATTTCGATTACCTCCTGTTGTATGTACTACCTGTTTTTGTGGTACATTCGCAAGCGTAGTGGCAGGCACCCTGGAAAGTTGGCAGTTTAATTTGTCCATGCCATTCACAACCGGCGCTGAAGATGGTACCGAAACAACTCTCCCATTAGATATTTCAGGCATGTTCTGCTTGAAAGCCTTTTTTGTTAACACGCTTTGTGAATTATCCGGTGCAGATTGAAACGTCCCAGATACCGGCGCGTTAACCGCTTGGGCTTTGGGAGTGTTGACCACCTTAATACTTTTTCCATTGAGCAACCGAATTGTTTGACCGTTGAGAAGCCGAATTCCTTGAGCAGTGACCAACTGTGCATTGGGAACATTGTGGGTTATATTCCCTAATGGAATATTCCGATTACCTCCTGTTGTATGTACTACCTGTTTTTGTGGTACATTCGCAAGCGTAGTGGCAGGCACCCTGGAAAGTTGGCAGTTTGATTTGTCCATGCCATTCACAACCGGCGCTGAAGATGGTACCGAAACAACTCTCCCATTAGATATTTCAGGCATGTTCTGCTTGAAAGCCTTTTTTGTTAACACGCTTTGTGAATTATCCGGTGCAGATTGAAACGTTCCAGATACCGGCGCGTTAACCGCTTGGGCTTTGGGAGTGTTGACCACCTGAATTATTTTTCCATTGCGCAACTGAATTGTTCGACCATCGAGAAGCTGAGTTCCTTGAGCAGTGACCAACTGTGCATTGGGGACATTGATGGATGTATTCCCAAATGGAGTCTGCCGATTGCCTGCTTTTGTATGTACCACCTGTTTTTGTGGTACATTCGCAAGCGTAGTGGCAGGCACCCTGGAAAGTTGGCAGTTTGATTTGTCCATGCCATTCACAACCGGCGCTGAAGATGGCCCCGAAACAACTCTCCCATTAGATATTTCAGGCATGTTCGGCTTGAAGGCCTTTTTTGTTAACACGCTTTGTGAATTATCCGGTGCAGATTGAAACGTTCCAGATACCGGCGCGTTAACCGCTTGGGCTTTGGGAGTGTTGACCACCTGAATTATTTTTCCATTGCGCAACTGAATTGTTCGACCATCGAGAAGCTGAGTTCCTTGAGCAGTGACCAACTGTGCATTGGGGACATTGATGGATGTATTCCCAAATGGAGTCTGCCGATTGCCTGCTTTTGTATGTACCACCTGTTTTTGTGGTACATTCGCAAGCGTAGTGGCAGGCACCCTGGAAAGTTGGCAGTTTGATTTGTCCATGCCATTCACAACCGGCGCTGAAGATGGCCCCGAAACAACTCTCCCATTAGATATTTCAGGCATGTTCTGCTTGAAAGCCTTTTTTGTTAACACGCTTTGTGAATTATCCGGTGCTGATTGAAACGTCCCAGATTCCGGCGCGTTAACCGCTTGGGCTTTGGGAGTGTTGACCATCTGAATTATTTTTCCATTGCGCAACTGAATTGTTCGGCCGTCGAGAAGCTGAGTTCTTTGAGCAGTGACCAACTGTGCCTTGGGAACATTGTTGGTTATATTCCCTAATGGAATATTTCGATTAATCCCCGTTGTATGAACTACCTGTTTTTTTTGCACATGAGTGGTAGGCATCTTGGTGGCAATTTGGCAGTTTGATGTAGACATGCCATGCACAACTGGCATTGAGGATGGTATTTCAACCAGTTTGCTATTAGAAGTATTTGGAGTATATGTGCGATTCCCGAATGTAGTATTATTTTCGCCGACATCGGTATTTTCCTTAAACACATTTTTAAAACATGTCAAACTCGGCTCATTTTGCTCAAATTTTTTGGTTGCCTTTGCAGGTTGTTTACTCTTATCCAAAGTCAGACTCCTGGGTAACTCTTCCTCGTCTGGATCGTAATTTGAGTCAATATCGTCGCTGTCATTACCCTCGTACGAATTATTTGTTTCAATTAATTTTGCTGCGCGTTTTTGATACTTCACCATATTCCCTTTTTGTTTGTCTACTCCACTTTTTTCAACTTTTCTAAGTTCTTTCGTCGCAATTCAGAGAACGACTGTTTCTTATTGCCTTTTGCAATACTTCTAGGCCTGCTTAGAATACACTCTGTTAAGTACTATGGGCCTAACATTCAAAATTACCTGAAATTAAAAATTCTAAATTGCATTGCAAGAAAAAAGAATTCAGCTCAAAGTACACAATGACACTTATATTTTGGGTATATTTCTTTCATTTTGCAATTACACTTTCACTATTAAATATTTAAACAAAGCCCTTGTTTTTAGTTACAATACGCTGAGTAATTTATTACTCATCTCTACTGAACACTGAAAATACTAAAATGCTAAAATTTATCGATAGCTTTATTTATAGCTGGACAACAGCTGACAAACGCAATTCTAATTGTAAATTAATTGTAATATTTGTTTAATTTGTGTAAATTAAATGGATCTTAATTTTCATTTTGTGGTTTGTTCTTCGCTGTATTGCCTTCTTCAATTGAATGTTCAGGTAAATATCTTTATATAAATAGGGAGAAATATGATGCGTAACAATGGGAAAGTCAGAATAGCATTTCGGCACATAAGTTGCCGGCAGCTTAGTGTAAGGGCACTAAGCCCTGCAATTTTTATGACATGACAAAGAGCATAAGTGGTCCGGCAGGATTTTGCCGCAGCCGTCGCAACCTAGTCCAAGTCAACTTTTGGTTCATAGGTTGGGAGCAAGATCATGATGCATATGACCGTAGCGAAGTTTAATAATGATTGTGAATGGCAAGTCACATTGTCTAGGAATACAAGTGCTTTGTTTGACCACTCATTTTCTGTTGAGCAGCGGCTTAGTGGCTTTACAAACATAAACGTGAGAGTTCGTGTAAAAAGTACCAAAAAAAGCAGAGTGTACCAACGCATAATATAACAGGGTTGAGCCATATATGTATATATTTAATACATATAACGATGGTTAGTTATTTTACCAAAATGCAGTAAACATTATTACAATTAATTGCAACTGCACACTTCCGTTGTTTGCCTACGATCCAACGTCGCTGCTTCCTCACCAGTCCATGCTCTCGCTAGAGATCGCACAGCATCAAGCATCTGTCTGAGTGTGCGTGCGTGTGGTTCTCTTCGCTCGGCACCGGTTGCCACAGTAAGAAAAGTGGCTTTTGAATTATGAATTATGCTGTGTAAAATTTTGATTAAAAAGCCACGAAGTAGAAAAATTTCACATGGAAATCAACAAAGTCTATTCCGCAAACACTAGTCCCATCAATGAAATACTAAATAAACAACTAAAAGAAGAACTTCATCAGCCATACCTTATATTGTTTACAGTAGACCAAACGTTTAACAGGCTCCCCCAATTGGGAAACACTTTCAGCACCCACCAAAGAGAAAAATAAACGGCACAATTTATGGCAAATGATAACGAAATTTGCAGCATGTGTGAGCGCGCCAAATACGAAAATATTACACTTTGAAACTTTCACTTTGCTGATGAGTTGGCAGAAGGACTCAAAAAACAGAAAATATCAAAAAACAACAAAAACAATAAGAAGCAGACAATAACAAAAAAAGATAAGAGAAAAAGTGTCTACGACAACAAATAAAAAAGACAACGTTTTTTTTTTTGCGAATTTGACCTAAGTTTCTATAGTTGCGTTGCCTTTAAGAGTCTCGTTGCCAGTTAACCCCATCGGCGGCTTAATACCATACGCGGCTGATTGCCTTTTGCGCGCACGAGCGACAAAATTGTGGCCGCTCTAAACAAACTCGCGCGTCGCCGTGGCGGTTTAGAGTTGGTTTTGCTGCGCACAGTTTCGCTGTTTTCGAAGTTTCCGAGCGCTCTGACGACTCAACGTCACGTTGCTTGGCATTATGTATTGTGGAACAAGATTTGTTGGTAGGAGGGTGCAGTGCCAACGATGTTGGCGAAGTTATAAACTTTGTGTGTGTGAATAAAAGTAGAACTCTAAACGTCGCTGCCGCCGTTGGACTTTTGATGGCGACTTCTAGTGGCGCAATGAGCGCACAATGTTGCCTCAACTCGTACTAGTACTCGTACTCGTGGTGCTTGGTGGTGTTGGTGCGCTTACTCGACTCGTATTTCGTATTTGACGCAACCAATAATTCACCAATATGACGCGCCAAATACTGCGCCAAATACTGCGCGCACTGGCGCCTGTGTGCGTGCTTTGCATTCAAAGAGACTGATTGAACTTATTACAATCGACCTATAAACATATAAACATAGGACAAGAAGAATATGAAAGAGCGCAATTAGGTCAGACGGCTTTTATATATATGCCGGACATACATATATGCCATATTTATTTTAAATTAATATTGATAAGACAGTGGCACAGAATCACAAATCACACCCTAGAAAGTGATTGTATCTCTTCCTATATCTGAAACGATTCACCTATGAAGTAAAGTCCAAACTCAACCATCTATTGTTTAGGGTCTAACTTCGGGTTCGGTGGGTTTAATTATTGTTAAACCAACCACCACCCGGTTGTGTTTGTGATCTTCCTAAGTTACTTATGACTGTACTTTCAATTAATTATTGTTAAATTTTTGGATGTTCACAGAATCTGAAGTAAGATCCTTAACGAGTGGTTCGTAGCATGCCTTGGGAATCATAGTCCCAACAATTTTTTGTCCCAATGATGTCTTCGAACGTATCACCTGCATTTTGGTATTAGCGGTGTGCGAGTTGAGAATTCGTTCTACACGTGTCCATATCGGCAGCACTGATCCGGAGAGCACATGATAAACGCGATCGCGTAGACCAACTTGACACTCGGCGCCGAAAGGACACTGTCCCGTCCAGTAGACGTGCGTACAGGAGTTTGTGGAACTTGCATATTGAGCCTTCCAGTATGATTTTGCCTCCTCGCTAGTCGCTGTATTGTAGCGTGCTTCGAGGTCCTTCAATGTTTCTGAGCGCACCTGAGCGCCAGTGTTCGGTCGATAGACACGCAGCATGACAGTTCCATTAGGTTTATCTGATCTTTGTGCGCTCAGGCATTGCGACTGAGTGGTAGATTTGCTGACGGTCTCCTCATCGACGACGAGCACAATGCCACGTATGTCATTGCGTTGTTGTTTAGTGAGGTAGAAGCCTTCATAACTTTTGGTCAATGAGGCATACCTGTCAAACGGTTAAATTGGTTAAAAAGTCTTCAAGCTTTTTGATATGTACATGGACTTACATGTTTATAGCCTCTATCCAATCCATACCACGTGAAACGACCAGTGTGTGTAGCTCTGTGGGTGCTACGCCCGTTGAGTGTTTGCGTATGAAACGCACAAGTCTCACGGTTCGCACGTGTTCCCCATGAGCACCAAGATCTGCAGCATAAAAAAAATTTATAATACGTGGTCATATATACTGGCCAACTGTCGGTCGGCTCTCTATAGTTTTTTTACCTAAAATTCCCAGGTCAAATTTGCCGGTGCGCTTCATTCGCTTAATTATGTAGTTCATAGTGTCACTGAGGTGGTCAAACAGTGCATTCTGCACTTCCACATGACAGCCGAGTATGCGATTGAGGAACTTCGATATGTTATTGTAATCTTTTTCGAGATTATATGTGGTTGGTGACTCTGCACTGCTAACCAACATGCCAACACCAGCTAAAGCCTCTGCGCAGTCTATGAAGAAGTTTGAGCCCTTGTAGCTTGTTGGTGGTGATACAACCGGTGCTGAATCACCAGCGATAGCCTTCATTATAGTTTCCAATGCGGCACGTCCGTATTTGTTGTCGATGTTAAATTGTGAAAGATCACGTGTATCTGTGGCGCGTCGGTCACCGTGCGTCAGTGCGCCTAACGATTCTAAGCGCTTGGCTACCGTTGAGGCAAATCGACGCTCGCCCGCTAAATCAGATATTAAAAAAATATACTCGGGTGCATTCACCTGGTTGGAACGATGTGTACGACCGAACTGTTGTACGGCACGATCTGCGGACCAGGGCAATTCCAAAGTTATATGCACGCGACGTCGTTGATTCTTGCAACGTCGATCGCTCTGCAGCGAAATACCACTTGACGCGGCCTCAGAGATAATTGCGATTTTCTTCTCGCCGTTCATAAAACGTTCCTTCTCGGTGATGTTGATCGTCTCCAAAGGTATGTCCGGCTCACAGCGTGTCTCGTAGTGTATGCTTCCATCGCTAGACTGCAACACACGGCCGCGGCGTCCGGTCATTTCGGCTACGCTCTCGGGACCAGCAAGTTCATCTATCAAGTAATCGAGTGTATTGGGTGGCAGGTGTTCACCCAATCTTCCAATGCGCCATAGAAGATTCTCACGTAGGCGTATAGCCATATGGATGTCTCTTTCAAACTGTCGTTTCTCTTTCGATTCGTTGGGTGGTTTAATTATTGGCATGCCATATTGGTCGGTCTTACAAGCGACCTTCTCCTTGGTCAGTTCGAGCTTCCGCTGTATCACTTCAAGTATGCGATCCTGGACGCTTAACTTTTCTACTGCGTACACTTTTTGTTAGCAACGAATATATAACATGTATTTAATGACGTCTTACCTCTGACTTTGTCCAATTTGAGCGGTCTACCGCGTCGTCGTTTTTGTCCAGCTACTGGCTTTGTTGTTTCATCATCGCTGTCCGTATCTGCCATCAATGCCTCAGTAAAGTAACTGTCTTCATAGTTTTCCTCGTCAACAACGCCATTTTGTTCATCGTCCGGTTCGTCTGAATCCGAATTGTAATTACACGTGTAACCCATTTTACTGTACAACTCACTTAAGCGCTGGCGCTTAAGACGCAGTGTTTGTTTGGCTTTTGTAGGTGCGGTTGCGTTGTTTTTCTCGTTTGTCGATAGAATTTCGCCTGTACATTTCAAATGGTTGAAACGCTTTCGATCGGGTGCCGGGAAGTGTTTCTCTACGAAAGCCATCAGTATATTCTGTGCTGTCGATACGTAGTTATTCAATACGCCATCATCGCGCTCTAGCTGATCCAAGGTATGCGATTCGCCGGTTGATTGCAGACCGATAACAACACATTTGCCAGCTTGGATGGATTCGCGTGCAATGTTCACGGTATGTTCCACCTTGGAAGCAATGCATAGGTATTTAAAAAACCTTTGATGCGCACACCAAAACTGACACCATATAATCTTGAAGGTGCGTTTATCCGGGCCAATGAGCTTTGAAGCAATAGTAAACTTAGCCATGGCCCCTACCCAAAGATCCACACATCGATTGTACATCTTGCGGAACTTTTCCGATAGTGGAACCTCCTCAATACGAAAGGAGACGTCCTTGAAGCTTAGCTGACGTGCGATATACATGCCGCGCAGCTTCAAGTCCATGGCCACGATCTCCATTGCGCTGACACCGCGAAATTCGACGGCATTGACAAATTCTGTGAAATTGGGGAAGGCAGTTCCCTCACCGAATAGACCCAAGCGTGTCATGTACGCCATATTGCGTGGCTCCGATGCACCCGTTGCTGAAGCGTAGACAATTCGTGCATTAGGCAACTTTCTCTGCAGATCGAGCACCGTATTACCGGTCTTCGATGGTTTCGCCGAACTGTTCACACTCAAATTTTTTGCCTTGTGACACTCATCGAAGACAATGAGGCCATCAAAGTTATGGCCACACCACTGCAACAACTGATTTAAGCGCGAACAATATTTTCCCGTCGAGTTGTTCGATTCACTTATGAGCGCAGAGTATGTACAAAACATAACGCCCCGCTTGTATTCGTGACCTTGCTTGGAAATCTTTGTGTACTTCAATTTGTTCACGGGATGCACAGCTATACATTCGGCACCGATGTCGCGCAAATCGCGCTCGGCATCGTATTTTAGATCGTTCGAAACCGATATCCATAATGCACGCCTGCGATCTTTTAAGTAATTCTCGTAGATAATACCAGCAATGGTGCGCCCTTTGCCAACACCAGCACCATCGCCCAGAAAGAAACCGGCACGCCACCCATTGGGCAGACGACATTCATGCGCCTGGCAAGCGTACACAATCGCCTCCAATTGCAGAGAGCTCAGTCTTCCAGTCCTAATGATATCTTCCGGCAGCAATAGCTTGTAGAGCGGCTCTACTGGTTCGACGGACGAAAGCGACGCAGTTTCAACCACCGGATCTGGATGGCGACAACCCATCCGCACTTTACTTGGCATATAGGATGCGTAGGTTTCAGCAACACCGATCTCTTCATAGTCAACATCATCGTCGGGCGTTTGTTGTATCTGCAGGAAACCCATCGACGTAGTGTTGATAGGCACGATTCGTGAGTCGCCGGAAGTAGATGGCCTCACGGCGTAGTTAATTTGTAAGGCATTCTGAGCTTGTTGGAATGCTTTGCTACAGCTTGGTGACAGCATTTCATTCGGTATGCCTTCGGTAAGAAATCTGGGATTTGCTGCAAGAAGCGCTTGCAAGTGAGTAGGCATTAGAGAGCTTAGGTTCTTCTCAGCGTGTACCGCGGTTGAAGCCTTGACTGTTTGAAGGAGAAATATTTACATTATTATCTGAGATTTGGCAGGGGAGTTGTTTTACTTACTTGTCTGAATGGACTTGGGTACATTGTCCATCTGTGGATAATCCGTTCTGATCCCTGGAGTTACATGTGTCTGGAGTAACTGGGCACCAGGTGCTCTGCCGACCACCTGAATGTTACCATTGAGCACATTAATTGTTCGACCGTCGAGAAGCCGAGTTCCTTGAGCAGTGACCAACTGTGCATTGGGAACGTTGTTGGTGATATTCCCTAATGGAATATTTCGATTACCTCCTGTTGTATGTACTACCTGTTTTTGTGGTACATTCGCAAGCGTAGTGGCAGGCACCCTGGAAAGTTGGCAGTTTGATTTGTCCATGCCATTCACAACCGGCGCTGAAGATGGTACCGAAACAACTCTCTCATTAGATATTTCAGGCATGTTCTGCTTGAAAGCCTTTTTTGTTAACACGCTTTGTGAATTATCCGGTGCAGATTGAAACGTTCCAGATACCGGCGCGTTAACCGCTTGGGCTTTGGGAGTGTTGACCACCTTAATACTTTTTCCATTGAGCAACCGAATTGTTTGACCGTTGAGAAGTCGAATTCCTTGAGCAGTGACCAACTGTGCATTGGGAACATTGTGGGTTATATTCCCTAATGGAATATTTCGATTACCTCCTGTTGTATGTACTACCTGTTTTTGTGGTACATTCGCAAGCGTAGTGGCAGGCACCCTGGAAAGTTGGCAGTTTAATTTGTCCATGCCATTCACAACCGGCGCTGAAGATGGTACCGAAACAACTCTCCCATTAGATATTTCAGGCATGTTCTGCTTGAAAGCCTTTTTTGTTAACACGCTTTGTGAATTATCCGGTGCAGATTGAAACGTCCCAGATACCGGCGCGTTAACCGCTTGGGCTTTGGGAGTGTTGACCACCTTAATACTTTTTCCATTGAGCAACCGAATTGTTTGACCGTTGAGAAGCCGAATTCCTTGAGCAGTGACCAACTGTGCATTGGGAACATTGTGGGTTATATTCCCTAATGGAATATTCCGATTACCTCCTGTTGTATGTACTACCTGTTTTTGTGGTACATTCGCAAGCGTAGTGGCAGGCACCCTGGAAAGTTGGCAGTTTGATTTGTCCATGCCATTCACAACCGGCGCTGAAGATGGTACCGAAACAACTCTCCCATTAGATATTTCAGGCATGTTCTGCTTGAAAGCCTTTTTTGTTAACACGCTTTGTGAATTATCCGGTGCAGATTGAAACGTTCCAGATACCGGCGCGTTAACCGCTTGGGCTTTGGGAGTGTTGACCACCTGAATTATTTTTCCATTGCGCAACTGAATTGTTCGACCATCGAGAAGCTGAGTTCCTTGAGCAGTGACCAACTGTGCATTGGGGACATTGATGGATGTATTCCCAAATGGAGTCTGCCGATTGCCTGCTTTTGTATGTACCACCTGTTTTTGTGGTACATTCGCAAGCGTAGTGGCAGGCACCCTGGAAAGTTGGCAGTTTGATTTGTCCATGCCATTCACAACCGGCGCTGAAGATGGCCCCGAAACAACTCTCCCATTAGATATTTCAGGCATGTTCGGCTTGAAAGCCTTTTTTGTTAACACGCTTTGTGAATTATCCGGTGCAGATTGAAACGTCCCAGATACCGGCGCGTTAACCGCTTGGGCTTTGGGAGTGTTGACCACCTGAATTATTTTTCCATTGCGCAACTGAATTGTTCGACCATCGAGAAGCTGAGTTCCTTGAGCAGTGACCAACTGTGCATTGGGGACATTGATGGATGTATTCCCAAATGGAGTCTGCCGATTGCCTGCTTTTGTATGTACCACCTGTTTTTGTGGTACATTCGCAAGCGTAGTGGCAGGCACCCTGGAAAGTTGGCAGTTTGATTTGTCCATGCCATTCACAACCGGCGCTGAAGATGGTACCGAAACAACTCTCCCATTAGATATTTCAGGCATGTTCTGCTTGAAAGCCTTTTTTGTTAACACGCTTTGTGAATTATCCGGTGCTGATTGAAACGTCCCAGATTCCGGCGCGTTAACCGCTTGGGCTTTGGGAGTGTTGACCATCTGAATTATTTTTCCATTGCGCAACTGAATTGTTCGGCCGTCGAGAAGCTGAGTTCTTTGAGCAGTGACCAACTGTGCCTTGGGAACATTGTTGGTTATATTCCCTAATGGAATATTTCGATTAATCCCCGTTGTATGAACTACCTGTTTTTTTTGCACATGAGTGGTAGGCATCTTGGTGGCAATTTGGCAGTTTGATGTAGACATGCCATGCACAACTGGCATTGAGGATGGTATTTCAACCAGTTTGCTATTAGAAGTATTTGGAGTATATGTGCGATTCCCGAATGTAGTATTATTTTCGCCGACATCGGTATTTTCCTTAAACACATTTTTAAAACATGTCAAACTCGGCTCATTTTGCTCAAATTTTTTGGTTGCCTTTGCAGGTTGTTTACTCTTATCCAAAGTCAGACTCCTGGGTAACTCTTCCTCGTCTGGATCGTAATTTGAGTCAATATCGTCGCTGTCATTACCCTCGTACGAATTATTTGTTTCAATTAATTTTGCTGCGCGTTTTTGATACTTCACCATATTCCCTTTTTGTTTGTCTACTCCACTTTTTTCAACTTTTCTAAGTTCTTTCGTCGCAATTCAGAGAACGACTGTTTCTTATTGCCTTTTGCAATACTTCTAGGCCTGCTTAGAATACACTCTGTTAAGTACTATGGGCCTAACATTCAAAATTACCTGAAATTAAAAATTCTAAATTGCATTGCAAGAAAAAAGAATTCAGCTCAAAGTACACAATGACACTTATATTTTGGGTATATTTCTTTCATTTTGCAATTACACTTTCACTATTAAATATTTAAACAAAGCCCTTGTTTTTAGTTACAATACGCTGAGTAATTTATTACTCATCTCTACTGAACACTGAAAATACTAAAATGCTAAAATTTATCGATAGCTTTATTTATAGCTGGACAACAGCTGACAAACGCAATTCTAATTGTAAATTAATTGTAATATTTGTTTAATTTGTGTAAATTAAATGGATCTTAATTTTCATTTTGTGGTTTGTTCTTCGCTGTATTGCCTTCTTCAATTGAATGTTCAGGTAAATATCTTTATATAAATAGGGAGAAATATGATGCGTAACAATGGGAAAGTCAGAATAGCATTTCGGCACATAAGTTGCCGGCAGCTTAGTGTAAGGGCACTAAGCCCTGCAATTTTTATGACATGACAAAGAGCATAAGTGGTCCGGCAGGATTTTGCCGCAGCCGTCGCAACCTAGTCCAAGTCAACTTTTGGTTCATAGGTTGGGAGCAAGATCATGATGCATATGACCGTAGCGAAGTTTAATAATGATTGTGAATGGCAAGTCACATTGTCTAGGAATACAAGTGCTTTGTTTGACCACTCATTTTCTGTTGAGCAGCGGCTTAGTGGCTTTACAAACATAAACGTGAGAGTTCGTGTAAAAAGTACCAAAAAAAGCAGAGTGTACCAACGCATAATATAACAGGGTTGAGCCATATATGTATATATTTAATACATATAACGATGGTTAGTTATTTTACCAAAATGCAGTAAACATTATTACAATTAATTGCAACTGCACACTTCCGTTGTTTGCCTACGATCCAACGTCGCTGCTTCCTCACCAGTCCATGCTCTCGCTAGAGATCGCACAGCATCAAGCATCTGTCTGAGTGTGCGTGCGTGTGGTTCTCTTCGCTCGGCACCGGTTGCCACAGTAAGAAAAGTGGCTTTTGAATTATGAATTATGCTGTGTAAAATTTTGATTAAAAAGCCACGAAGTAGAAAAATTTCACATGGAAATCAACAAAGTCTATTCCGCAAACACTAGTCCCATCAATGAAATACTAAATAAACAACTAAAAGAAGAACTTCATCAGCCATACCTTATATTGTTTACAGTAGACCAAACGTTTAACAGGCTCCCCCAATTGGGAAACACTTTCAGCACCCACCAAAGAGAAAAATAAACGGCACAATTTATGGCAAATGATAACGAAATTTGCAGCATGTGTGAGCGCGCCAAATACGAAAATATTACACTTTGAAACTTTCACTTTGCTGATGAGTTGGCAGAAGGACTCAAAAAACAGAAAATATCAAAAAACAACAAAAACAATAAGAAGCAGACAATAACAAAAAAAGATAAGAGAAAAAGTGTCTACGACAACAAATAAAAAAGACAACGTTTTTTTTTTGCGAATTTGACCTAAGTTTCTATAGTTGCGTTGCCTTTAAGAGTCTCGTTGCCAGTTAACCCCATCGGCGGCTTAATACCATACGCGGCTGATTGCCTTTTGCGCGCACGAGCGACAAAATTGTGGCCGCTCTAAACAAACTCGCGCGTCGCCGTGGCGGTTTAGAGTTGGTTTTGCTGCGCACAGTTTCGCTGTTTTCGAAGTTTCCGAGCGCTCTGACGACTCAACGTCACGTTGCTTGGCATTATGTATTGTGGAACAAGATTTGTTGGTAGGAGGGTGCAGTGCCAACGATGTTGGCGAAGTTATAAACTTTGTGTGTGTGAATAAAAGTAGAACTCTAAACGTCGCAACCAATAATTCACCAATATGACGCGCCAAATACTGCGCCAAATACTGCGCGCACTGGCGCCTGTGTGCGTGCTTTGCATTCAAAGAGACTGATTGAACTTATTACAATCGACCTATAAACATATAAACATAGGACAAGAAGAATATGAAAGAGCGCAATTAGGTCAGACGGCTTTTATATATATGCCGGACATACATATATGCCATATTTATTTTAAATTAATATTGATAGACAGTGGCACAGAATCACAAATCACACCCTAGAAAGTGATTGTATCTCTTCCTATATCTGAAACGATTGACCTATGAAGTAAAGTCCAAACTCAACCATCTATTGTTTAGGGTCTAACTTCGGGTTCGGTGGGTTTAATTATTGTTAAACCAACCACCACCCGGTTGTGTTTGTGATCTTCCTAAGTTACTTATGACTGTACTTTCAATTAATTATTGTTAAATTTTTGGATGTTCACAGAATCTGAAGTAAGATCCTTAACGAGTGGTTCGTAGCATGCCTTGGGAATCATAGTCCCAACAATTTTTTGTCCCAATGATGTCTTCGAACGTATCACCTGCATTTTGGTATTAGCGGTGTGCGAGTTGAGAATTCGTTCTACACGTGTCCATATCGGCAGCACTGATCCGGAGAGCACATGATAAACGCGATCGCGTAGACCAACTTGACACTCGGCGCCGAAAGGACACTGTCCCGTCCAGTAGACGTGCGTACAGGAGTTTGTGGAACTTGCATATTGAGCCTTCCAGTATGATTTTGCCTCCTCGCTAGTCGCTGTATTGTAGCGTGCTTCGAGGTCCTTCAATGTTTCTGAGCGCACCTGAGCGCCAGTGTTCGGTCGATAGACACGCAGCATGACAGTTCCATTAGGTTTATCTGATCTTTGTGCGCTCAGGCATTGCGACTGAGTGGTAGATTTGCTGACGGTCTCCTCATCGACGACGAGCACAATGCCACGTATGTCATTGCGTTGTTGTTTAGTGAGGTAGAAGCCTTCATAACTTTTGGTCAATGAGGCATACCTGTCAAACGGTTAAATTGGTTAAAAAGTCTTCAAGCTTTTTGATATGTACATGGACTTACATGTTTATAGCCTCTATCCAATCCATACCACGTGAAACGACCAGTGTGTGTAGCTCTGTGGGTGCTACGCCCGTTGAGTGTTTGCGTATGAAACGCACAAGTCTCACGGTTCGCACGTGTTCCCCATGAGCACCAAGATCTGCAGCATAAAAAAAATTTATAATACGTGGTCATATATACTGGCCAACTGTCGGTCGGCTCTCTATAGTTTTTTTACCTAAAATTCCCAGGTCAAATTTGCCGGTGCGCTTCATTCGCTTAATTATGTAGTTCATAGTGTCACTGAGGTGGTCAAACAGTGCATTCTGCACTTCCACATGACAGCCGAGTATGCGATTGAGGAACTTCGATATGTTATTGTAATCTTTTTCGAGATTATATGTGGTTGGTGACTCTGCACTGCTAACCAACATGCCAACACCAGCTAAAGCCTCTGCGCAGTCTATGAAGAAGTTTGAGCCCTTGTAGCTTGTTGGTGGTGATACAACCGGTGCTGAATCACCAGCGATAGCCTTCATTATAGTTTCCAATGCGGCACGTCCGTATTTGTTGTCGATGTTAAATTGTGAAAGATCACGTGTATCTGTGGCGCGTCGGTCACCGTGCGTCAGTGCGCCTAACGATTCTAAGCGCTTGGCTACCGTTGAGGCAAATCGACGCTCGCCCGCTAAATCAGATATTAAAAAAATATACTCGGGTGCATTCACCTGGTTGGAACGATGTGTACGACCGAACTGTTGTACGGCACGATCTGCGGACCAGGGCAATTCCAAAGTTATATGCACGCGACGTCGTTGATTCTTGCAACGTCGATCGCTCTGCAGCGAAATACCACTTGACGCGGCCTCAGAGATAATTGCGATTTTCTTCTCGCCGTTCATAAAACGTTCCTTCTCGGTGATGTTGATCGTCTCCAAAGGTATGTCCGGCTCACAGCGTGTCTCGTAGTGTATGCTTCCATCGCTAGACTGCAACACACGGCCGCGGCGTCCGGTCATTTCGGCTACGCTCTCGGGACCAGCAAGTTCATCTATCAAGTAATCGAGTGTATTGGGTGGCAGGTGTTCACCCAATCTTCCAATGCGCCATAGAAGATTCTCACGTAGGCGTATAGCCATATGGATGTCTCTTTCAAACTGTCGTTTCTCTTTCGATTCGTTGGGTGGTTTAATTATTGGCATGCCATATTGGTCGGTCTTACAAGCGACCTTCTCCTTGGTCAGTTCGAGCTTCCGCTGTATCACTTCAAGTATGCGATCCTGGACGCTTAACTTTTCTACTGCGTACACTTTTTGTTAGCAACGAATATATAACATGTATTTAATGACGTCTTACCTCTGACTTTGTCCAATTTGAGCGGTCTACCGCGTCGTCGTTTTTGTCCAGCTACTGGCTTTGTTGTTTCATCATCGCTGTCCGTATCTGCCATCAATGCCTCAGTAAAGTAACTGTCTTCATAGTTTTCCTCGTCAACAACGCCATTTTGTTCATCGTCCGGTTCGTCTGAATCCGAATTGTAATTACACGTGTAACCCATTTTACTGTACAACTCACTTAAGCGCTGGCGCTTAAGACGCAGTGTTTGTTTGGCTTTTGTAGGTGCGGTTGCGTTGTTTTTCTCGTTTGTCGATAGAATTTCGCCTGTACATTTCAAATGGTTGAAACGCTTTCGATCGGGTGCCGGGAAGTGTTTCTCTACGAAAGCCATCAGTATATTCTGTGCTGTCGATACGTAGTTATTCAATACGCCATCATCGCGCTCTAGCTGATCCAAGGTATGCGATTCGCCGGTTGATTGCAGACCGATAACAACACATTTGCCAGCTTGGATGGATTCGCGTGCAATGTTCACGGTATGTTCCACCTTGGAAGCAATGCATAGGTATTTAAAAAACCTTTGATGCGCACACCAAAACTGACACCATATAATCTTGAAGGTGCGTTTATCCGGGCCAATGAGCTTTGAAGCAATAGTAAACTTAGCCATGGCCCCTACCCAAAGATCCACACATCGATTGTACATCTTGCGGAACTTTTCCGATAGTGGAACCTCCTCAATACGAAAGGAGACGTCCTTGAAGCTTAGCTGACGTGCGATATACATGCCGCGCAGCTTCAAGTCCATGGCCACGATCTCCATTGCGCTGACACCGCGAAATTCGACGGCATTGACAAATTCTGTGAAATTGGGGAAGGCAGTTCCCTCACCGAATAGACCCAAGCGTGTCATGTACGCCATATTGCGTGGCTCCGATGCACCCGTTGCTGAAGCGTAGACAATTCGTGCATTAGGCAACTTTCTCTGCAGATCGAGCACCGTATTACCGGTCTTCGATGGTTTCGCCGAACTGTTCACACTCAAATTTTTTGCCTTGTGACACTCATCGAAGACAATGAGGCCATCAAAGTTATGGCCACACCACTGCAACAACTGATTTAAGCGCGAACAATATTTTCCCGTCGAGTTGTTCGATTCACTTATGAGCGCAGAGTATGTACAAAACATAACGCCCCGCTTGTATTCGTGACCTTGCTTGGAAATCTTTGTGTACTTCAATTTGTTCACGGGATGCACAGCTATACATTCGGCACCGATGTCGCGCAAATCGCGCTCGGCATCGTATTTTAGATCGTTCGAAACCGATATCCATAATGCACGCCTGCGATCTTTTAAGTAATTCTCGTAGATAATACCAGCAATGGTGCGCCCTTTGCCAACACCAGCACCATCGCCCAGAAAGAAACCGGCACGCCACCCATTGGGCAGACGACATTCATGCGCCTGGCAAGCGTACACAATCGCCTCCAATTGCAGAGAGCTCAGTCTTCCAGTCCTAATGATATCTTCCGGCAGCAATAGCTTGTAGAGCGGCTCTACTGGTTCGACGGACGAAAGCGACGCAGTTTCAACCACCGGATCTGGATGGCGACAACCCATCCGCACTTTACTTGGCATATAGGATGCGTAGGTTTCAGCAACACCGATCTCTTCATAGTCAACATCATCGTCGGGCGTTTGTTGTATCTGCAGGAAACCCATCGACGTAGTGTTGATAGGCACGATTCGTGAGTCGCCGGAAGTAGATGGCCTCACGGCGTAGTTAATTTGTAAGGCATTCTGAGCTTGTTGGAATGCTTTGCTACAGCTTGGTGACAGCATTTCATTCGGTATGCCTTCGGTAAGAAATCTGGGATTTGCTGCAAGAAGCGCTTGCAAGTGAGTAGGCATTAGAGAGCTTAGGTTCTTCTCAGCGTGTACCGCGGTTGAAGCCTTGACTGTTTGAAGGAGAAATATTTACATTATTATCTGAGATTTGGCAGGGGAGTTGTTTTACTTACTTGTCTGAATGGACTTGGGTACATTGTCCATCTGTGGATAATCCGTTCTGATCCCTGGAGTTACATGTGTCTGGAGTAACTGGGCACCAGGTGCTCTGCCGACCACCTGAATGTTACCATTGAGCACATTAATTGTTCGACCGTCGAGAAGCCGAGTTCCTTGAGCAGTGACCAACTGTGCATTGGGAACGTTGTTGGTGATATTCCCTAATGGAATATTTCGATTACCTCCTGTTGTATGTACTACCTGTTTTTGTGGTACATTCGCAAGCGTAGTGGCAGGCACCCTGGAAAGTTGGCAGTTTGATTTGTCCATGCCATTCACAACCGGCGCTGAAGATGGTACCGAAACAACTCTCTCATTAGATATTTCAGGCATGTTCTGCTTGAAAGCCTTTTTTGTTAACACGCTTTGTGAATTATCCGGTGCAGATTGAAACGTCCCAGATACCGGCGCGTTAACCGCTTGGGCTTTGGGAGTGTTGACCACCTTAATACTTTTTCCATTGAGCAACCGAATTGTTTGACCGTTGAGAAGTCGAATTCCTTGAGCAGTGACCAACTGTGCATTGGGAACATTGTGGGTTATATTCCCTAATGGAATATTTCGATTACCTCCTGTTGTATGTACTACCTGTTTTTGTGGTACATTCGCAAGCGTAGTGGCAGGCACCCTGGAAAGTTGGCAGTTTAATTTGTCCATGCCATTCACAACCGGCGCTGAAGATGGTACCGAAACAACTCTCCCATTAGATATTTCAGGCATGTTCTGCTTGAAAGCCTTTTTTGTTAACACGCTTTGTGAATTATCCGGTGCAGATTGAAACGTCCCAGATACCGGCGCGTTAACCGCTTGGGCTTTGGGAGTGTTGACCACCTTAATACTTTTTCCATTGAGCAACCGAATTGTTTGACCGTTGAGAAGCCGAATTCCTTGAGCAGTGACCAACTGTGCATTGGGAACATTGTGGGTTATATTCCCTAATGGAATATTCCGATTACCTCCTGTTGTATGTACTACCTGTTTTTGTGGTACATTCGCAAGCGTAGTGGCAGGCACCCTGGAAAGTTGGCAGTTTGATTTGTCCATGCCATTCACAACCGGCGCTGAAGATGGTACCGAAACAACTCTCCCATTAGATATTTCAGGCATGTTCTGCTTGAAAGCCTTTTTTGTTAACACGCTTTGTGAATTATCCGGTGCAGATTGAAACGTTCCAGATACCGGCGCGTTAACCGCTTGGGCTTTGGGAGTGTTGACCACCTGAATTATTTTTCCATTGCGCAACTGAATTGTTCGACCATCGAGAAGCTGAGTTCCTTGAGCAGTGACCAACTGTGCATTGGGGACATTGATGGATGTATTCCCAAATGGAGTCTGCCGATTGCCTGCTTTTGTATGTACCACCTGTTTTTGTGGTACATTCGCAAGCGTAGTGGCAGGCACCCTGGAAAGTTGGCAGTTTGATTTGTCCATGCCATTCACAACCGGCGCTGAAGATGGCCCCGAAACAACTCTCCCATTAGATATTTCAGGCATGTTCGGCTTGAAAGCCTTTTTTGTTAACACGCTTTGTGAATTATCCGGTGCAGATTGAAACGTCCCAGATACCGGCGCGTTAACCGCTTGGGCTTTGGGAGTGTTGACCACCTGAATTATTTTTCCATTGCGCAACTGAATTGTTCGACCATCGAGAAGCTGAGTTCCTTGAGCAGTGACCAACTGTGCATTGGGGACATTGATGGATGTATTCCCAAATGGAGTCTGCCGATTGCCTGCTTTTGTATGTACCACCTGTTTTTGTGGTACATTCGCAAGCGTAGTGGCAGGCACCCTGGAAAGTTGGCAGTTTGATTTGTCCATGCCATTCACAACCGGCGCTGAAGATGGTACCGAAACAACTCTCCCATTAGATATTTCAGGCATGTTCTGCTTGAAAGCCTTTTTTGTTAACACGCTTTGTGAATTATCCGGTGCTGATTGAAACGTCCCAGATTCCGGCGCGTTAACCGCTTGGGCTTTGGGAGTGTTGACCATCTGAATTATTTTTCCATTGCGCAACTGAATTGTTCGGCCGTCGAGAAGCTGAGTTCTTTGAGCAGTGACCAACTGTGCCTTGGGAACATTGTTGGTTATATTCCCTAATGGAATATTTCGATTAATCCCCGTTGTATGAACTACCTGTTTTTTTTGCACATGAGTGGTAGGCATCTTGGTGGCAATTTGGCAGTTTGATGTAGACATGCCATGCACAACTGGCATTGAGGATGGTATTTCAACCAGTTTGCTATTAGAAGTATTTGGAGTATATGTGCGATTCCCGAATGTAGTATTATTTTCGCCGACATCGGTATTTTCCTTAAACACATTTTTAAAACATGTCAAACTCGGCTCATTTTGCTCAAATTTTTTGGTTGCCTTTGCAGGTTGTTTACTCTTATCCAAAGTCAGACTCCTGGGTAACTCTTCCTCGTCTGGATCGTAATTTGAGTCAATATCGTCGCTGTCATTACCCTCGTACGAATTATTTGTTTCAATTAATTTTGCTGCGCGTTTTTGATACTTCACCATATTCCCTTTTTGTTTGTCTACTCCACTTTTTTCAACTTTTCTAAGTTCTTTCGTCGCAATTCAGAGAACGACTGTTTCTTATTGCCTTTTGCAATACTTCTAGGCCTGCTTAGAATACACTCTGTTAAGTACTATGGGCCTAACATTCAAAATTACCTGAAATTAAAAATTCTAAATTGCATTGCAAGAAAAAAGAATTCAGCTCAAAGTACACAATGACACTTATATTTTGGGTATATTTCTTTCATTTTGCAATTACACTTTCACTATTAAATATTTAAACAAAGCCCTTGTTTTTAGTTACAATACGCTGAGTAATTTATTACTCATCTCTACTGAACACTGAAAATACTAAAATGCTAAAATTTATCGATAGCTTTATTTATAGCTGGACAACAGCTGACAAACGCAATTCTAATTGTAAATTAATTGTAATATTTGTTTAATTTGTGTAAATTAAATGGATCTTAATTTTCATTTTGTGGTTTGTTCTTCGCTGTATTGCCTTCTTCAATTGAATGTTCAGGTAAATATCTTTATATAAATAGGGAGAAATATGATGCGTAACAATGGGAAAGTCAGAATAGCATTTCGGCACATAAGTTGCCGGCAGCTTAGTGTAAGGGCACTAAGCCCTGCAATTTTTATGACATGACAAAGAGCATAAGTGGTCCGGCAGGATTTTGCCGCAGCCGTCGCAACCTAGTCCAAGTCAACTTTTGGTTCATAGGTTGGGAGCAAGATCATGATGCATATGACCGTAGCGAAGTTTAATAATGATTGTGAATGGCAAGTCACATTGTCTAGGAATACAAGTGCTTTGTTTGACCACTCATTTTCTGTTGAGCAGCGGCTTAGTGGCTTTACAAACATAAACGTGAGAGTTCGTGTAAAAAGTACCAAAAAAAGCAGAGTGTACCAACGCATAATATAACAGGGTTGAGCCATATATGTATATATTTAATACATATAACGATGGTTAGTTATTTTACCAAAATGCAGTAAACATTATTACAATTAATTGCAACTGCACAATTCCGTTGTTTGCCTACGATCCAACGTCGCTGCTTCCTCAACAGTCCATGCTCTCGCTAGAGATCGAACAGCATCAAGCATCTGTCTGAGTGTGCGTGCGTGTGGTTCTCTTCGCTCGGCACCGGTTGCCACAGTAAGAAAAGTGGCTTTTGAATTATGAATTATGCTGTGTAAAATTTTGATTAAAAAGCCACGAAGTAGAAAAATTTCACATGGAAATCAACAAAGTCTATTCCGCAAACACTAGTCCCATCAATGAAATACTAAATAAACAACTAAAAGAAGAACTTCATCAGCCATACCTTATATTGTTTACAGTAGACCAAACGTTTAACAGGCTCCCCCAATTGGGAAACACTTTCAGCACCCACCAAAGAGAAAAATAAACGGCACAATTTATGGCAAATGATAACGAAATTTGCAGCATGTGTGAGCGCGCCAAATACGAAAATATTACACTTTGAAACTTTCACTTTGCTGATGAGTTGGCAGAAGGACTCAAAAAACAGAAAATATCAAAAAACAACAAAAACAATAAGAAGCAGACAATAACAAAAAAAGATAAGAGAAAAAGTGTCTACGACAACAAATAAAAAAGACAACGTTTTTTTTTTGCGAATTTGACCTAAGTTTCTATAGTTGCGTTGCCTTTAAGAGTCTCGTTGCCAGTTAACCCCATCGGCGGCTTAATACCATACGCGGCTGATTGCCTTTTGCGCGCACGAGCGACAAAATTGTGGCCGCTCTAAACAAACTCGCGCGTCGCCGTGGCGGTTTAGAGTTGGTTTTGCTGCGCACAGTTTCGCTGTTTTCGAAGTTTCCGAGCGCTCTGACGACTCAACGTCACGTTGCTTGGCATTATGTATTGTGGAACAAGATTTGTTGGTAGGAGGGTGCAGTGCCAACGATGTTGGCGAAGTTATAAACTTTGTGTGTGTGAATAAAAGTAGAACTCTAAACGTCGCTGCCGCCGTTGGACTTTTGATGGCGACTTCTGGTGGCGCAATGAGCGCACACTGTTGCCTCAACTCGTACTAGTACTCGTACTCGTGGTGCTTGGTGGTGTTGGTGCGCTTACTCGACTCGTATTTCGTATTTGACGCAACCAATAATTCACCAATATGACGCGCCAAATACTGCAGTGTGTTGTTGTCGGCAGTCAAAGTTGCGAGCGAAAATTGCTTTTTGGACGCTTTTGCGACTTTAACTGGTGTGTTGCGCTGCCATTGCCAAACAGGCCGATACGGCAGCCAGCAAAAGTCGAACGCGCTGCGAGAAGTGGCATGGTGTTAGAGTGCGGTGGCTTGTTGGTCTGTTATGGACGCTTATGTAGACAATGTTGAAAAAAGTTTCGGCATTATTTCGAACTCGTTAAACAAATTCAAGCGACGTCGACGAGTGATGTGAAAGGGAACGATGTCGATGACTTAAGTTTTTACGCCCGCAGCGATTTGCAACACATGTTGGTAAACACTTTAACGCATGCAGAGAGGCAGAAGGTCGAACCTTTACTAAAAGCGCTCAAGTTGTTTTTGTTTTGTGTTGTCATAATGCAGCGTACTAACTTTGAGTTGACTATGAGTACTTTTATAATATTAAATTTTGTTCATTTTTGAATATAAAGTAACGGTACTAAATTGTCAACCCACTGTAGTGTATCTTGAGATCTTACCCTCAACAAAATTACATAAACGTGAAGCATCGTATTATTATAATAGAAATTATTTAATCAACACATATTCACTTTACCAATCTCTCATTACAGATCCACCGCTTGTGACGCTACGTCTGGGATCAACACTCACGCCGGATGACATCAAGGAAGGCGATGACGTCTACTTTGAGTGTCACGTGCAATCGAATCCTCAATGGCGGAAACTGCTGTGGTTACATAATGTAAGTGCACTCACTCACTGAAATCTGTGCTATACACAGTCAAATTGTCAGTCAGCTGTGATGATGACACGATGAGTTAGTCACTTCCGCTATACAACACTTCCGCTCGCACAGCCTAGAATGCATAGAAGCTTGCATTGCTGTGCATTCGTCACTGATACCGCTCACGGATTCATTCATTTCCATTTTCATTTTGCACTGTTTAAGTGTCTCGCTGTTTAAGCGAGTTTGATGTATGCAATGGGGATTTGACTTCGTCGCCACCATCACCATCACTATCATCATCATCGTCATCGTTGCCATTTTGTTGTTGCTGCTAGATTTGTGTTGATGCCGTTGCTGCTGGTGGTATCAATAGCATTTGCAATAACGTCAAATAGTTTTGGGATTTGAGGCATTGATTTGGTGCGTTGCGCTTTTGTGCGTTGAGCATTTATTCAAATTCAACGACAGTACGACAGCGTACTGAGACTCAGACTGACTGATTTCGACGACATTGGTTTGAAGTGCAGCATAGTTTGCTAAAGTGCTGCCAGTTTCTTTATTTGCTATGATGGCTTGAACGTGCAATGACTTCAATTACTTAGACCCGTATTATTACTAAAGAGCGTTAAATTACACTAGAGTGTTATACTTCTCAGCTGTTCAATCGCTACATCCAACAAAACGTACAAAATTCATTTCAATTTAAGTTACTATTTAATTGTTTCGCAGAAGATTTTGGTGTGTTTAGGGTACCACTGTTATTCAACCAAACAGGCGCAACATGTAAACAAGCCAGGAACCTACAATAGAAGTCTCTGAACAGATGAAAGATACACCTAGAACTAGGAGCGGGTATTGCGACGACAATACAAAGCGTTACCTTTTTTGATAAATAAGAGCAAAATAGTTGTTGAAGAACTCTTAATCAGATCTTAAATCTTTTTGTTCGACACTTCGATTTTCACATCGACGTTATCTTCCTGCCCTATATAGCTGACATCTACTCAACTATATGGGGACGCTGCAGTTGAAACTTAATAACTAGCTGTCTGTATGTAGCCTTTGCTGACTCTGTATGAGTTCGTTTGCTACTTCATTATCTATATAAGGAGAATGCTCTGTGGCGTACCAGAAGATTTTTTTAAATGAAGTTCTCTGTTGCCTTTGCTTCAGAGTGGGTTTCAAAGCCATGGATTCCTTAGTGTCAATGCCAACGAAGATTAGGCCCTTAACTAGTTTAAGATGATGCTACTGAGCGCAGACTCGTGGGGCCAAGATATTGGACAATAAAGATTGCGCCATGGCGATTGTTACTTTCCTGCTTCTCACAAAGATGGCAGGAACGTGAAATAGTCCCTCCTCTTCTTGAGTATTCGAAATGGCTCCAGGTTCAGTTTAATTTCTTTTTTTTTTCATTTTATTGTTTTATTGTTCTGTGGCAAGCAACAAATTAGGGATAGGATTGAAAGGATGTGGTAGGAAGGTCGACATTATGCGTTCTTCTCAGCCGTCTTAACATCCTATCTCCTTCCGTTCTGCGACGTTTTAAAAAGCGCCGGGCTAGTTAATTTGGATGAGTTTTCAACAAATCCATATACTTTTTGACCGACAATTTTGGGGATTTTTAAATCGTTCTCACGATCCGCAGTCTTCATGAACCACGGGGCACCAGTACCGTACGCAATATCTTCGCCTGCAGCACGCTGATGTTCGAGATATTAGATTTAGCTGCTATGCCATATACCTGCAAGCCATATCGCCAAACTTAATCGCCTATTGCCTAATAGATGTGCACTTTATTTTTCAAGCATAATTTATTCCCTGTGCAGAGAAGTATTGATCAGCAACTCAGTTGCTCTACAGCTGGCGTGGGTATCTAGTTACCTCTAATACCTTGTATTAGGCACATCTTTCTATGCGACTACGACTTTCACTACCAGCAGTATATACAGTTACTGCTAATACATCAAGCTTATGTAGGTTAATGGCCCTAGTCTCAGCAAATGGTCAAGCTTTTGATAGGTTTTGTGCTTTTGGTGATCGTCACGCATATGAAAGCTGTGCTTTTTAACCAGGGCTCTATTTGACAGCAGTCTATAAAGTCCATGTAGTCTGGCTTACTTACTGTTAGGTTGCCGAGAATAGTGCGGTAAGGGTGCGATTAATGCCAATGAAATTCGAAAGTTGCTCATAAAGGTCTACTTCTGCAAGGCAAGACACAAAATCCAGCTGCAACGTAGATATTCTGAGCAGCCCTTTCAAACAAAAGAATCCTTCTCGGCGTAATGAAAAATGGCAACTTCATATTTACTTTGCGTTTGCGGCTTAAATTGAAACTTTAATAAAATTCGCTTTTCAACTCACAAATGAACTTTGCATTTTCTTCACTGTGCAGCGCTTTCAATTATGCAGCTCATTTACAGTGAAAACTTAAATTAATACCACATATACGTCACTATTAATTTGCCATTTTTCTCGTTTCATTTGCACTATGGCAACGTGAAAATGTTAAATGAATTTTATTTTAATAATGAGCAGTGAAATCTTTTATTCAATTTACCTGCTCTCTTAGAATTTTCTACAAAATAACACACTCATTCTCTGGCTCTAACTCCTTCGCAGGGTATCCATTTGGAGCATAATACATCAGCGCGCGTTATACGCTCTAATCAGAGTCTCGTCCTGCAGAAAATCACAAAGCACTACGCGGGAAATTACGCCTGCAGCGCGATTAATGATGAAGGCGAAACTGTCAGCAATCAGCTGCCACTGCGCGTTAAGTGTAAGTATCTAAAGTAAGCAACTAAGCAAGCAAGCAACATCACACAACAACAACAATAACAAGAACAGTGAACACTCCCTTGTTACAATTGCACTACAGTTCTAACGAGAACGAACGCCAACAACGCGTGACACAAGTGCAGCGTGGCAAATACGCCACATTACGCTTCATTGCGTTTCTATTAATTCGCTTTGCGCTGCATTCGTTTTTTTTTTTTTTTATAAAATAATTTAAAATTTTTTTTTTTTTTATACAAGCCACAAAGCCAACATAAATTGTAGCTGCGTGTGTGTTTGTCTGTGTTTGCTTTGGCAGCTGCAGCTAGTTTTGTATCTATGTAGCTGAAACTATGTGCGCTTGTGCGCGTTTGTTTGCTTGCAAGTCGTTAGCAAAGGTCTGTTTTTTCACTGCTGCTACTACGACTACGAATACTGACTACTGACGAAAGATACTACTCACATAGAAAAAAATATACATTGGCTGTGTAAAAATATTGTTGTAGCACAGCTATACAAAAGTGCACGTTGGCATGTGTGTGTGTGTGCGTCTATGGCAAATAGTAATTTATCAAAAGTTTATTTTCTTTATGCCACCACTCGTTGTGCCATAGCTCTCAGTGCGTTTTGCACAGTTTAAAAAAAAAAAATTAAAAAAAAAATAAAATAAAAAAAACTAAATAAATTGAAAAAAGTAACTTTTTGGTTACTTGGCATGTGCACTCTTCACTTTTATTTTTATTCTTCTTATTTTGCCTTTTATTCCTGGCAAAAATTGTGTGCAAGTAAATTTGATGAATGCTTCTTTGGACTTTTGATGAAAGGTTGCTGCACAGGCATCATGTGAGGCTATTACCTATTTTAAAAATTCGAATATACCAGTTCTTTCTGCTTTTTTATAATACTTAATTTAGCTGAATTTTTTTAAATTTTTTTTTAAAATATATTATTTATTAAGCACCAAACCGGGCGCGTTGTGCCTTATAATGTGCTTTGCATCTATGTCATAACTTATCGCCTGGTTTGAACAATTATTTACTACTATTACAAACATATACATTAATTAATTGTCAGGTTTAGGATTACTTAAATTTAATTTCAAGGATAAGGTTAGCGTCTTCTTCGTCTAAGACGAGTCCTGCTCCTTTCCAAGAGCTCGCGGAAGTACTGAAAAATTAACTTAAGTCAAACTATTTAACCTTTTGTCAGACTTTTGCTTTTCATTCTTATTTCATTTCACAATCCAGTGAGTTAGTTTGTAATTATTTTTTCAAGATTTTCCAATTAAAGTTTAATAACTCGCTCTCCCTGAATGTAATATGATATGCGAAAAATCATTGTGAAAAAGTAAGTACTTCCTTTTTGCTTACTTTGTAAGGTTGGAGCTAAGGACTTCGAAATACGAACGGGCTCCCTAACCACCGTAGCCATAAGAACGAATAAAGAAGACAGGCCAGTGCCCTTCGGTTTAACTTAAATAGTTAAAGGCGCAAAGAATCGTATAAAAGCTTCTTTTCATTAAGTCAATCGTAGGTCGTAGTCTTCCCAAATAAGCCAAAAAGTAGAAAGAAAACCGCAGATTCACGAAGATTTGCTAAGCACCTTAAAAAGTACTTACAAAAGTAGTAAGATGTTAGCGTGTTTATTGTAGCCACTGCATACAAAAGTAAGATTTCGATGTGAGATTGCTTACGTTATATCAGCTACCTATTGGGAAAGTCATGTGTAAGAAATACAATTTCCTACTGGCAAAGCCGACTGGGACGCTTGCAAAACTATGTGACAAAAGTAGCTGACATGCAGACACACGACTTCATGAGGTCGGCGTGCAGCTTTAACGACATATGTGTGCGGTAGCAAAACGGCAGCGGCCGAGGTAAAAGCAAAGACAACACTTTTTCACTTTTCCAGAGCGCAGCGCTTATCAAGTCAAGTTGCAGCAGCCAACGCCAACGTCATCGGCGTCGTCGTTTATTGTCTGTAAAAGGTCGCTGCCACGTTGTTGTTGCATGTCATATTCGTGCATTCGTTTGCTGCAGCTTTGGGGCAATGAGTTGTATTGTTGGATTTTCTTTTGCCACTGTTGAGTTTTACCATATTTTTTTTCAATTTTTGTTTTAGCCCTTTTCCGGAGAGTGTTCCGCTCAAGCTGTGCGCACTTTTTAACTGTTGCAAGCCAAGTCTGCGAAAATATTTGCTGCATTGCTCAGGGTTTTTACTTTGCTTCTTTTCTTTTTCTTTAACTACTTTTTCCTTTTCTTGCACATATGAACTCATATACTCATATATACACATGCAAGTTGGCAGGAAAGCAGCGCAACATGGTTGCTGCTGCATGCCTCATGCAATTTTTCAACTGTAGTCGTACTTTTTCCAAAAATTTTTTTTTTTTTTTTTTGCTTGCAACAGTTGAGTTATGCATGCTTAAATTTAACTGAGCGTAGCAAAATGTTTCGACTTTAAATTTAAGCAATTTGACAGTTGACAGCAGCAGAAGACGATGGCGCGGTCGTTTGCTGAAGATGAAGGAATATGATATGCTCATATATTATATGTTGCTGCTGCTGCTGGAGGCGACGTAATAGCAGCAATTGTCTTCTGCTGACTGTTGTGTGTCTGCCTGTCTGTCTAAGTGACTTTTGCACATTTCACTTCAAGCTGTTGTCAAAAATAAAAGAAAGAACAGAAAAAGTTAAAGTACCCATCTTTTGGGCATAAATTAAAAGTAGACCGTGTATGTAGATCTTCTTAAGCTCTCTTTCTTCAGAAAATAAAAATAAAAATTTAATTCGCCCAAAAAAAACTCCACTGACATTGGGTGCCAAGTTTAACGCTTCTCCTGTGGCTTGGCTCATTTTGACTTTCACCGCTGCCAAGTTTTTGCCGAACTCACTATTTTTTTTCTCGAAGACGTTTCGAGTATTCGCTAATTAATGCTTAGCCCGTCTTAAACAACTCTTCACATTCAGCTACACGTTCTCAGTTCTTTCTTTGCCTGGCTTCAATTGCCGCCTTGAAAAATATTCTAAATTTGTGTATAAAAAGCGAAACTTTTATATTCTGTTGCTAATTAATTTAATACCTTTTTTTGCCGTTTTTCAAAAGATAAACACTCATCACAAATTAATTCTATTTACTTTTTGTGTGGATACATTTTTCGAAAAATTTCCCAGCACAGCCTCGTGTTGAGTGTTTGCCTGGCGGTTCAAAGGCTTTCGACATACACTGAAATTAAATTAAAGCAGAAATGGCTGAAGTGAGCGAGTTGGAAATGATGCGATAAAGGTGTAAAGATACAAATTTATCTCAAAGAGTTGGCAAATGTCTTTTGAAGTATGCTTTCATATTTTTTGTTTGAAATATTCTTGCTTAGTTATATGAGAGCAGTTATGTTGTAGCTACTTAAGGCTCCTAAAGGCAATCGAAATATACGACTTTGTGTAAGAGGCAGTAGCGTATATATTATATTAAAGATATAATAAAAAGGCAGTAGCGTATACATTATATTAAAGATATAATTTTTTGTATAAATATTCTTGAAGAGCGGAGTCTTATTGCAGCTACAAAATCCTTCCAATGAAACTTCGCATAGAAACTTTTATCTAAGGTAAGAGAGCCGCTCAAGTTACAAATGATGCAAAAGATATACTAGTAGCTTAGCCGACGTCCTCTTCGCCAGGCAAAAAATAAAGAAGAGCTTGTCTTTTCTGTGTTCGTTAAGCATAAACATTTAACCCTTAACGGACCAATGCCGCCATATGCGCGGAATTGGACCCAGTAAGTACAGTACAATGCCGCCTATAATAAAGAAACAAAAATTTTCAAAAGGAAACATAGTACCCTGCAGACCTAATAATACTTTACTTCTTTAATGGAAGGACAAGACGATTGTATCACGCTTGTCCCAAGCACTAAGAATATCACGACATGTCGCATATATTACAATCCAGAAGCCGCAAATATGTTGAACTATACCAGATATATGTGTGGTGTTGAGTGCGGAGATCACTATATAGCAAACTACTGTTTCTTAAGGAAATCCCTTCTTCTGTGGCCTTGAAGTAGAAGTGCTACTAATTACTCTATTCTATATAAACCAACCGTCCAATAAGTAAAGAACGAAAAGGCCGTTTTACATTACGAATTTATCAAAAATATTTGTTGATCAGTTAGTAGATAAGTTTTATATGTTGGGAAAAACCTCGAGGAGCTGCTAAACAAGGTTTGCAGCGACTAGATGAAAAGCTTCACATCATTTGCAATGCGACTAAAAAAGACTGCACATAGTATGCTCGGATCGCAAAGTTCCAGGCGGAAGACGAGAAACGAGATTTTATTGTGATACTTGCACACGCAAACCGGGTATGCAAATTGGGGTGTATTTCGAAAAGTACCATACTCTCAAAGAATATAAAATTTAGATCATATTGTTGTTATCCTTTTACCCTGAATATATAATAATAAATTTTCATTAAAATGTAAATAATATTCTTTTCTATATTTGATTTAGTATATAGTGTCCACAGTTTCTTTTCGTATGAAAAATAAAAAATGGAGCTGGTGGGAAGTAAACTTTGAAATACTTGTGGTGCGTTAAGGGTTAAGTGCAGGCATGTGTGTATGATGCTCTCTTGTTATTGCACTTTATTGTTATTGCATATTACGAACCTGGGTATGAAACGTTTTGTGCTTTATATATATAGATTATTATATAAGTTAGAAGAGTTTCAAAATAATTTATGTCTGACTTAGTAGCGTAAGATTGAAGTATTAGTGGATAAGTGAGTCGAGGGTTTTTAGATAATAAAAATGTCATCTACTAGATTCACTTTGCTTAGAGTTAGTTCAAAGAATGGAACATTCCAGTGGATACCAAAAGTGTATTACTATATAGATGCCCAATGCCAATGGCGAGTGTAAAGAGAGTTGAAAACTACTCATAACTGTTTGCCATAGTTTTGTATATTGCAAATTATTATTGAAATGGTAAGTTTAAAGAGGTTGTTGTTTTCAATGTAACTCAAAAATATAGAGTACCAGGGAATATGTATAGCATAGGATTACAACTGAAAGTATGTAAATCCTATGCTGTGTAAATGTAGCAGAAAAGCTGCTTTGAAAAATAAAATAATTTTTCCTCGTGTACTCATGTCACTCCACGCTTGTTGCGTCTAACTACGCTGCATGACTTTCCATCACTGTTTCAGCTTCATGCTAAGCATTGCACTGCTCACGCCTACTAGTATATGTGTACCTGCTGCGCAAGGCGTTGTCAGCTAATAATCCTTTAACATTTATGAATGCCTTATTTAGCTCGAAGTACTAAATCATGTTGCCACATTAATTAATTTCAAGTTAGCGGAAACGCACAAATTCGCACAAAGCATGACAGTTGGGTGTGAGTGTCGTCGACTGCTCGGCGCCTTGCTGCATGCCTTTGATTTTCTTGTAGTTGTTATATTCGTTTTCGTTTTGTTTTTCTTTAGGCGTACACGTGCCATTTCTGTGTGTCTGTCTGTCTGTCAAGGTGACTTGGTAATGCTTTTTGTCATTAAGTTGAGCGCAGTTGCGTTGCGTGAAGTTGCGCTGAGTTGTGGTGTGTTGTGGTGCAGTAAACGCTGAGCTTGCTGTCGAAATCACTTTTGTGCGTCTACTCGTATGCGCGTATGAAGTGAACTGAACTGAACTGAACTGAACTGAAAATTTATCTACATTTTATTTCTGACGCTTTTCTTCTGCTTCTCTTTCGTTTTTTTTTACAGACACGCCCGTTTGCAAGCACTTGGATCGTGTTATACTAATTGGTGCCTCTAAGGACGAGACCGTTGAGGTTGTTTGCGAAATTCAAGCGGATCCGCCGCCCAGGTGAGTGTTGTATGCAAATATTAACGTAGTGAGTAACGTAGTTGTGGCAATGACTGACTTAATGTCAATGACTGACTGACAAGGCAAAAACAAAAAAAAAACAAAAAAAAAAGAAAACTCAACACACATACAAAAGCAGTTCTCACTCCAACATATACGTGCGGTTCAAGAAATTTTTCTTATTTTTATTTATTTGTGTGCCTGTGTGTGCGGTGTGTGTGTATGCCACACTTGTAGGCAATTACTTCCTGTTTCCTGTTGCATGGCATTTTTGCAAAATTGACAAATGACTAGAATTGTTTGTGTATGTGTGTGTGTGTGTGTGCGTACAAACGGATGTTGGTGCTTATTTCGAGGAAACGTGCGAAATTCAACGTACGTCATCATGTCCTTTTCGTTTGCCATGTTGTTCCTTTTATTTTTTTTGCTAATATTTTCTTTGTGCTTTCGTTTCAGCTAATAATACAATAGAAAAAGTAGCATGACAACAGCACAAAAATCTGCTAAGCTCATTTGCTATTAAATTGTGAATAAATACACGTTGGTCCCGGCATTCGAGCGCACAGAAATACACCCACACACAGTTCCCTTTAGAGTCGACTTATGCTTTAATGTTTTTTTAATGAGCTTTAAGTTGTTATTCATTTTGTTGGTACATGCAAAAGGCCGAGTCACATCCCTCGTCAACGCCTCTGCTACTCTTATCTCAAGTTTTATTTTCATTTCTGTGTTGCCCTGCGCTGCTTTATGTTAAAATAATTAATCATTAAAAAATGTTGTGTGCTGACTACTGTGTGGTTCTCTTTGCATTTGTGTGGGTCTGTGTGCGTCAGTTCATTGTTTTCCTCTTTGCACACAAGTGTAACAGCTGCTTTGCGTGTAATTGTGGGCAAACACAAAACGAATTACAGCCAACAGTGAATGTGGCGCTAGCGAACAATTGCATACTTTAAGGCGCCGTTCGTAGTTAATTTATCAACATCATTTTGGTTTAGTTTAATATAAAAGTGAACTGTAAAACTCCCATACTCCTACTGTTTGTCTGTCGCTCATTCTCTAGCTCCTTGCCACATATTTTTCCACTCCTTCGCATAGGGTTATGGCTCATTACGTTTTGGCGTTTAAAATGTTTGACAAGTTTTGACGGACTCCCGTCGTTGGGTAATTGATGAGCTGCATAGTTTTTGAACGCATTTTAAAATGTCAAAATATTTTGAAGACTCATAAATTTTACGGCTTTAATGGGGTTGCATTTGTTTTTTTTAAATTTATTTATTTTTTTTTTAAATAATTATCATTATATAGCTACCCTAAAATTATACTTTAAACAATTTAATTTCCTTATCCAACTCAATAATACTCGCAATCAAGCCCACACTTTATACAAAAATAATTAAACTTTTAAACTGTTTGACATGCCCTTGAACCCAGACCAACGACGACTTGCCATTAAAAACTTAACCGTAAAGCAAACATTTTTCTTTTAATATTTTAACGAGCTATGAGTATATAGGAGTAAAAAAAATGTTTCAATTTTGCCAACATTTTTCATGAATCTGCGCCGCGCCTTCTGACATTATTGCCTGCTACGCTCGTCAACACCATCGTCATCGTGTATATTTGTGCCTGCGTACGTTACCCGTGCTGACTTGAACGATACCGAAACTGAATGAAACTCAACGAATCACAACGCACTGAACCAAACTCCACTCAACTGAAATGTCAAAATGTCAACGCAGAACTTTCCGCTGGAAGTTCAACAACTCAGGCGAAACGCTCGATGTGGGCAGCGAACGTTTCAGCGTGAATGGTAGTCGCAGCATTTTAAAGTATACGCCGGTAACAGATCAGGTGTGTATATAACGTATATATATATATATATTTATTTGTATATTCACACGGCTTTATATACGCGTATACAGTGCCGAACTAAATTATTGGCACAGCAAGCAATTTTAATTTCAGGCCTGGTTTGGGATACCTAGTGAGATGATATTTAATAAAGAAAAAAATTTCTCAGGTAGAACGATCAATTCCCAACCAAGCGCACATCATTTCATTAAAATACTTATTTTAATTAATTTATTAAAATTAAAAAACAAAAAAAACTGCTCAATTTTAATAAACAAAATTATTGGCACACTTAGCTAATCATGTTTTTTGTCCAAAATTTAGCAAAATGGAAACTTTTTTTACGTGAAACAGTTATCTTAACAATACAAATTACAACGCAAAACTTTAAATCGCATAATTTTGATTAACTTATAACATTTTATTATATCCGAGCAAAATGAGCGCGAAACAAAAAGAAACGACTGCATCTCAGCGTAAAATAATTTTATGTCTCCACGATCAAGGCAAATCATATGCTGAGATTGGTGAGATGATGGACAGAAGCCGTTACACAATTAGGAGCATTGTGCAGCGCTTTAAGGGGGCTTCATCATTGAAAATCGCAAAACACACAGGACGACCTAAAGCTTTGACTGAGCGTGAATGCAATAAAATCGGAAATCGGAAAAAGGATCCGAAATTGACATCAACACAGATTGCTGCTGAGGTGGAAGAAGAATTCGGGAAGGATATTCATCCAATAACGATCCGGAGAGTACTGCATGAGGCCGATTTTAATTGTCGGGTTGCGAGACGTAAACCGCTTATAACAAAAGTGAACCAAAGGAGACGTTTGGCATATGCTAAAGAATATTTTAAAAAACCCACAGACTTGTGGGACATTGTGCTCTTTTCTGACGAAAGCAAATTTAATATATTTCGCTCTGACGGCCGTCAAATGGTGTGGAGAAAACCAAACACTGAACTACAAAAAGAAAACCTCGCACTAACAGTAAAACATAGTGGTGAAGGAGTAATGGTGTAAGGTTGCATGTCCGCTGCCGGTGTTGGCGAGCTAGAATTTATTGACGGCATCATGGACAAAAAGTTGTACATGGACATTCTCAAGAGAAATGTTATAAAAAGCGCCGAAAAATTAAATTTACTTTTCAACACGACAATGATCCTAAACACACGGCTTATGATGTCCGTATGTGGTGCGTTAGCCATGTCAAAAACACTTTGCCTCATCCGCCACAATCGCCAGACCTAAATCCAATCGAACATTTGTGGGAAAAATTGGATAGACGCATTAAAAAAAGAGCGATATCCACAAAAGCCGAGTTGGAAGCGGCACTTACCGAAGAGTGGAGCATGATTAAGCCAGAAGTGACCAAAAAATTAGTTTCTTCAATGCCAAAGCGGCTGGAAGCCGTCATTCAACAAAAAGGCTTAGCAAACAAAATACTAATTTGCCGTTTTTTTACGTTTTTTTAAACATTTTTTCTACGTTTTTAATGAAGTGTGCCAAAAATTTTGTTCAATGTAATTGAGCAGTTTTCTTATTATTTTAATTTTAATAAAATAATTAAAATATAAAATTTAATAAAATAATTAAAATAAGTATTTAATAGAAATGATGTGCGGGAATTGATCCTTCTACCTGAGAAATATTTTTCTTTATCAAATATCATCTCACTAGGTATCCCAAACCAGGCCTGAAATTCAAATTGCTTGCTGTGCCAATAATTTAGTTCCGCACTGTATATACGACTATGGGAGACACTACATATATGCCTTCGCTGCAGCTAACTAAAAGTCAACTCAAACTCATGCCCAATTAAGCAACGAAAGTTTAAATAAAAAATCCATGCTCACGTTTCATATAGATGTCTACTTTTATTGTATTACTTACAGGATTATGGTACGCTATCATGCTGGGCATCAAACGAGGTCGGCACGCAGAATCAGCCATGTCTGTTTCAGGTGGTGCTTGCAGGTACGTGAAAAAGCAACCAAACAATGAAAATATGAGTGAGCTAATGGGCAAACAAAAGTTTTGCGGGCGCACTTATAGTTGCATATATGCGGAAAATACATATAATATGTGTCTAGTTATCGTAAGGCGTGAAGTTGACCTGAACATGTGTGTTTTGTATTATTCGAGGCAGTAATTGCGGTGGTCCAAAGTCAGGGCACATAACCAAGTTAGCATAATTGCTAACTATAATACTATAAAAAAGGAAAAAAAAAAAATAAATAAAAAATTAAAATAAATTCAAATACTATCTCTACTAAAATATTAGCAAATGATGACAAATCTTTTCTTTTTAAACCTTATAAAAATCCGCGTATAGATATAGTAAACCTAAGGGTATTGAAATGCTGTTTTATGTGACCTCAAAAACCCGCAATTTGAATTTCAAGGGTTTTTGTAGAAAGAACTTGACTTTAAATCTGTGATTTTTGAAGTAGATACCCCTTCCAGTGTTCGGACCTGCTTATATTAATAATAAGTCTTCTTTTTATAGCTTAAGAGCTGAGAGTATGCACATATAGAGACGGTCATAGGGATATAACTAATTCAGCCTTTTCCATAGAGCTAACTAAGCATACATATTTATATCAAATAAATACCCGGAAGTTGCAAATAAAACTCAAAATGCTTAATTAGCCAAATTTATTTTGTCACCTAAGTGTACCCTATCAGAAGCAAGGCACATACGCCAACGCGTCTTTCAGACTTCAAAACACTTTTTAAACGCTGTAGAAGGTAGCGCCTTCACCTCCTTTCTTTTATAGAGTCTCTTATGCCTTCTTCACTGTATTAAAAACTTCATAATTGTAGCGCTCTTTGTCTCTGAGTTCAGTTCTGCGCGTAGTTTGTCTTTTATTGTTCCGTTCTTATTTTCTTAACCTTCAACCTATGTTGAACCCATATACGAAACCGTTGCAATATCTATACATTATTCATGCTGCTGTGTACGTTTGATTAGGACTCCTATGTAGTGAAGTTATATTCGAATTATTCAGAGAATGTGAAGCCTATTATGAAATAAAAATAACCGCATTGAATGATTGAATGTTTTTCTGTACTGTTATCCACCTATTGTAACTCAGAAGTTACAGTGTTCAGCAATATTTTGTAAACAATTTTGAAATCAGCACATCGAAAAACGTGTGTTATTCCATAACATATTTCAACCAGAATACCATACGGGAAATGGTATTCTAATACTTGAGATGAAGCCTAGATTCTTACGATTTTTTAAACTAAAACAAAACGTTCTAAAAAAAAAATTGTATAAAAAAAATAAGAATCTAAATGTTTAATATTTTTAGTACGATACTTTATTTCATATATATGTATATATTTAGATGTTTGCACAACCTTATATTGTGACCTGTTGACTTACTCAGAATCTGATTAATTCATGCTTTTATTCTGTTTCTTCCTCTATGCCGCCATCAAACCAACCGACAAACCAAACTAATAACATGAAAAAATAACACCATGAATTACTGCCCATTGCGGAATGGATTTTGTGCATTTCAATGTTTTTGTCATTGACATTCACAATTGGAATTGGGCGTGGTGCTTGTTTGCTCTGGTGCTGGGATAACTGCTACCTCTGCTGCTGCTGCTTTTCCTGCTTCTGCTACCTTAATTTCCTGTACAACATCCGTTGGGGCTTCCCGTATGGTTGACCATTTTTTCGCCGTTATTGCTGCTGCTGCTGCTGTTGTTGTTGTTCGTGAACACAAACAACTCAACTTCGACCTCAACCTCAACACCAACTGTATGAACTCGAACACGCACACGACACGCGGCATTCGATGACTCAACCCAACTCATCTCAACTCAACTCAACTCAACTCACATTTTGTTGAAATGAACAACAGCATTGCCGAATGCTGTCAACAATTGTACCATCTTCAACCGCACTGAGCTCAGTGTTGATATCCAATGCATACCCGGCTATGATGGCGGCCTCCCGCAAATATTTGTTTTGGAAATGTTTTCAACGCGCTCCGGATTCACAAGGTAAGCATATTAATCAACTCACGCACGCACGCTTCTCGTCTGCTTGTACAGCTAGACGGCTCCTCAAACTAGGCAAACGATGCGAACTACTCTGACTCTGAATTCTGGCAAAACCTTTCAGCTGGCTTTTCGCACATCTCCACCAAATATATACACATATGAGTATATATATATATATATATATATATATATATGTGTGTGCGTTTGTGTCGTTTTCGGGTTTTCCATTCTATTTGCGCTTCGATTTTTGGCCAACGCTTGGTTATGCCTTTCATTCATTTCATGTTAGCTAAGCGGCTTATGTGGGCAGTCGACAACTCAGTCGTCTGCTCAACCCGAATCAACTCTGTCTTTCTCTCTCTCTCTCTCTCTCTCTCTCTCTCTCTCTCTCTCTCTCTGTGGCTGTGGCTATGTGCGTAGGTTTCTCTGTGTCGCGCCACATTGACCCAGTCAACTTTGCAGCATGCCACACACACGTTACCGTCACCTACTAGGATTTGTGTTTGAGCATATGTGACGCTACCAAGCTGAACTGTTCATCTCACACTAATCGGAGTATTTTCTGTTTTTCCATTAAATTTAATACATCAAAATGTGATGATTTTGCTCGTTTCAAGTGCACGCGATTTTTGACAACTTTTACGGGCATGTGCTGAAATTCGTAGCTCAAGCACTTTATACAAATGCATTGGGCTGTGCTCGTCGTTGACGGCAGCCTCTTCAACAACGTCTTCACATCAACAACTTGCCACAGCACTACATCAAAGTTAATAGTTTTGTAATGCTTTCAAGTGTTTGTGCTAATACAACATGGAATGCTTGTGTGTGTGTGTGTGTGTGTAGTAAAGGTGAGGGTGTAACTATAGCTCTATGTATGCATGTATGTATGTGTTTATATCCTGTGCGTCGGTGTAATTAGGTGTGAAACATGCTCCTTTAGGCATTCTTGAGTGGTTTTTGGTGCATGAGGCACTTGGTTCGGTTCGAATTTAGGCAAATAGTTTTGGATGATATGCATAAATTAGACTTGTTAGTAAGTGTGTGTTTGTGCCTTTGGGTTATTACAATAGTTTCACCTTTATGGAGATACTTCGCTGCTATGGCAGCATTTTACGATGATATGATTTGAACTCGTCGCCGGTTTTTAATGGCGTAAATTTGTTCATAGAGGTGCAAATTAGTGTGTATAGTTTTAGAGTTTATTCAATAAAATTGAGTGCGTTAAAAAGTGTAATTTTGCGCGAATTTTGAGTAACAATAAGAAGACCAATAAAAAATCTAATTAGCAGTTTGAATAAGTTGAGCTGCGGTGGTCGTGTTGAGCTTGTATTACCTGCTACTGTCAATCACATTTAAGACACGTATATATTAGGTGCTGGCATTAAAACTCGGCATTTTAAGAAGACTTTTATTTTTTATTTATTTTCTTTTATTTTTATACAAATTTATTTTAAATGATTAATGAATAAATCAAGTAAATCGAATTATTTTCGCTCGCTGGCTGGCTACACATTTTGCTCATTTCTCTAGTGATTTGCATATAATGACATGAGCTTTTTCGAGGCAATCCAAGCATTGACCCATTTCTGGACTTCCTCAGCATTTCGGAAGTATGTGTCAGTTGGTGCGTGTTGCATTGACCTAAACAAGTAACCGTCAGCTGGTGCCGTGAGGTGAGCGAGAACTTTTCATTCCAAATAAATTTTCTGCTTGAGGCCGAGAGTTGCCGTGCAAAGCGAAAACACCTTCTGGCGATTTAAAGCAATTGCTGGTTCTTTTTGCACCATGCACTCATTCAAATGCTCCAAATGTTATTTGTACCGCTCAGCAGTCACAGTTTTATTTGGTTTAAGCTGTTCATAGTAGACAACTTCTTGCTGGTTCCAACACCATGTGTCCGTGCATGGTCTGGATTCATGCACAAAGGTAAAGGTGATTGAGTGAAGACGAGTGATTGAGCTCAGCATAATGTCGAATATAAGCCGTCTGTGTGGTCGAATTTTGAGCAGTGCGCGAAAAACTAGTATTAATAAATAATCTCCTAACTATTGACTGTCATTGTCCTTCTCAGTATCGTGTTATTTTTGTGACATTGAATGCAAAATTATTAGAGTCAATTAACAAAATTGATTTGTTGTTCGAAGTTTTATTTAGAAGCTTCTTCTGTTTGACCGTTTGACCTAAAAGAGAAATTAATTGGCTATTTTTGAAGTTTTATAATTTAGTTGTTCTAATTTAAACAGCCAATAGGAGAACAGTTCTATAAAATGTATTATTATTTCAAGTATGTTTTCTTTGAGTAAGCAGCAAAATCACATTATCATTTTCAGATATTCAATATCTTGGAGAAAGCTGACTCTATATATATAATTGTTCACATTAGGCGCGTAACACGTCAAGATTCATATTCACTGGTAATTTGCGTTGGATAAAAGATAAATTCGTTTACTTAAGCCCAATAAAGAAAATATTCTTCATATAAATAGGATTTTATATATCGGGCAACAATATAAATACGAAAAGCAATGAAAAGAAAATACATAAGCACAGACTAATGCAAACGGGATAACAGCAAGCTAAGCAGGTTATTTAGAAAAGAAGTGAGTGGAAGAGCATGTGGGATTTTATAAATTTTATCAAAAATTCGTAATATATCAAAAATCGTATGGGATGTTCGCCTAAAAGCACAGAAACGGGCAAATCATTAAAGGAGCCGCTTGTAAGACCAAAAGAAAATTTAAGAAAAAATGCAAAAATATTATATCGTAAACGAACCCAAATCAGGCGACGTCGAGCAAGCGTGTCTCTATTTTTTTTATTGTTTGGCTGCGCATCAAATTCAAATTGAGGTCATGATTGCGAAATGGGCAAAAGGACAGAGGGCGACTTAGGTGGCTGAAACATTTTCATCAAGAAAGCAAATGCCTACGATATTTATTCGATTGATTTGGCCCATGAATAACGAAATAGATGTAAATGCAGGGTTTGATTTGTTCTTTTGACTTTTGCGTACAAGATGTTGGGTAACAAAAAAGAACAAAAGCCAACCCTTTAAGCCACAAAGTATTTATACTTTTTTCTTACTCTCTTCTTTTTTTGTTGTGATTTGTCTGATTGAACATGATTAGAGACGCATTTACTGATTTCATTGATTTAAGACATTTAAATTTTTTTCTTCATCATTATTAATGCTTTTTGTTTTGCTCTTTTTTACACTCACCGCACAGATTCAACTTGACCAATCCCGAGGAACCGCAATTCTCACTGGAGAATCTGGACACACTCACATCGATGATGACACAGGAGAACAACTCCTTAAAGTTGCGTATCTACTCGTACAATCAAAAGGGTCGCAGTCCATCGTATCTGTTGCATGATTTTGCAATTGGCTTAACAGCTTACAGAACAGGTGAGTTCATTAAGTGTGGCTGATGTGGTCGTTATTGTTGTTCTTGTCTCTATCGCTCTGTACGTCCTTGATACAGTTTGCAACAAGCACTGCCACTGCAAGTTGCCATGTACACCAACGTGTACATTCTATTGGCAGCTAGATTTTAACATGAGTCGAGTGTGAGTGATTGATCGCGTGTTGCTTCCGCTTCTCTGCCTGACTGAGTGACAGTCTGACAGCCTTGCTGTTCTTCATGTTCGCTGTACACCAACACGTTTCGCTTCGGCTGCTACGGCTACTATTGTTGCTGGTGTCTGTAGGCTTATTCAAGCGTATTTGACATGTTACTGATTATGATGTAAGAGGCCGCATATGCCCGCATTTTGGCTTAGTGCCAATAAAATATCCAACCATCCGGTTGTTTGTGCATTGGGTTCCTGCTTTTGCAAGGACGTCTGTGTTTTAAGGTTTAAGTTGTACACGCATTGTTTACACACTGTTTGACAGTTAATGTCGCGTCTTTTGACATCTTTAAACATACGAAAGATTTATAAAACATTCAATAGCTTTTATCGAAACGTTTATAAATAAGGTATGCGAAGTAAATAAATGGGACAAGCAACTTTTGTGTTGTGTTGTGTTGTCCAATAAATGGGTTTTTTTAAAATTTCTTCTGTTGTATGTGTACAAGGCCATACTGTGCACTGAAGTCAATTTAAAGCTGCAAATTCTTCAGAGGTTTCAGTCCAAACTACTGCACTCCGCAGTATAGGTGCACAGTGGTTAAGTCTATTTATAATGTTACTATATTTTCAGAAACATATTATTTTTGGTTATATAATGAATAGTTAGCTTTTTAGACTGGAAAATGTGTTGTCCTATTATTTCGACATTTTTAATGGAAAAGCATAATTATTGATACTATAATAACACCAAAATAATGATGAGCTAGCATGCTTATTAGCTTACGCAAATAAGTTGAAGGATTTTCAGAGGAATTTTTTTCAAATTTCTACCATTTTTAGAAAAAAATTTTAGCCACTGTAATTTACTCCAGCAATCTATTTTCATTGGTTGCCGCCTTAATTACACTGAGGCACTCCACTCTAGTACCGTATTAATTATTAAAACTTCTCGTTGTAACTACGACAATTAATTGCTGCTTGCAATGTGCTTGATTCAGAGTAACTTTGAACTTTACGACCATTCCCAAACACATACATATCTATTAAGCTTAAAGCCCATGCAATTAACACGATTATACACTCTTTTTCTTCTTTTCTATACGCTTTTCAAACCACTCAAATTAATGAACGCCGCTAATGAAAAAAATAAAAATAAAAATAAAAAATCGATTAATAACAACAATCTGTCTTATATGTCGACGTGTGCGCTGATAAAAAAAAATATCGGCACCTTTTTGATTTATGGCTAACAACGACACCGGATCGACAACTTACTCTACACTGACCAATTGTAATTTTAACACGTACACGGATCAATTGATTTCGACGTAATACACGCCTACGCGCTTGTCAATATCCACGCTAATGGCAACAACGCCCAATGGAATTGAATTGAACTGTATTGCCGCAAACCAGATGACGATGTATCACTGACGCTGTCACCGGTGATTGTTGGCAGCGTATTGACAATCATAATCATTGGCTTAGCGATTGCGATTCGCATATTCGTTGTGACGTTCGTGCACAATTTGCGTCGCAAACGTCAACATGGCACAAAAGCCACCGCTGTCGGTGTTGCCACACAGGCTGGCGATGTTTTCAAGGTGAGTTTGTGCGTAGTTGAAGTGTAAGTCAGTGGCGGGGCAGCGAGTGGTAAGTTTGAGTACAAACGAAATTTAATGACTTGAAGTTTCTTAGTTTTATTGAGTGTTTCAATTAGCGCTACTTCTCTTGTGGCAATTAAGTTGATTTCTTTTGCATTTGCTGGCTTGTCTCACACTGTAGAACTCGAATATGGAGAAACCGCGTTGGCAGCACACAGATATAAAAACGAAATCATCGGAGGATTTGGTCGAAGATGAACGTGATCCGGATGTTATACCCTCGCAATATGGTAATGTCATAAAAATGAGCTTTTTTTTTTTGTTTATAGTTTTGCACACGTTCGCCTATAAAAGCGCGCTAGTGTAGTAACAAATCATTAAAGATAAAAATGTTCGAAAACGAGAAGAAATACATTTTGCTTAAATGCAATTATCTGCGTGCCTTTAGTGGCATTAAAGCAAAAAAAATAAAAAATAAAAATAAAAATAAATAGCACTATTGCACTACGAGTAATCATTAAAGTGTAATCAAATTTATTGCTTTTTGTCTTTACTCTTTTCATTCAATGCCCATTTTTATCCCTTCGATTGGTGGGTAATCAATCTCATCAACGCCGCACATCAATTGCAAAACAATACAACAACAACAACAATAACAACGACGGTGACGACAAAATTGAACTGCTCAAATAAACCACAATGCCAAACGTGTCTCTGTGTGTGGGGCGAAAATCCAATCAACAAATGCAATTTTCTCTTAATCGTAAATATTTTTAACGATCTGGGTGGGTTGAAAATAACCCACTGCCAAACCGTGCTAAATCTGGGAATAAAATCGCCGTTCAACCACAATGCCCAAACGTGCAACAACCCGAAAAAAATATTATTAAAAAAAAACAACAAAAAAACAACAACAACAACAAACTAACTCCATCGGGCAACAACAACAACAACAATCTACAAACCTTCATCCATGCACTTGACCACATTCAACTTGCTTCGCTTTATACTCAACGACGTGTCCTTCGTATATCCTTCGCTCATATGCTCCCACGCTCATACAACACACCGACCAACGTTTGCACATCTCTGTCTGTCTGTCTGTCTGTACGTCTTTCTGTATCATTTTATTTTATTTTTGTCTCTTCGTCCATCCTGTGTCCACTCGCTTGCCGCTTGGCACCAAAACGGCAATCAATAAATTTCAATCAAACAGTTGGTGGCAGCGGAGGCAGCGGTGGCAGCGGCATCAGCAACACCAGCAGCAGCAATGGCTCAAATGTTTGCAGCACAACTGGCACCAATGGCGTGACAGCAGGCGTGGTTGGCAGTGCTAGCGGCAGTGGCAATAACAGCAACAGCGGCGTCGTTGGTGCCGAGCATCACTTCACAGCGACACCGGTCGCAAAGTGGTCACCTAATGCCAATGTGAGTATAATTAAAAAGTATATAAAATGTATCTGAAACATAGAAGCACTGAAGAGTGAAAATGTGAAAACGACATTGTTCAAGTGATGCTGTATGAATGCTAGAATGAGTGGCTGAATGAGTGGATGGGTTATTGAGAATATTATTGTACAATGGAACATCAGCTTCAAATTCCTTAAGGCAATTTTCATTTAGTATGAACATAGACTGGTTGGACCAGAAGCTTCTTCTAATGCATAACTTTACTAGGTCACCAGAAAATACATTATACATAATACTCTGCACCCTCAGTAGACATTCTCTTTAAACAAATAATTTTTTTGGAAGCTGTTTTATACTATAACCTTAGGTTCTCGTATTTACCGCCGTCTATAGATATAGTTGTGCTAGAAATTCCGCTAGATACGTCAGAAGACAAAGAAGTTGTACCAAAATATTGAAATTGACTCATGGTTCTATAATGAGTATACACAGTTCTTTTAAGATCTTTATACTTTGTAAGGTTTTGAAATAAGTAATTTCAAAATTTTCGCTTGAAAAAATAAAAAAATTATTCTAATAATTATTTACTTGTACGTGGTGTAAACGTCATAGGTAACGAACTCCAAAAACTCCTAAGATTTTAGCACTTGCGCGTGCAGTAAATCATAGCTAAATTAACTGGTTTACTTAAACTGGTCTAGAATATCTTTTTAGTATACGAAGATCATGTGTCAATATGTTCGTCCACGCTAATCTACGAAATCAGCGCACCGATATTAATGAAATTTTGTGAGTGTGTATGGCTGGTTAAAGCCTGAAACATAGGATAGTTTTGGACCTGGTAGGTAAATCTATTGTGGAGAAACCGATTTTTGAGTGAAAATATATATTATTTCATGAAGATGAAATTCCTTTGAGATCATATATTATATAAAAAGTAGAATACGAAGAAGATGTCATTGGCTTCAAATTCGACTGAACATCAATAAGAATCAATTCATCGCAGTTGTACTACTGTTATTCTCGTACATCTGTAATACAGTTGGCCCAAGCTATCTTCTCAAAATTCGAGTTTTTAAAGCCTCGTAATATCGCCAATTCTACTCTGTTTTTCTCATTAGCACTGGTTCTCTATGCACCAACTTTTAAAGTAATATTTAAGACTGGTGGTGTCAAAAGTATTCTTTCGATGTGTACTTCAATAAATTCAATAAATTTAATACACTCAGGGCAAGTGTCAAGAATAAAATGCCATTTTTTATTTACAATCGACTCACACGCAAACAGTTCTATAAGATATATGTTCTTCCATCAAATAAACCGGAGTCATTGCATCAATGCAATAAACCCGCCGAAGCCAATGCCACAAAACTGATTGCGCGGCGAGATTTGCGCTGAGGCGAGTGGTGTTCAATAAAAGGATTCAAACACGTGTAATGCCAGCAGACCATGGAAAGATTTTTATTAAAAAAAAGCTTTTAAACTGTCAAGGATTTTGTGTTAGCAGCTGTTGGTACTAGCTACCTTTATGAGCTGAGTTTGGCAATATTGGGCAGCAGCAGCTATGGCTGCTGGCATTGTTTTGAGTGGTACAGATACGAGCATGTATGAAAAGTTCTCCAAATATGTACGCAAGAAAATTGTTCGTGTAGGTAGTAAAAAAAAAAAAAACGATTGTCGTGGCAACTATACCAAAGTGGTGTTTCAAGTGCTCAGCTATGGCATCAACGTCAGCTCTATGTTCATCAATGGCAGCCGCTACGTATAGCCAAGCCGTAGTTGCAAAAATCTGAGGCTTCGGGTTCGTCGAATATGTACATGTGCACGGCAATCCTGCCAAGCCAATCTATGGCAACATGCGTCAGATTTATTTTTGCCACTGCTCAGGCAGTCAATGCATCACAATCACGCCACGCGCGAAACAATCAATCAATACTATCTGCAAAGTTGATTTTTTTTATATATATATATATTTTTTTTTGTTCAGTTTATATAAAAAAATTTATTGCTCCATTTTTAGCGTTGCAATTTTTTCTTTAAACGTTTTCCAATATTTACAACAATTTTTTCCCAATAGTTTGCAATGAAGCATTCATTTGTTTTTTGTGTCGCCCTGAGTGTTTTTCTGAGTGTTGTTGGCATTGTGTTTCGGCAAATGAACTTCAAATTAACTTTAAATTTTAATTGATTTATTATCTCAATGTTTTTCTGGCAGTGTGTAGCTATTGGTTTCAGAGTTGTTAGTGTGGTGGTGCATGCATAATTTATAAGAGAAAATTATCTGTAGCTGTAATAGCAATTAAAATAAGCATTTGAAAGTAATGGATAGAAAGAGAGGAATAGATAGTTAATTTTGTTAATGTTTGAGAGACTGTGAAATAAGAATAATTTTAAGCGGCGACTAGCTTAGTTTAAGTGACTTTGGCTGATGGCTGAAGCTCATTGTGCTACGTCAAGTGAAAATCTCTTTAGTTTTGTTGAGCGATTTTTTTTAGGGAAAAATCTTACGATTTCGTGTCAGTGACATACTCTTGTTTATTTCTTTTTGTGTTTTCGTGTTTTGTAGTAGTTTTCATATTTCCAAAAAAAAAAATTATAATGAAATGCTTTAAGTTACAAAGCTTTGCTTAAAACATAAGCCCTTGTAATTGTATGGAATTTCCCGGTAGACTATCGCATCAAACTTCACATACAAACATTCGCCATGATAACATCCACATATGTACCAATTTTCATGGTGTTCGGTCAAACAGTGTCGTAGTCTATAGGCTACAAACAGACAAACATAAATTCTTATATATATTAGAATTCGCCCAGCGGTTGAAATTAAGCCAAAATATTGTGTGAGAGACTTTATTGTAGTTCTGTATGTGATAACTTTTAACTATTTTTACGCCAACAATAGCTAACTGAGTTTAAAAAGTATATTGTGGCAATGTGGCAAATGAAAACCTGTTGAATGGTACATTTTTTTATAAAAATCGGTTATATGATTTAGGCGTAAAGGGGGGTAAAGAAAATGTCTTGTTATATAAATCGGTTATATGATTTAGGCGTAAAAGGGGGGTAAAGAAAATGTCTTGGTTTATTTATATATAGATTATATTAGAAAGTATATTGTGCACATCTCCAAATGAAAACCTATCGAATTGTATATTTTATGTCAAAATCGGTTATATAGTTTAGGCATTAAGTGTCGGTAAAGAGAATGTCTTGGCCTATTTATATACAAATGACAATCTACTTAGGCAAATTACATCGAGTTGCTGTAACATAATAGAAATAACTCGACGTGTTCCCAGTAGTTGAAGAATGATCTGCTCAGTTGCTGTTCATTATGTTGCAAGTTAAGCATGTCTACCTAAAAGCCAGGTTCAGAGTCTAATGAAACCAAATATTTTAGATATAGTTTAGTTAAGATATTTTTAGATCAGTTTCTTTTATAAGGCAGGAATTAACGATTATCCAGCTCTCTATCAGTTTCTTAGCACATAAGCAGATGCTAAACACCTCGAGTATTTATTACGGAGAGCTTCAAAAATACCTTGGCTTCTAAAAAACTCATCAATCCTGCTATAAATCGCAGTAGTAAGTTGAGATTTGATGTTTTTAGCTGCGTTTACTGTGTTGACCTTCGTTGCTTTTATACTTTACACTCTGTACACGATCCTAACATATTACGCACCAACAGACACGCCTCAACACTTCAAATCATTCCGCTACCGCTCAAAAATATAGACTCATTGTCAAACTTCTAATTAGATTACATACAAAGCCATTTTGTGTGTTAGCCCCAGGGTAGAAACCAATGAAAAACGAAAATTACATAACTGCCAATAAAATCTGTTAACGAGCTTAGCTAAAATCAGATTGCAATACAAAATATTTGACCAACAATGAGAAATTCACAATTGGATTGCATTGAATCGAACCAAACCAAACCAAGCGGCGGTGATGTTTTCTGGATTCAATACAATTTTCACACTGATTTCAATTTAGATTTAAATGCTCAGTGCGTTTACCGGCATAAAAATATTAGAGGTAAAATCTCAGTGCACCTAAGCGACCCAAATTGGTCTATATAGTCGGAATATGCAAAACGTTAATTAAATAATTTAAAATATTTCACATTGGCGTAAGCCTAAAAATTAACTTTTTTTGTATGCTGCAAATTGTTTTTTGTTGTAGTTTGTACAGGTGAGAAATCGGTGGTGCACAGAGAATGTTTTGAAGAGGGCGACAAAAATTCTGCACGAAGAAGAAGAATTTGGTTTAAGAATATAATTTAAATAATAAATAAAAAAAAATAATAAAATAAAAAAGTAATGATTGAGTATATAAGATATATGAGAAGTAGAATTAGAAGTATAGTTTGAGCTGTGTATCCATCCCCCTTTTTAATTGCCTATACATTATGCAAAATAAGTGACCGGTATTTGTAAATAAAACTCAAATTGCTTACTTAATCAACTAAATTTATTTTGTCGCCTTTAAAGTGAGCCCCATCAAAAGCAATTCGCATATACCAACGCTGCTCTCAGTCTCTTATATTGCGATCAAATTTAGCGTAACAACTGTATACCATGTGGCTAACTTACACACAAAAATTTGTTTCAATACATGCACTGTAAGATTTGAAAGTGTGAAATTCCGGGAACTTATTTTACACAACACTCAAACACTGGAAAAGAAAAATTAGCCAAGAAGTGTGTGCATCTATTTTAGGGCGACTATTTCTGGAAACACGCTCTTACTTACTTACGGGTGCAGTATAACATAAATGCATAAATGCTTCACGAACACCTTCACCTGAGTCAGGTTAGGTTTAAGATATATTCCTGTAAAAATCAGTCTGAAACAAAGAAGAATGAAACTTTAGCTTAGCTTAGGTTCAAACCGCACTGGAGGCAATATTCATGGTCATGGTTCATGGTCTCAATACCTTCAAATGTCAGGTGACACTAATCCCCCACACTAACAGACGAAAGTTATTCGATTAATTAATCTTGTATATTAGAAAAATAATAATAATAATAATAATTTTGATAAAAAGAAGAAAACAAAAAAATTGAAGAGGCTTGTGGAGGCTCAAAATGATAAAATGATTAAGTTAGGTTGGGTTCGGTTACTTTAAGATAGGTTAGGTAGCTTTGTAACTTAAGCCCATACTTCTTAGTACCCTCAAACTTCAACTCAATTCCGTTGCTCTTATCGTTACCATTTCGTCAAAGAATGTTGAGTGTTGATCCTTGGTGTCAAGAGCTGGACTGTCGCACTATGATCTGATTATGTCCTTACAAAATATAAATATAAAGATCATCAAAAAAATTCCTAGGAATTTCATTGAACAGAAGGCCGGCCGTTTAAGCAGAAATCAACCGCAACCGGTCCTGTTTGCAAAATGTAATGTATCTGCAAACAATTGCGTCTGTGAATTTGTGTTTATGTGTGTGACCGAGCAATATGCAAAATGATTGCGAAGCAAAATTGCATCAAGAGTTTTCAATTAGAATTTAATTTCGTTAGCGTGGCGCTTTGTGTGAGTACCGGCATAAAAAAATCAATGAGTGGCATGCAGCAAGCCTAACAAAATGTGTTATTAAAAGTAGCATACATTCAATTTGTAATTTCCGTTTTGTTGAGCCTAAACACATTTGTGTGCACTTTGTGCGTTTGATGGAAATCAGAGCAACACAAATTTTTGATATCATTTCACTGACCAATTTCAACGTTCAACATTCCACAGCCACACACCAGTACTACCATCAAACAAACAAACGCAACAGCAGCGGCATCAGGTGTATGCACCTCGCCGACGTCGGCCACGGCCCTGAACATCGATCCGAATGCACCCGTCACGTACAACCAAATCAACTCGCGCACAACGCAGTTGCTGGCCGCAGTAGCCGCTGCCGGTGGCGGATGCAGCAGCACTGTCATTTCGCCTACCGGTCGTGCCGGTGTACATGGTCTGGGCATACTTGGCTCGCCAACGTCATTGTCCTCGACTTCAACGATAGCGGCAGCGGCGGCGGCGGCGGCGGCAGCAGCAGCGACGCAGCAGTTACAGCAGCTGCACAGCAGCGGCGTTGGCACGCTGCCATCGGGTCTCGGGAGCGGCGGCGGTTACATACTGAACAGTCTCATGAACAGTAGTGCCAGCGTTGGTCATAACAATCCATATACCAATACGAGCAGCAGCAGATTACATCATCCCTTGCAACATGGCAGTACTACAGCAACGTTGAATCGCCACCATCACCACATGCCGGTGCTGCTCTCATCGCAGACATCAACCACGGCGCTAAGCAGCACCACCGGTTCGAATGTTGGCTTGCTGCTTGGCAGCTCGGGTGGCATACTCGGCATCGGCAGCGCCGGCAGCATCGGTTTGACTGGCCTAGGCAGCAACAGCAATGCAACCGCTTCGACGACGACTACGTCTTGTAACTCATCGACAGATCTGGATGACAACATTAACATAAACGCCATCAAGGATTGCCTCATGACGCAGCGCGTACCCGAGAGCTGCGTTTGAAGTGTTGCAGTGAAGGGTTTGACTACTTGAACTTCCATTTGGAATCCGCTGCAGTTACATTTGTACACGTAGACGGGGAAAGTATATTTTAAGCATATCCTGCGTTTGGCATTGTCCGCGTTTTTCGAACGCATATCCTGCATATATATATCCTTTAAGTATATCAATAATTGTAACATAGAAAATATCCTTTTTTTATTCCGAAAAAGATGTTTAGAAATTTGTCTTGTCTGTCTTTAATACTTCTTTTGTACTGTGCATAGTTTTTCAAGCTCTCGACTATTTTCTACATAGTAAGAATGCTACACAAGGTGCAACTAAAGCTAGTCTTAATTATATAAGCAAATAAATAATTAATTGAACAAATAATATGTAATAGTAAATAAAGAAAATGTAAACTCATAAGGCAAACTCCAAAGAAAGACTCAACGAAATTATGTAGAAACATATTTGTAGCATAAAACTATATATATATAGAAAAAAAAAATATATATATATAGAAAATGTGAAAACTACTAAACAAAACTAAGAAAAATTTAAATTTGAAACCGAAAATTTCCAATACAAAGAAATAGCATCATTTCCACTGTCTGATTCTAAAAACTGAACTTTGCAGCCGAAAGAAATCCGAAAAGTATCTAGAAGTAAGTAAAGAAAAAATGTCTATAAGAAAATAGTTAAAAGTTACTCATAAATTCCAATATACATATATAAATATATATATATAAAAGAACAATTTCTACGTTTAGTGAATGTTAAAAAGTGCAGCATTGCATTGCGAAAAAATATTTGGTATGTAAATATGTATCTCTATTTAAATAAATGTGAATGAAGTTCGATTGTAATGAGTAAAAATGCGTTTAATAAAGCAAAGAAAGAAGATTTAAGATGGAAATTGTTAGCGTTTAAATGTAAGCAGAATTTAAATAGAGAAATAGTTAAAAATGTGTTAGGCTAATAAAACACTATGGAATAAAGTAATTTAAGAATTTAAATTAAAACTTGTTGGTTTACTTGAATTCATTGAGCGCTGGCATGGATAAAAAAGAAAAAAAGGGGGGTCTGGCTGTGTCGGGAACACGGCCGTTTAACGTGAGTACGTCTACGTGAAGGGTAATATTATCTGTGTGCGTATAATGCTTACATACATATCTATTTACATTTGTCATTAGTTGATTTTGCTTAGACACGAAGTATACGGAATAATGAACAACAACAATGGCACGTAGCAGAGAAAACAACAACAACGAGAGCAGCGAAAAAATAAATAACAACAAGAAACAAGATATGTCGCACCGATTGTTTTTGAAAAAATTAAAACTGTGGCGCTTCACCCTCCACCCCCTGCTATTTGACAAAGTTCACACTAAAGCTAATGAATTCTTTGATCCTTCAGCTATCGAGTGGTGTAATTAACTTTTGGTTGTGGATGATAGATATGCAGCTACGATATCAAACTGTATCGCACCATTCACTCACTCACTTTTTTCAACATGCACCACCATATAATTGAAAAACAAAAACTTATTCACGTCAAAAAAAAAAAGCAGTGAGAAAAATATCCCTATTTATGCACTGCGTCCGTTTTGTCAAGACACCGCAGACACAACTCTGCCTTATTGAGTCAAATATAGATTGGAGGAAATTGAGAACGTGGGAGATCAGCTTTCATTCGCACCCACACTTAAAACGTGAAACTGCGCTCACAATCTATTGCCTGCATTTAGCGCGTGAGAGCGCACCTTTAACTCTATTTAAATTAACTACTTATTTGCTGTTACATGCAGCAACCTTGCTTGTAACTGCTCTCACGCAACTTTTGTTTTTTATTGCAGAGTGAGGCCCTCAGGCATTTTTACAACAACACTTTCTTCTACTTTATATAGCGCAAATGCCAGACGACGCTCACTAGTTCTGTATACCAGCAGCTTAGAGTGTGAGAGCATCTTTCAAGCTGCAACTTGCTATGCGTGTTATCATATAACACACATGTGCGTGCATTTGTGTGACTTTCTCTTTGTTCAATATTATATTGGCATATTTCACCTGGACCGATCACACAATATAGATGAAGGTCGCGTTTTGCTTCAGTAGAAGTGTTTCTCTCGCGCCGTTGAGAACAATTGTTGCGTGGGTCCGCGTTACTAGCGTTTGTGTAGCCTGAAAAAGTTTATTTAGTGAGTTTTAAATTATTAAAAAGTGTAAAACTACCAATTAAAGTGTTTATAACTATAAATTAAATAGTTTTATTTGAAAATGATATTAAAGGCCAATGAAAAATGGTTTGTAGCCTCCTGAGTAGCCTCCTATGTGGCCTCCTATGTAGCACCCTGAGTAGCCTGTGCAAAATTTCGCAATCTAAGGCGGCGTCACTAACATAACGGGACTTCGCAGAAGATGAAGAAGAATTATAAAAGTGGCGTCCAGTGGCTTTTTTGTTGCGTTTTTAACTCTCGCGACTGGGTTTGTGTGCATTTTTTTGTGTTTTGTGTTCTCCTTTTTTTTTTAATTTTTATTTTTCTTTTATTTTATTTTTTTATTGCGGTTTGCGTGAGTTGTGCAAATCTAAAAGTGCAATCGTGTGTGTGTCAGGTGCATCGCGTAATATGCTTATTAGACTGGTAAAACCAATAAAGCGTAGCGCAACAAAAGACTTGCTAATCGGAACTAAACATGATGATGATTGGAAGCGCCAATTCTAATGATAATACAATAAGGTACATTTAATATCTATAATAAATGCGAAACAATTTTTACTTTTATTAATAATTAATGAACATTCTAGCGCCAGGCCTTCGATTATTAACTTAGATGCTCATTCCTCCGCCTCTGTTGTTGCTCTGCCATTTCATTAAGCGGTTAGTGAGCTATTTTGGTACTCCCTTTTATTTTTTCGTATAACCCATAATTTTTTTGCTTTTTTTGTAAGCGCCCTCATTCCAGCCAATCTTAAATAATTTTTAAAAACCATTCTAAATCAGTAGTCATAAAAATTATGGACATTCAGAGTTTCAATCAAAAAGTTTAATTTCATTCTTTAAACACTTGATTTCTGTACCGCTCCATTTCTGAATGCCAACTTTACATTCATATATATCGCCGCTAACATCACCTTCTCAACATCACATTCTTAATATCACCTTATCAACATTACCTTCTCAACACCACCTTCTCAACATCACATTCTTAATATCACCTTATCAACATCACCTTCTCAACATCACCTTCTCGACATCAAATTCTCAACATCACCTTCTCAACATCGCCTTCTCAATATCACCTTATCAACATTACCATTCCAACAACGCCTTCTCAACATTCATCTCGTCAGCACTCTTCTATACATTTCCGCGCAATGGTGAATGTTAGCAAGACAAGTAGACTTTTAAAATAAGTGGTATATGTTCTATAATTAAAGCGTATACATACATACATATGTAATCGAGCATACCACGATTTTGAAACGCGTGCTTTTCATAATAATAGGTTGCACTTGAGTGAACTGCATTTGAGTGTGACATGGATTGTGGCATGAGATGGATAATTATACAACAATAGCATTGTTTTAGGAAATCACTAATCAATCAGTTCAAAAAGTTATCATTCTAATAACATGTCATTATTATTTATTGCTTTTGTGTGACTAGTAATTATTGTTATTGTTGTTGTCGTCGTTGTTGAAAGTCTTGCGTCACCATTAAATTCACGCCATCTCAGTTGCAACACAATTGAATGAGGCCAACTAACGCGTTGTGGCTGGGGCTGCTGCAGCCAAATGAGGCGTGAAATAAAATCAGCTGTCAGCGGTTTCTAATTATTTCACAACTATGTTGAACCGCATTAACCTCTAATCTAAGTTGTCGAAATGCAGAAAAGTAGTAGCTGAAAAATGTGTTGCCACAAACAGAAAAACACTCAAATGCACGCCACGCGAGCAGGCGAAGTGAGGTGTGAGTATGCATGGCAGGAAAGCCAGCCTCGACCACAAATCAAAGTCAGTAAGGAAGCTAGGCAGGCAAGTAAGCAAGCAAGCAAGCAAGCGAGCAAGAAACCCTTTTCGTTTACGTTCGTATACTTCTAAGTATGTACGAGTGTGTGGTGCGCCTTTTTTCGTTTGCGTTGAAACGGCTTTGGCGCATGATAGATGGGCGGCACAAACCTACTGTCAATTTGTCTGTTGAAATGAGAAATGTTGCATGTGGTAATGTGGCCAAATCTATCTTTCTCTAAACCAAAGCATTTGCTCACACCCACTATTATTTCCTTAGTCATTTGTCCAGCCGTCATTGGTACGATTGTTCGTAAGTCTTTTATTTTATTTTTTATTTGTATTTTTTTTTTTTGCTTTAGTTGAAAATGCTTTTGTGTGTTTTTAAAATAAATTTGATTTCCTAATGACGCCCCAAAGGAATCGGTTAAGTTGGCAATTTTCATGTTTAAAACTTTTGATTTTACTCTTTTTCTATGTGGTTCGAATATTGTTTTTTTTTTTTTTTTGGTGCTGTGATAGATTGCTGTGGTACGAAATTCAGCAGCATTAGAACACGCTTAAGGAATTCCGTTCTATTCGATTTTAGTTGGCAATAAAATAAGTAAAAAAAAGAAAATAAAATATGTAAAGACACATAATAATGATGCAGATAATGACTAAAAGCTATAAAAGAATTTGTTAGGTGTCAACAGCCGGCCAACACAACACTGTCCTCATCATTAACCAGACTTAAATAAAATCGTGGGGCACGTCGAATTTCTAAACTACAATTAACAATTTATGCAAAATGTATGTAAACATTTTAGTATAAATTATCCTGATGATCCAAAGTTGACACATTATTGTATTGTCATCAAAACCTAAGGTGTGTACCAAGTTTCAGATCATTCGTTCAGCAGAAAGTAGGAAAAATATCTATTACAAAATTTGACCCAAACAGGTCTGAGTTGAATAAAAGCGTTTAAGAAGAAGCCTTAAACCTCATATAATGCATACACTAGTTGAAAAAAATTAGAATGTCCCATGATGTAGACTTACTTTACTAACGAAATGCTTTTTGCTCGGGTTTCGTTAAATTTTTAGCTTTTATATACATTAATAGTTGCTATAAAAGGAGTCAACAAAATTTAACATCACATTCAAATAGCTATTTAAACTTTTAGCACGTAGTAAAATGCCAAACTGCCAAACTCTGCGAAGAGCTAAGAACAACTCTCGCAATGTCGAACATAAATTCTTTTGGGGGTACATGCACGCTGCCAGTTCCGAGCGCGTCTTCAGCGGCACGTGAACAAAGCAATGAATTCAGTTTTAAAAATCATTTAAATGCAAAAACCAATATTAACTTAAAAACTTCTAATTGCGTCGACAATCCTACGAATTCATTTGTTTGAAACTGTTCCCCTCGTCTTGCGGAGTTTACCAAGGCATGACTAAGCTGGTGACTTCGATTTGCTGCTACTAATGAACTGAAAATGCTTCGATTTCTTCTAATACGAGTGAGTCACTTTTGGCGTAGACAATTCTATTTTATTGAAAGCATTGCGATTCAAGTTCTACATTTTGCACATTGCCGTCTCACGAGCAGTGGAAATCGTAATCGAAATCGGAATTTAAATTGACTCATTAAACCGACGACAATTAAACAATCGTTGTCAATGGTAACAGTGCCGGGTCCCATTGGCTGTTGAGCGAGCGCGTGTTCGAGCCCATTATTATGCGATATTTTGTGTAAATCTGTTGGTGGGAAAAGGTCATTAGTTAATTTGTGAAACGATTTGAAGGCAAACGTGCAACCTTTTTGTCATTCGGCGTTTTATTTGAATTCGATTGATTTTTGGGCGTCTTTTTCATTGTTTTGTGACGTTTAAAATTATGAAGTTTACTGGGCCTTGCAATGGTCAATGGTTTTAACTGTAATACAATCCATAGAAAATCTAGTAGTTTCCACACTTGCCTGCTATTTTCTTTCCGTAATGAAGCTAAATGTTTGTGCGTTTTAGGTCAGCTGCGTGTGCCGCAGCAATCCTACTGGCTATTAAATTTTATTGAACCACTGATTTATTTATTAATTCAATTAAGATGAAGCGTGTCTTTGACTAATTTAGGCTCGAATTCCCGCTGTGCAAATATTTGCTTTATGGCGTGAAATATTTACAGCCCGGCCAGTTTAAATGGCTGCCTGCCTGCCTGCCTGCCTTATCGATGGCAATGAATTATATAAAATGATTCATGCTTATCGGCTGTTGTTGTACACTACTTTAATTGCCGTACTCGAATTTATAGCTTCTTTATCTGCAAATTACAAATATTGCACGTTGGTCTACTCCTTGCTGGAGGGTTTCTTTAATTAAACACGATTTTTTTTAGGGTTTTTCTGAACAGAAAATATAAAAAAAAAAAAAAAAATAAAAAAGCATAAAAACTTTTAACATATTAATTATGTTTGAAATTGTGGTTAATTAAGCCATTTAAAAAAAAAACTATTTTATTGATTTTTGACTTATTATTATTTTTTTTTTTATGTTAAAAAAAATAAATATTTAACAGACTATTCAGCTAAATTCGCATTATTATAAATTATATAAATATATACCTACATATTTTCTGCACTTGTACAATTTTAATTAAATGCATTGTACATATTACTTGATTTATGTGTTTGGTGTCTGCACAGCAACGCCGGAAACTAAATTAACGTTTGACACGAAAAGTGCTACACATCAAAAAATAGAACAAAATTGGTTGACAGCTTAAATTAATTCAAAAAGTTTTATACGGTAAATAATATTACAAAAATAACCAATTAATTTTTAAACAGGAGTTATGTAATTTTATTATTAGAGTGTAGATGCAGATGAAGAGTTGGTTAAAACAAAAAAACAGCCAACTGTGCGTTGACCTCGCATGGAGAGGGTTCCGAACGTAGAATAGGTTACCATTTCTTTTTAAAGCTGAGCAAAGTTTGTGGTAACTAAAAAAAAAACGCATGCATGGTACCAGATTTTATACATAAATCGCTGAATACATTATCTATCTTGTTTTATCAATCAATCAATCAATTATGCTTTATTTTAAAATTTAAAACTTACAACTTTCACTTAAGCTGGTGATTTTACATTATTATTTATAGAGTTTTGGTAAGAAAGGTTTTTCTGGATTTTATAGGGAAATCTCTAACTACATTATCTGTCTTATTGTATATATATAGCTTTAAAATTTAATTTTATAGCTTTAAAATTTTGCAGATATATTACTGTCTTTGCAAATCGCTTGGTAAATTCCTTCGAATGTTTTCTAGCTTGCATTATCCGAATTGGCTTAACACATGCGGTTCATAAATGTAAGTAATGTACGCCTTATCAATAACTATTAGAACCTGTTGGTTATTATAATTGAGGCCCTTGAAAAAAGCTCTTCCATTTGATATATTGCTAGTTCCCACCTGAACGAGCCAGCCAGACGTATTACTGGTGAAAGGCTAAGACCTAGGATAAGAAGACTAAAACTATGCCACCCAGAGGATCTTCCTCACAGAGTCCACTCTTAACATATATAGATTAGAGTTAAAATGTAAATTTAAATGCGCAACTGTTAAATTTTAATTGACTATATAAAGGTATATAGTCATTCGTTTTTTGTTAGTCCAATAGTCTAAGAAAAATTTCTAATAAATGTAAATAAATACATAATGTTTACAAAAAAAAAGAAAATTAAAATAAATAAATAAATTTGATTATCACACAACTTAATCAGTCCAGTCCGAGCAAATTGGCTGTAACAGTGTGACAGATAGACACCCAGATCCTATAATGGTTCCGCTTTTCATTAAAACGTATGGAACACTAAACCAAAAAAAAAAACAAAAAAGAATCAATCGATACAAATCTAACTTTTTGTGGAAAAATTGAAAAAGACCACTTTTTTCTCGTGTTGCTTTGGAGTCGCTCTAAGTTGTTACTCAAATTGCGTACAATGCATTTCCATCCACTTTGCCACTCTTCAGAAATCAACTGTGCACATCAAATGAAAAATTCATGGCACGCCCTGTTGCACAAATTAAAGATACGAATGTAGCGTAGCTATTCCCTTCATAAAAGTCTATAAATAAAAAATTCATTCATGTATATACATATATATAAAATGCTATAAAATTGTAATAAATTAACAAGAGCACGTAGTACGCCATGATTTCGAGTGTACTACATACGCGCGCATATACTCGTATTCTACAAAATGATTCCTTTTGCGTTGCACAGATTTACAACAAGAGCGCGAAGGATAACACAGCTGCACGAAACATGCTGTATTAGAATTGTGTTCGCTGCTGCTGCAACTACATACAATGCTGCTGAGAATTATGGCTGTCATGTGTATGCAGCAAATAAATTAAGAAAAACGCTATAATGTTTAATGTGGCCCCATGACTATTCTTCTGCTCAACTACATCAAGTCGTATACTGTAACGCCTGATTGCGTTTGACCCACAGCGAAAATTTTCGCACAGTGACGTTTGGCTATGAGTTTGAGTTTGGGTTTGGGTACGCGGCGCTACTTTTCAATTTCCAAACGCAAATAATTCTATTTGCACTACACGTGGTTGCACCTGCTCTGCCACTGCTTTCATTCAATGCTCAATCTACAATACAAATGTCAATACAGTAATAACGCAGATACTATACTTATAACTATTATAGATACGCTTAGTTATTTGAGTTGATATGTTTTTTAAACGTTTTCGTCGATGCAAAGAGTAACAAGCGAGGCGTTCATTCCCATAGCAGCGCACAAGCAAATCGCTTCTAAAAAAGCTTTGCATGCGTATATGGTTTTGCCGCCTCGTAATCGCACTTTAGCCTTTAGCTTTTTTTCTTACTAACTTTTTTTTTCGTTTTTTTTTTAATATTTATTTTTTTTTGTATCGTGCATGAAAACGTTTTTATTATTGTGTGTGCATGTGTATGTATTTCTATCTGGCCATAGAAGCAAGCATGCAAGCATGAGTAAGCATGCACAAACTTAACGCCACACAGCAGCCCATTTGAATATGATTTTTTGCAATTTTCGTATGAACTCAACCAAAAAATTAAACTTGACTGAGCGAAATTGTAAAGTTTTTAATGCTGCCATCAATTTTTTCGCTTTTCCATCCGGCTCAACATTCTGCTAGCTTCTAGCATCACTGGCTGTCACTGCTTGTGGTTGGTTAAGTTCGTTTCTAGTCCCATTTTCGTTGTTGATTCTGCCAAATCCTACTCTACTTTGCAATGTGCAACTTTTATGGCAGTCAGATTCATGCAAATACTATCTTTGATTATCTATCGTCTTGCATTCATTGCTTGGGCGTTCAACAGAAAATTGAATTTTTTGACGCTTTGCATTGTTGTTGGTTTCTTTGATTCGTTTTCATTCTAATTGTATTGTTTTATTTTATTTTATTTTTTTGTTGAAGTTCTGGAGAAATATTCTCCTTATGATAACACGACCACTTGCGAGGATCATTTGAGGGATACATGTATGTGTTGCATCATTTTCATTGAAATGTATACTATGAAAATTTGACTGCACTTTGTTGTTGCTTCAAGTTTTTATTTAATTTAGGCCGAAAAACCAGTCTGTCTACCGCTTAGGCTAGTGCTTTGTAGTTTTTTGTTATATTTCTCGCATTATCTCTAGCTTATTTGTATTGTCACCGAGAGGCATACGCAATTTTGCTGAGCTCCTTTGATTGCAACTAATGACTAGATGCTGTAGATTGATTGGTACTATGTGCCTTTTTAAGAGGATTGGCTTACTTTTAGCTGAGCTTACTGAACTACTAGTCGGTAGTCCGTTGTTTGCTGTTTATTTGTAAACGCCAAATTGACAGGCTTCAGACATCTATACCTCTGCGTCTATCTCACTCTGCATAAATCTCAACATATTATATAAGTTGAAATTCCAGCAATTAGATATGATTGTCTTGTCTAATCTTCTATTTCCGACATGCCTGCACGTCTCTTACTTGTGTAAGAAATATTTTACCGATTAGGAATTTATATACTATCATCCACATTTTCAACTTTTGAAGGGCCTCTTTATTTAAAGAAATTATTTCAATTGTTGTAACTTCACTAGCAAGAGCCTTGGCGCTGCTCACAATTTTTGTATAATGAAGATATAAACGGCAAGTGAAAACTACTTTAGTCGCGTTGAGCGATTTTGGGTAAGGCAAAATCTTATAAGTTCATTCCCTCGCCTTCCTCGTGTTTTATGGTTGCTTTTATATATATACTTGCAGGGCCCAGGCGCGTTGCTTCCTTCTGCGCTATATATATATATATAGCGAATACGACGATTTCGCACTAAAGTTAGCCATAAACATTCTCCAAGATGACATCCATCTATGTTCCAATTTTCGTGGTGCTCGGTCAAACGGTGTCGGATTCCATAGGTATCAAACAAACATTGTTTTATATATAAGTATATAGATTAATTTTTATTTGTACATTTGATGGTCTTAAATATATGTTTAATATAGTTGTATATTGTTTGTGCTTATAGCAGGAATACATAATTTTTTTAGAATATTATGAACTTAATTAGGAACTTTAATAAACAATACTGATATAAAAATTAAGAAATATTGAAGATGGAACTGGAACTTAAAAATGCTAATTCTCAATGCTTAGAAAAATTCCGCTCACGGCATCCTCACCTAAAATAAAACATTAAAATCTCTAATTATTTATAAGTTAAACAAAATATAATCACCTTCATTACCAGCAACATCGGCTTCTTCTTCTTTGTCTTTGGCCTCGACTAAACTATCATAGGTATTCTCGTTCATTACAATGCGCATTTTTTTTGGGTATCTTCTTTGTGTACTTCTCATAAATGCGCCTTTTTTCAGAGAAATACTCCCAGAAATCGCTCCCTCCAATAGGTTTAATCACATCTTTAAATAAGTTACATACTTTACCCGCTGCAATTCGAATAGCCATAGCATGTTGATTGAATTTTTTCTCATCCTTTTTATTCATTTTCCACTTTTTTAAATTGCCCACATAGTTGCAAACACTCCGTACGATGTCTACGGATTCTGGATTGCGAAGCAATATGAGTTTGTTAAATTTGAATTTTTGAAGTATTAGCACTATTTGTAGAGCACGGCCAACGTTAGCACGACGTGGCCCTAGACAATCGCGCAGTTCCTGTGATAATTGTATAAAATTACGTTCTATGAACATCGCATTTATCTGAGCATTCAGTTCTTCTGGACTCTGTGGAGGATTCATAACTAAGCGTTCCTTCACTGATTCCACATCTACTTGAGCCGTCTCAAGTTTGAATTTTATGGCCTTAGCCTCAGTCTGCGATTTTTCCATCCATTGCTTCTCCTCTTCGGGAGTGTCGAAAGAATCTGGTTTTTTATAATCGAGGTTAATGCCAACACATTTTCCGGGTGCCAAGTAGACTATCATTAGCTTTAGTGAATAAATAATAAAAAATAATAAATAAATTTAAAAATAGAAAAAAAAATTAACAAAAAAATATATATAAAAAAAAAATTAAAAAAATCATGTGTGCAGTTTACATTCGGCAGAAATGAATCTTCCTAAAAAACAATGAATACAAGAGATTTAGTGTGAAACAAAGAGGGAGCGAAAGACTGTTTGATATCTCTGCTTTGTAAACTTAATTTCATGATCAATTAAAAGCATCATTGATATAAAAAGTTCTGGATATCAGCATATGTATAATATGCATATTATCACGATTACCCAAACGCATGTGGTTTGACAAATAAATATTATGACTATCGCTCGTGAGTCATGACTATTCCCCTTTTCAGTATTCCAAAACACGAGCTCAAGGCTGTCATCACTTCCGTTCTGCTTTGCTCCTTCAGCTCTCTCATAACTTAACACCAGAAACTATACGATCTAGCCCCGCATAAGTTATTGGCGAGGTTTAGTTTTACGATAGGCTAGAGCAAGAGTTTAGTTTAATTGAGGCTAATGTTCAATAAGCGCATAGCATTGATATATAAACTCTAAAAAAATTATCAAATTTTTAATTTATTAATTTATATTCAAAAATAACTGAATTGGTTTAATCCATATGACTGCTCAGTGCCGGTAACATAGCATAACATAATACTAAAACTACTGCAAGAACAAACATTGTGATAAGACGAAACACCAAAAAGGCATGTATAAAACGCAATTATGACAATGGCGTCGGTAGTCGGTAGTAAAAACTTGAAACTATGAAGCACCGCTGTAATTGTGTATTAATAATTAAAAGTTTCAATCCGTGACACAATTATATAATTTGATTGTACTGTTTTGAATGGCCAAATTATGCTCAAAACTTCGATTTTAGTTAATTTTTGTTTATTTAGCGTTTTGGTCTTGTATTTGACATGTCAAACAAGGTCAAACTAATGACGCAATATTGAAATGTATACACTCTCATATAATTTCATACAATAAAGTTGGACAGAAATTTCACGACTTTCCGAGTACTCTAACGCATCAAACTACACATAGAAACATTCGCCATTTTGCCATTCATATATGCACCAATTTTCATGGGGTTCGGTTAAACGGAGTCTATAGGCTTCAGACAGGCAAACAGACAAAGAAATATTAATTTTTATAGTCACAATTTTTATAGTTATATTTTTAGCATTATATACATACATACATACATACATACATACATACATACATACATACATTACATACATACATGTAGCCCGCTCCCCAGACGTTGTTCTGAACTTTTCGATATTAGCTAAGAAAAAAAATTTGGTCGCATGGTCAACTGTGTATATGTTGCAAATCGGGGAAAAAAAATATTTTTATAGTTTCTTTACTTGAGCGACGAATATTGCGCGAATTCACTCCGCTAGCGTTTAAAGCACGACAAATTGCGCATTGAATTAACAGGCAACAGCGCCTTGGCCGGGAAATGTCTGAGCCCTAAAAGCGAAAGCTCAAACGCCAGCATACCAAACGGAGCATATATGCAATATCCGTCTTTTAATTCAACACTCAAAAAAAGTTTAATTTAATTTACTTACACCATCCATAATTCTTTAAAATTATTTTATTTTATTTCTAATTTTAATTCACGAACCACAAAGTACAATACGTAAATCGACTGCCAAATTGTGACAGAAATTTCGTAAGTCAGCGGTTCACTTTGTGTTTACATTTTACAACACAGAAAGCAACAACAATTTGAGTAATTTTCGGCAAATTGGCACTAGTAACACTACCACAAAACAAGCAAATCGAACGGTATGCTTTTTATGTGCTTTTTTCAAAAAAATCACAGAAATTATGAAACGAAAAAGTTGACACTTTCGCGACTTACGGGCAGCATTTTTTAATAGTTATATTTTTTAATAGTTATTCTGCTATTCATAGCGAAGATGAATCCAACAAATCAGAGGTAATTAAAATCAATCGAAGCGGTTCTTTAGTTAGAAATGATGTAACTAACAACCCTTTTTTATAGTAATTTGACCTTTCCGTTCACACTTGAGAAATTCCTATTCGATTTGTCTCCAAACGCTCACTACGCTGTTCTTCAGTTTCTTTGACTAAATTTGTTTAATAGTTTTAAATGCACCAAATATATGATCACCAGCAATAACGCACTAAATTTTCGATTTGAAATATACTTTTTTTATTAAGTTTCCATGTCAGTCTTTCGGTTTCGAATTTGACATACATATCAACGAAAAACTGATAAAGCAATATTGATTTCATACTAACGCACGAAACTTAGTTACAAACACTAGCCATGATGACATCCATATATGTACCAATTTTCATTTCAAACATCCATTTATATATATATATATATAGATAATATACAGGGGTAGGGTAGTTAATCTGGAGCCAGGCCCCATCGGCTTATTAATCGTCATTGCAATTAACGCTTGGCTGCACTCCAATCCCATTCACATACTTCATAGAGACTCACCTTTTCCAGTCTATCTCTCTCTCGCCCATACTTTCGTTAAGTTGCGCAGTCAGACTCAAAATGTACTATAAAATTGTGTTAACTCATTTGCCACTGCCACTCGCCAAGTCGGATCCAACAAAACGCAAGATCTGCTTAATCTTAAGACAGCAGAAACGCAGAATATTTAATATATTCTAATAAAATGCGCTCTTGTTGTTGTTGGGAGTTAAATGAAAATTGCAGAAATTTTGCATTATATGAAGTGGAAATTGTTGGTGTAATAACGACTACAGATGCTGGTTGCGCACGACAGACGTTCTAATATCAACTTCGTTCAAACTGCAACTCATCGTAGCTTAATTTATTCCCTATATTATTGCCTATAGAAACTTCCGATGTTATGGAACACAACTCAATTTAGGGTGTTTTATGGCAGCTGCTATTAATGTTCTACCTTCCCGTTGGTTCAAGACCCGTTTAAGTCTAGTACTCTTTAAACGTTCTTACTTTCCGCGAGTGTCCTTTTTTTAAACTAAATTGTGTACCATTTTATGAGAAATTTTTTATGAGACAAAACATTATATTTTCTTATTCTGCGGCCATTTGCATCTTTAATACATACCTCAAGGAATGCAACAACATTTTTTTCAGTTGACTTCCAACATCAGCAAAAGCCTTTTGATGAAATCTATGATAATGCTGCTTTCTGTAAATACTTTTGACTACCACTGTATATACATAGGTATAAGTTTAGATTTTAATTCTTTTTTGTCAACATGCACAAATGATCTTGTTTGCGACATAAAAAAAACTTTCTTTACTTAATCGAACGACAATTATTCATTTTATCACACATCATTATTTATCTATTAGAAATTGCTCACAGATATTTAAGCATATTCAGCATGATTAAATAGCATTGCAATTATTTGCAATAAAAGTATTTATTTTAAATCAATTCAATGGTTTTCTAAAAACAAAAAGGACGAGTAAAAAGTCAAGCATACGCCTAGGTACTCATACTGATATACTTACTAATAGATAAATAACACAAAATTGAAAAATTTTCACTTTAAATAATAAAAAAATTCTTTTAACTGTGCACTGGGTTGACACTCCCCATGCGAGCAACAAATGGCAACGGAAGCATGGCGTGTACGTAATTTATTTTATTACTGTCGGTGAGTGGCAACAAAATTGAACAGCAAAATCAGGACAAAGCAAAACAAAACAAAAAAAAAAAAGGGAAAAAAATTCAACTTAATTTTGTGAAACGTTTGCGTTTTTCTAAAACATTTTAACATTTTAAAGGGAAAAGTAAATAGCGCCCGCATATTTGGATTGAAGATAAATAAAATTGCGGAATATTGAAAACAATTTTTTAAAAATACGAAGAAAAATTACATGTTGACTTTAGTTTTTAGTAAATTAGAAAGCTTTGGCTAGTGATATTTTTAATTACTTAAAATAATTATTAGATTTTATTCTGATTAGATTTTGATTAGTTTTTGACATTATTTGCGGCGGTGATTGACGTAGATCGAATGCAAAGTCAAGTCAAATGTAAAATTAATTCAACTCCCATTAGTTTTTGCTAGAATTCCAAACGATGCTAGGCTGTACTAAAATGAACAAAAAAAAAATAAATAAAATAAATAAATAAATAAAAAAAATAAATAAATAAAAAAATATAAAAAAATAGATTGAATTTCCACCGCCTGAACTCAATAACATTGGTTTCTGTCTGAAATTCGTCGGCGATTTGCAAAATTTGTCACTTTGAATTAAAACCGCTAACAAAAATTGGTTCAAAACATGCTGCACCAAAGGAAAATTGACAGTAAATTTAAAAAAACTAAAAGTACTTTGATGTAACTAACTAACGCGAGTTGCAAAAAAAAAAAGAAAATAAAAAAACACACACAAAACAACAACAATTTCATTCAATTTACAATTTACAAGATTGCGCATTTGACAGTTGCCAAACGTAAGGTCGCACTTGATAGTAGACAAGTTTATGAAAATGGCGTGCGAAAAAGCCTCAGCAGAAGCTGTAACAACCTACAGTGATTCTTACTATTAAAGCCGAGTGTGGCAGCAGCCACTTGAGTTGAGTTGACTTGAAAAGCCACAGCATACCCATACACATGCACACCTTGAAACGCAACCAACAAAGCAAAGGCATATGTAGAAAGGCGTGTCACGATATAGCAGTCAAGGCAATACATGACACGGCACACTGCTCAAGGCAAGGCACGACATCACGATGACGATGACGATGACGATGACGATGATGACGATGTTTTTTTCACACTTCAAAAGTGGTTGTGTGCAGTGTGTGCAGGTGTGTCACTCTGCTTGCGAGCATTTCTATTTATATGGGTGTGTGTGATTGTGGTAAGCCCGGCGAATTTGCACACATTAAAATGTCGGTGTGCGTTTGTTGTAAAATTATCAGGCTACGTAAAACACACACAGTGACAGACACACCACACCTACTCTTAAGCAAAATAGTAGACGACAGACAGACGAGACGACATGTATTAATAACAGGATACACAAAACGGAAGCGCAGACAACACAATACAATGATTTACGAGCGCAGGTGTGTGAACGACTGCAACGACAACTACACCAAATAACAACAGCAACAACAAGAACAAGACGAACAGTAGGAGACAGCAGTTGTTGGTTTTTCTGTTCTATGTCCTTTTCAACTTCCACAACCACTTGACGCCACTTTTAACGTTTGCAAATATTTCCGCACGCAAATGTAAACTTATTTCTTCTACATATGGCAAAAGTTTTATGTTAACAAACAAAAAAAAAAGAAACAAAAAAAGAAGAAAACTAAAACGAGTGACACCTGAAATTGCAGCACGGCACTACTGTCGCCTCGCAGGACACCTTCGCACTAGCACTTGCTGTCGCATTCATTGTAGTCGTGTAGGTGCCAAGCATTTAGTTATTTATACATATATTTTTTTTTGTATATATGAATATGACTTTTATGAAATATGGTATATTGTTGAAAAATTTGTTATCACTGACAAACTGTTTTCCTTTGCCTTCATTTTCTGCTTACTGCATTCTTGTTGTTGTTTTCTATACTCTTCACGCAGTGACTATGCAAGGCACACACCTCGAGCACAACCGCTTGTAAATACAGTTAGGCCTATGGCCATACGCCTTACGACCGTTTCATAGAATCTGATTTCGACTGGTATTTTTGGGTTGCGCACTAGTCTGTTTTGCACGGATATTATTGTTCTCGCTCCAAAATTCGAATGAGCATGATATTTAGTGTGCGAATGTTTCATTTCCCCCATTTCCTACGCAATTGACCAACTTAACTTCGTCAGAAATACAATTTTTTTGATTTTCCACTCAATTAACCATACAACCATATAATCACATAACACATCAGAGACAACGTGTAGTATACATGTACATGTATTGTTGTTCTCCTCTATTTTCGACCTAGGGAGCTGATATCTTTCATAGGTACATTTGTCAGAACCCAACTCTTGGAGCTGTACTGCCTCACCAAACCCATATTTATTATTAAAATAACTTTTTCTTTCTTAAATATGAAACTGACACCAAAAGTGGAACTAATGCAAAAAACCCTACAAATTTCAACATCTCAGGAGTACTGGTATATACAGTATCTAACAACCTTTTGCTTTTTTTACAAATCTGTGTCCAAGTTAAGTGATTAGATCACGAAGAGTATTAAGTTTTCAGCAGAGTTTATTCAAAATGCCTTCTATTTTTATTTCCTTCGGCTTCGCTTTTTCTTGAGAAATTAATAGTTTGCAAAAGATGAAAACGAAATAAGCCTCTTCCGAAGCGTTTCCTCAAGGACCACAACAAAAAACAAATTATCCAAATAGGTTGAGCCGTGCTCTCGTAATGAGGCTTTAAACATTTAAGGAAACACATTTAATATGTATTTAATATGTATATCAATTGGCTTACCTTTCTCACAAATTTATAGTTCTTTATTTGACTAAAACTTTTTGTCTTCGCTTTGTGTTGTTCTAAATAGAGAAGTGCATGTTCTTAAACATTTCCTTACGAATATCCTAATTCTTTCCATATATGATGCTGATATGTTAAACCATACTGGGCACTCGTATGTAATTTTGGGCTTAATTAATGATTTATATCTTATGATTTCTACCTGGTTAAAGACCATTTGCAATTTGGAATCGCTGAAAACTATTGATATTATTTATTTGAGATCATGTTGTAGACTAAGATAATCAGATGCATAGGAAGTTTGTATTTTAAATTTCAACGAATTTCCGATTTTAAAAGGTGTATTGCGTGTTGTATATATAAAATTCGATGTTTGTCCGTCTTCGTCCGCTATAGACGGCGAAACCGCTCCAGCGATTTTCATGAAATTTGCAGGGAAACTCTAGAAGAGCCTGTCAAATAATCCTGTGAAGTTTCATGCGTTAGTAAACCTCGAATGTCGGGAAGAAGTAATAAATAAATTGGAATATTTGTATGAAATCAATATTGCTACATCAGTTTGCCTTTGAAAAGTATGTCAAATTCGAAATCGAAACTCTGTTAAAGAAAAATAAAAAAGTTTCAGTCACAAAAGCGTTTAATAAAACGTACCGGTGAAGATAAGAGTAAATTTATTAAATAGAAGAGTTATTAATCTTTCATTGAATTAAAAATAAACTGCAAAATAATGCCAACAAAAAGAACATCAATTAGCAAAAACAAACGAAGCAAAGCAAAAAAGTCAAAATAGAGCACTTGAAACAGAATCGACTAGCGAGAATCTCGGCATGGACAACAGCATGCCAAGAGGCAGCAACGCGCTGGGTCCCTGCTAGTAATATATAATAAACGTTGAAGGTCTTAGTTGCCAATACTTTAATAACATTAGGTACATTATTGTATACGAGTGATGTGTTATAATTTATATAATGATTACTCTAATAACATGTTTCGATAGGTAATTTCTGCGCCATAGTCTAATTATAAGTATAGAGTAATTTTATGAACTTGGAATTCTATACAAGTCCCACACCCAGTCGTCCACTTACGTTACTGACTATACACAAACGAAAAAAAGGAAACAACTCTCACTTCTGCTGAAAAAGAAAATATTTGCGCAACGTTTTAATAAAAAGTGATACAAAAGCACTGCAGGCGGCTTTCATAATCTGATGCATAATTTCCGCTCGAGAGTAAACAACGTAAAATTTGCAAAAAAAGAATGCCGCAAGGTAAGAAAAATAACTAAGCCGACTTTTAAAAAAATGGTATGTTGTAATTGAGAGTGGCAAAAATCTAGTCACCAAGCCAGCGCTTACGACTGACAACTGAGTGCTGTCAAATGAAAAGTAGTCGCGACTTTGTCACTGCCACGTCAACGCAAACTTGGCTGATAAGATGCACGTGTAAAAACGGGCAAGCGTGCGTGGCGTGATGAGGTTGAATGTCAGACCACGACTTTCACTTTACTTGGAAATTTTATTTAGGTATTTTTTTTTTGGAGCTGCGACTTTTTATGAATATTTTCAAATATTTACATAAAACATTTGTGCGCGAGTGAGGCTTCAAAAAATGCGATTTCGGCTGCGAGTTGGAGTGAGTTTATGTCGACCATGCCACTGTTTTGAGGGGTTGGTTGACCGCAAGCGAAATGAAACAGTGAGGGCAGTGAAAGTAAAATAAAAAAAAAGAAACAAAAAAAAAAATTAAAAAAAAGAAACAAAAATTAAAAAAATATGAAATTGAAATGCTAAGAAAGAGGCGAGGGTAACCGCATAAAAGTCATTGTCACGGCGAATGGTTTAATTTGCGCGGCACAACGTCATAATTTGAAGCACTACGCGTAGCCCCAACTACCCTTAGGCAAACAGTACCCACAAATGCTTTGTTGAGTTTAATTTTTAGTGGCGCGTGCAAAGTTAATTTTTGTGCTTTTGTTTATTTTATTATTATTTTTTGCTATTATATCTACGTGCGGCATCTTGTTTGAATTAAGCTACAATTGTTGTATTTGTTGTCGTGCGTTGTTGCCGTATCCAACTGCTTGGCAAGTGAAATTAGCAGGATAAAGTGTTGGTAAATATAGTAAAGCAATAATTGCGCGCGAGTGCTCAACATTTGTTCACGTTGCCCATGCTGTTGTGTCTGGCAGCCGCCACGTTACTACGGAAGGCAACACGCAGCGTATTTTCTGTAATTATCTATGCTGGAAAAAGACTTGGACTTTGGACTTGGCGTTTATCTGTGCTCGTTCATTTAACCCTTTTTCCAGTGTAGCGTCGCCTTAACCCAGTCGCGTTTTATACTGGCAAATGTTTTGTAATTATGTTTGTGGCATGCAACGCTTTTTTATAGCCTTTCACTTGCTTCTGCTTTTTTTCTTAATTTTTATATTCTGCTTTTGGGTTTTTCTTTTTTTTTTTTTTTTTTTGGGTTTTTGCAACATTAAAAAGAAAAAACAACACTCCAAACTTGAGAAAAGATATAAAAATTATTTTTTGCACGCTGCTTGTCCGCCATAAAAATAATGTCCTCTATTTTTCTATATAAATTTTTTTTATTTTTGGCTAGTGTTCTGTTCTTGCTCAAGATTATAAGTTTAAAATGTCTAATAATAAACATGATTTTATGTATACATCTAATCAACACTGTGTGAGTTGGGTTAATTTCGCTTATTATAAAAACCCTTAAAGCACAAAAATGCAAAGTTCTGCTTAAAGCTTCTAATTAACCATACTTTGAAGAGAATTATGAGCGAAAATCTTAAATACGCCTGGTTGAGTTTGCTGTCTAATGCTATAGTCAATGTAAGAAGAAAACCAGCTAAAATACAATTTGACTTTCGGTAGCACTAGTTTTGTATGACTATGCCAAAACTTTGGAAACGCACGTTTTGTTAAATTACTCGATTTACATTAATTTTATTGTCGACGATTTTCCGTAGTTGGCGCCATCACCAACAATTGGCGCTGTCATTCATCAACGAAACGATTCAGGAAAGCGTGTGACACGCAAAAGAAAAATCGCTGTCAAAATTCAGCTCGACTTCACGCTGCGTATAAAAAATCTGCTAAATGAGCGAGCAAAACAACTGGAATCATAAGGTCGACATTTGTTTATAAACACAAACTGTTGGGTGCCAATTGTGGCGTCTACAGCAACCGTTCCCACAACTGTGCGCTTCCAATTAAGCGGCGAAAAGAAATATAAAAAGTCGAACGCATTTACTACTTTCTTATTATACTACTAGCGTACCTTCTAACCTATACCAAGATAGCATAGATAATACTTCAGTTAGAAAAGAAAGACCCTAATACTGAGAGAATACATATTAGGTGTACAAATAAGTTTAGAGCGTTTTTTTTTTTATAGTGATTTTGAAGCTTTATTCCGAGGAACTGGTACAATACATTTATTCATAATACTGTCCATCGTTAGCTATGACATTTCCCCCATCTTTCAGGCAGCATGCGAATTCCGCCTTAAAAAAATGCCTCGTCTTTTGAAGCTATCCAAAACTCCACCCATTTTTTGGCTTCTTCGAAAGAAGTGAAGTGCTGCTCGGCCAGGCCGAGAACAAGTGGTAGTTGGACGAAGTAATGTCTGATGAATACGGCGGGTGGGGTAGGACATCTCATTGAAGTGCCACCAAAGTTTCCTTAACGCCTTTTGCAATATGTAGTCGAGCGTTGTCGTGAAGCCAAATCACTTTGTCTTGCCTTTTGGCATAATGGGGGCGTTTGAGCTTTAATGTTCGGCTCAATTGCCTCAGTTGTTGCTGGTAGCGATTCCCAGTGATGATTTCGTTAGGCTGGATCAGCTAATAGTAAATCACTCAGAGATGCTCCCAACAGATGCACAGCATTACCTTCTTACCATGAATATTCGGTGTGGCCGTTGAAGTTGATGCATGACCGGGCTTACCTCATGATTTTTTCACAAAACTTAAAACTTATTTGTACACCTAATCTAACACCTTCTTTCATTTCTAACCAAATGGTAGCCCATTCACATTATGACATTATTTTTGCACCACCTTGTATATTTTGAGTCCATATTTATACGGCTTTTGAGGAATCAAACTGAAATTCGGTCGAACTATACACGGACGCCATATACACGTTTAAATATTTTATACTCTCAGTTAGTCGATTGTAGAGCGCTAAATATTTTAGTTTCTGGCATTGCGGGGTTGCATATATTCCATATAAAGCCTTGGTCTACTTCGAGCCTGACTGCAGGCCTGAAAAGGTGCGATGGCCGCCGTTGTACCCTGCGCTGTCACTATATTATCTGTGTTAAATATTGTGCCTTTAACACCCACGAAACAATCTGAAAATAAAAGCTTTCAATTTTGAAGCTCAACATGTAAATGCCGCCGTTATTGGAGTAAGCGATCAACGGCATCATCACAGCCAATGCAGATGAGAAGACACAATTTACCCCAACATTTATGAACTTAAACAGTTTCGTAGCCATGTCAACATACATTCTTGATGCGATCACAAAAATGTTACTACCCTAAACTAATTCAATATTGACGATCTTCTGATGTTCTGCCAACTTATTTAAGTCAGTTGTAGTACACTTTTTCAAGATACAGCAAGTGTGACTTTCATTCGTTCAATGGTTCGTGGATGCGTGCAACGCGTGCACGCGTGTGCATGTACAACAAATTGCATTAAACATTGTCATAAGTTGATTTTCACACATCAATGTTGCAGTATTACAATGTTGTGTGCAACACCAGTGGCGGCAGCAGAACGAAAACCAGACACTAACAGCAGAAATAGCTCAGTTGCTCAGTAATGCAGTTAGTCAGTCGGTCAGTTAGTCACTCAGTCACTTAACATGTGAATCATTGAAGTGGACTTGCAACGTAGTTTCATGTGGAGTTGCTAGCGGAAGCAGATTTGCCAACAAATACCATTTGACTGGGAGCAAATGCAGCATACAAATGCAGATACAGACGTAGATACAGATATACAGATTTATAAGCACGTTGTAACAGTCAAATGGTTACTTAAATTGAATGACTTTTCTCGAGTGTTAGCTTTTACAGCAAATTTGAATAGAACTTGTACACAATTCAAATTAATGCATACACAATATCAGTACATGGAATGCCTGTCTATCTGTGTTTATGCTGCATCGAGTACTTTAGTCTAGACATGATTGGCAAAAGTATAAGGCTTCAACGCACTGTAAATTCTCCATAAAATTAAAATAAAAAAGATTAAAAAAAAAAAAAAAACGAAACTAAAAAAAATTATTTTGTCATTTGTGACTGTATTTTATTTAGCTACTGGCGCTTTGCTTCCTCTTGGTCTTCTTCGTTTCTGGTTCAAATCATTAAACCCTTTTGTGAGTTAAATATTTTTTTTATTTTTCTTTGACAGAGTTTCGATATCGAATCTTACATACTTTTTAACGGCAAACTGATGAAGCAATACTGATTTCAAATATTTTCATTTATAAATTTTTTCCCCAACTATCGCGGCATATTAACTCACGAAACTTCACAGCATTACCCGACGGGCTCGACATAGCAGCAGTTTCGGCGTTTTTGCGGTCATACATATAGACACACAGACATACTTTCAATTTTATATACATATACCTACAATATAAATAAATTAGGATTGAAAAGAAAAGAAACAAAAGAATTCGACGAAATTAAATTATATGATCAGTATATAACAAACCACACCCACGAAAAAAAAAATGGTTAAAAAAAAACATAAGAAAATATTTTCATCTAAAAGATACAAATACCAAGTGTTCTATATAAAATTGAAAGTAGGTTTGTTTGTTTTGCGTCCATAGACGCAGAAACCACTGTACCGATTGTGATGAAATTTTCAGGGAATCTCTATACAGCCGTTTGCGCTCTCTTGGCTATAATTAATGTATTAGTGTTGGTTTACTCACTGAAATAAGCAAATAAACATTTTCCTTCCCTCTTGTAATTTTTTCATCACTTGTTCTTTTTGTTTTTACAAAGAAAATTATTTACAGCTGCGGTTCTTCTCTTAAAAAAAAAAAATTATTTCAGATTCTGTGTCACTTCTCCATTAACGCTGCCTGTCATTATGTCAAATGAAAATGTATTGTACGTAACAAATTTTCCTTGTTTTGCACTACTCCATGAGCCATCTTTTCTAATTATCAGCGTATGCAAGTTAATGTCTTATGTAAATACTTTTGCTCTTGTGTGCCAAAGATTTATGTTTGTGACTACCAAATAGATATAAATATTCAAAATAAGCAAGATTTATAAACGAACTTTGATGTATTTGCAAACTAAGCTAAGCTCATTCAACTTTGGTTGAGACATTTTCATTATTTGTGCTGAGAGAATTGTAATAAAATATTAAGAAAGTCAATTTTATAGAAACAAAAATCTTAACTATAATAAGTTGAGATATTTAACATAGTCGTGCGCCTACGTTTGGCGCTTTGCTCTTAGTATTTGAGGAATAGATTTGCACTAAGAATTTGAATTCGTGCATTGGTTACGCAGTTGTTCCTTTAATATGTAGCAAATGACTTACTTCGCTTTTAATTCATTTTTATTGTAGTGAAGTATAAAACAATTTCGCTTCATCAGGTTAATTTTTCTATGACGAAGCTTTTGACCAGCTTCCCATATGCCAGTGTTTTCAAGTTATTGCGTGAGGCTTAGTTATTCATTATTTTAAGATCTTGACTCTTTTTGTTATTAAGGGTCATCCCTCAAACGATGTAGCGTTTTCAAGTGGTGCTGTTGCAGACCACATTTACACATAACCAAGTTGAGTTAAGTATGTCATGTTGCTTTTGTTTTTCTTGAAATACATTATGTAAAACAAGTACCCGGAATTTGTAAATAAAATTTAAGCATTAAAGTTTACTTAATTATTAATTTTTTTTTTACCCTCAAAGTAGGCTTCATTAAAACACTTTTTAAACGCTGAAGAAGCTGGCGCTTTCAGCTCATACTGCGAATTTTCTTTTATAGCCTATGTTGACTCAGAACGTAATTAGAGTTTCGGAAATTAGAAAAAGCACAGGTGATATTTTGATTTCTTGGAAAAAAATTCACGTAGCGAGAACAAGTCGAGCAGCAACACACACGTCTCATGCCCACAACTTTGCTTAAAATTTTATGCGTGCACATGTAAGACGAGGCCAATTCTCTAACACACAGGCGACGATTATATTTGATGTTTTAAGTACATTTCGTCCAATGTTCAGAGGTTTTCAACAATGCATTGCATGAAGTGCATTGAACAGATTTCAATGACAAGCAATATTTTTAATTTGGTACTCACTTTCGATAAATAGAAAGATGTACTATGTATTTGCTCTACTATAGTTTTATTTTCTTTCATAGACTTTCAAAATTTGTAAATCAATCAAAATCATCGACAAACTTTTCCAGACATAATTTGAGAAGATGCAAATTAGTGCACATTTTTTCACTTCGCTGCGTACTGAACCAGTTTTATAAGTGTAATTGATAAATCATCAAGCACAACAACATACAAAATGCCATGCGACAAGTTGACACATGTCCTAGCCTCCGCTACACCTGCCATATTCTTTGCCCTTCACCTATTTGCATTGGACGTATGAACTATTTTTCTAAGTTGTATGTTAACTTGTACAACTTTATGTGTAGCTGACACAATCAGTGACAAAGAATGAGTAAAGAACAACAACAACAAAACCAAAAGAAATACGAACAACAAGAACAATAATAATAAAAAAAAGTGACAAACTGTCCTACTGTGAAAGGGCACAAGAAAATGGGAACGCACTCGCAGTCAGTGGCGTACATGCTCGCATTCAAGGACAAAGGCGCATATGTGGGGCAGTGTCAGTCATGTGTGTATCATGTATATGCGTGTATATCTATGTGTGAATGAGTGTGAGTGCGCCTGTTCATATAAAAGTTATTGTTGGTAATATCAACACTAAAAGTGTTTATGATATGAAAAATGTTGACAGCAACTGCAAAATAGATAGGAGAATGTTGCTTATGGAATGCTGGAATCAGCAACCTTGGTGGTGGTTGGTATAGAGAGAGAGAGAGAGAGATAGAGAGATAGAGACAGTCAAACGAGGCGTCGTCAACTGTGCTTTAAGGATATGTGGTTGGCAATAATTGTTGTTGTTGTAGTTGCTGTTGTTGGTTCGTTTCTTCATTTATTCATTCCGTCAGTCATTTCTTCAAGCGTTGCTGCTTGTGTGTGTTGTAGTTTTTATCGCTTTTGCTGACTTTGATGAAAAATATGATTATGTTCTTTATGTGAATGCCTTACAGTAATAATCATAATAATAATATTTTCGTTTACAACAAAAAAAAAAAATGGAAAATAAATATAAATAAAAAACAATAAAAAAAAGCAAGAAAATCCCCCAAAAAGCCAAAGCAACAACAGCAGTGACGAACGATTTCATTTCAACCAATACACACACATACAGTGTTGTCATGTCATATGGGTGTGTCTGTTTATTTAAGGCTGTATACCAAACCAAACATACATGTGTGCGCATGTGGGTGTGTTTATGTGTTGCTTCGACTTGGCGCCAGTTTATTACGCTACGCAAAACTTTATAGTTTAATAACAAATAAAAGGGATAAGCAATAATAAACGTAATAATAATAATCATAATACTTCTGCTATTATGCTCTTTATTGAGCGAACGCTGCTAGCAAAATCGGAAGCTGTGGCAAAAGTCCTTGCCTGGCAGGACATTGATGCCAACATCAAATGCCAAACGCTGGCACAGTGAAAAAAAAAAAATGACACAGTTGCCTCGCTGCTGTTGGGCTTTGGTTACGTTTACATTGCTACAGCAAATCTGATGGTGCGCCAGCAAATGTTGAAAGTTTAATGGCACAACCAGACGATAAACAATGTAAAAGAAAAATTGTGTTGTTTTGAAAAGTTGCTGTGTGCCTTAACACTAATTAAAACGAGAGTTGTGCACATTAAATCAATGCGAACCGTTCAACACGCATAAATCATGGCCTCCTTTCCTTTGATGCCAACTGTGCGCGCTTTTCGTTTCGGTCTGCGCTTTTTGATTGAACGCTGGTCTGCTGAGTGTTAATACAGCAGGGGTGCTTTTGAAGGCAGTTTCTATCTAGTGTAATAAATCACATCACATTGGTATGAGTAATATTCAAACATTCATAAGGAAGCGCTACTATTTGTTAAGCTCGATAAGTAGGTTTTTGCCTTATAAGCAGAGCAGAAGATATTTACAAAAAATATAAATACATACATATTATGTACAACTACAATCCTTTTAAAAGCAAACACTCGCCATATCAAAATTTATGCACCCTTTCGCTACAATTATAATACCCAGCAGCATTCATATAACTTCCAACAGCACAGTTAAATAAAATCATTTGAATATTTATAGCCGTGTAAGGGGCTTAAAAATATTCTTCTTGTTAAGCTCGAATTTAGTGCAATCAAAAATGTGCCTCAATCAACATCACTCCCTAATACTCAAAGCAAGCAAGGTAGCGCAAAGTGGTGAGTACACAACCAAGACCGCTGTCATGCTCATTATCATCATCATTGCAAAACACAAACGACTTGACAAGAGTGCTACAATAAGCACAGCTATAAGCTCAAACACGAAAACCCAAAATTTTTGGCATATTGTCGCGTCTTTGCTTCTGTAGCCCAGCAAACCAATAGATACATTTTGCTTGTCCTTAGTAACGAAGTAACGACTACAGCCTGAAACCAAAAAAAATAAAAATAAAAATAAAAACTTTTATTGTGTGCGCTGCCATGCCTGCCGTCGATTTTGATGAAGTTGTTGTGGCCATGCACACTTTAGTCCTTTATTGTTTTTCGCTAGTCGGCCTCAGGCATTGCCGACTAATTTTAAAGTCGGTAAAATTTATAGCCTATTTCTATCTAAATTTTGTAGGTCATTGAGAGTTTAAAAGTCAAGCGCAGGACGCAGGTCACAAGTCACAAGTCACACGTCGCAGAACGCGCACGCAACCGTGCTTGTTTCTTGTGTTGACGAGGCAGTTGAATAACTTTAATCAAAACTTGGTGAAATGTTGGCTTAGCACAACTGTCAATAAAAGCAATAAATTTTCTTACGATTGTTTTTTATTGCACTAAAATATTATTCTGTGCATTTACTATACTATATATTATATACTATACTATTCTTGTCTTGAAGTTTGTAACATCTATTTTAATATTGGGATTTTTACTATAATAAAACATTAGCATCGCCAGCAACAGCAACAGCAGCAGCATCATCAACAGCAATAACAAAAGCATTAAATGGTTTAACTTAATTATTAACCATTACGATAATGATTACCGCCCAGTCTCAATACTGAGGGATGCCGATCCTCAGTTGCTATCCCTTTCACTTTTGTAATTTTATTCTTTTTGCTTGGACTTGTGTGTGTTGCTTGCAAGACTGCCTTTATTCGAGTCGCAATATATTTTTCTTCTTATTACAGCTTTGCTTCATGCACATTTACAGAAAGCAACAACTTAACATAAGTAACTGTAGAACCTTGCATAAATAATCGATTACAATTCAAATTAACGCATAATTAAATCAATTCAAAATAGTATAAAATAAAGAACAAATAAAATAAAATTGCGTGTGTATATCCATTCTCCTCCAACAATTACAATAATAATTAAACAATTACAATTAATAATTAATAATTTGCTAAACTTAATAAAAAAATTTATTTTAATATTCTTTTAGCGATATTTTTAGTTGATCACTACATCTAAAGGTATCACTGTTGAATTGTAGTATAAAGAGTAACCATTCCGTAAACATAAGTCAAATCATTAATATAATACGATTATCGTTGTGTGCTCAAATGCATGACGTCACGGGTCTTTGAAGTGTATTACAACTTCGTCAAAGCCGTAGATAATGCTTTTTATTGTCCAAGCTATATTTTGATTATCTTGACGATTGACACCGTGGGTCCTAACAGACTTCGGTAGGCTAACATAAAAAATGGAGATGGCATTTGATGTGCTGACCAACGACACTTTAAGTCTCTTGTGGATTTATTTAGATTGAGCATGTAATTATGGCGGCAATTGTTCGCAATCTTTTGCACGCGTACAGTTACAAATCTAGGAAAAGGCGCACGAAAAGCAACAAATCCGAAAATTCCCGTAAGGAAATTTATTTTAATTCACTTTTGCTAGATCGTGTTTTTTTCTTTTGTACATTTTTTTGTTTATTTCTTATTTTTTTATTTTATTTTATTGTATTTATTTTTATTTTTTTTTGTTTGTTTGGGAGTTGTCATTCCTCAGCCTTAGTATGCCATTGCTCATGCTATGCTTGGTGACATCGAAGCGTACTTCGGCATTTTGACGGCTTTTGACTCAATGTGTTTTTTGCCCTAATCATGCCATTAACCAAAGACCCTTGAGACATGCGCGCCCCATTGTTGTTATCAACGTTTGTATTTTTATGCTCTTTTGATTTTTATGTGCCTAGAAATTCCATGAATTTCATTGCTAAACATTGCTGCGAGCCTACAACGAATCAGTGCCCTTCTAGTCTAGGCGTCTTTTAGTAGTTTCATGAACTTAACGTGTTGGTTTTTTATGGGCTGGTATAACTAAACCTCAATTGAGTGAAATAATAATAATAATAAAAACAGTTATCTATTTAAATATATTTAAAATTATATAAATGACTTCACATCGACTGCCTTTCGCCTCCATCAAATGCGCTGCCTCTCGTCTGCGGACATAGCAACGCTTCAGTTTGGCGCTTCTGCTTCGTTTGGCGCGTGTACAAATTAAATGTAGCATGAAATAAATTCACAATGACTAAAATGTACTACTACAGCTCAGCAGTTGTTGTTGGTCTTGTGCTTTTTTATTACTTTGTTATTTGGAAAGTTGACAACGTGTCTAAAAATGGCAAATGTCTTTGCTATAATAGATTTTACGCTTGCTGAAGTACGTAAACAAGTCTAAAGGACAAAGCACTTGGCCACGACGCTGAAAAAGAAACAGCGGCTGTCTAGCGCCAGAAACAGCAAGAAATATTAGCCAAAAGTAAATTAGGGTGCGCCCACACGTACGGTACGCAATAACCGGCGGTACTAAAAATTTGTTTGCCATGTAAAATTATTGTTGAGTCTGGCTTTTAAGTGTTGTGTGGTCCCTCTTTATTTTTAGAATTGCAACTAATAGATAAACAACTGAATGATTGAGCACACTTTGAAGTGAGTTAAAGATATGCTGTTTGCTATAATTGATTTTGCTAAGGCAATGTAAAGAGTAACAAGAAAAAAAAAAACTAGATGGCAATAGTAAAATGTGTCGAAATTAGCTTTAAATAAAAGAGTAGATGGCGCAAGTGTAAATTTGTCATAAATCCTGGTAAGGTCATTAAGAAAAAGTTGACAAATTATTACACTGTCATCAAAACCTAAGGTGTGTACCAAATTTCAGATCAAACGGTTAATAGAAAGTAGTCAAAATTTCAATTACAAGATTAAAATAAATTAAGTCAAACAGCGCTGACTTAAAAACGTTTAATAAAAAAGCGACGTATTTTTCTAATAGAATGCATACGCGTATCTTACATAAGTTACTGTACCACCTTCAGTCGCCAATAGTCAAAATTTAAACAACAACAACATAAAGAACCACATCAGAGCTAATAACAATTTGTAATAACATCGACAAAAACAACACCCGGAACTTTTCAGATTTCGCGTACTTACTCGTGGTATGCCGCAATCGCATGCAAACGATAAAATAGCAATCACATCTACTCGCGCTTGGTGGCATGAAGCACACGCGTAATACTATTTTCGCTCCTAACTATAAAATGTTTACGACCACAAAGTTGACTTGCAATTGTGCGCACTTAACTTGGCATTTGGCATGCCGACACTGGCTACACCGAGGACAACGACAAACATCGAGCTTGGGTATGGGTACACCAACACTTAAATCCACTTCGGTCGCCCATAAAATTATGAAATACAATGCGCGCGCTACTTTTGCGCCAAAATACACTACACTCTATAACAACAACAACAACAACAACAACAACAACAACAACAATAATAACAACAAGGATAGCAAAGGATAAAGCTATAACGGTTGCCTTGGTGCCTCACTTATTTGCTGTTACTGTGTTTTTGTCTATGCCGCCGCTATTCGCTCTGACGGCAGCATGCAACATGGCGTATGATTGCTAGTAGTCAGATGGGCGTGCTGCCTGGTCATACGCCGTTTAGATTAGCTTGCTTAATTAAAATCACACTCTCCAAGGTGCAATTTTCAATAGTTGATTAGTTTCTTATTAGGGTAGCGCGCATTGGTTTGAGTGCTCATATAAAATGCACAAATCAAGGTTAGTTGGCATAAAAAAAATATATATATTAATAAATAAATAAAAATAAAATAATAATATTCGCCAATGTTTTCGCTTGAAATGATTAAATTTGAAAATGTTGAGTAATGTTGGCATTTGGCTAAAATGATTTTCCTGAATAGAAAAATAATTTTTTTCTGGTAATTTTTCCTTTTTTCTCACACTTTACGAAGGTCAGCGCTGTTCAGCTTGGGTTCAGTTTCTCTCATAATTCATTTCATAAATCATGTTGTAGTGTTTTTGCTTTGGTTTTTATAGCAGTAAGTAAATATGAAAAAAATAGTAAGAGTAAAGCGTCTGAAAATATGAAATAAATATCTGGCTTCAGATGTTTCTTTTACAACGTCTGTCTATGTTACCATTTTCTATCATTTTTTTATTTATATTTTTAATGATAAATTGGCTGTAATTGGCGGCTATTACTAAGACAAAAATGGTTCAGTGAAAGTTTTATATTTTGTAAATTACTAAATATTTAACTTCAGTAAGAGCGAACTATTACCAAAAAAAAGTTTCAAAAAGGAACTTCTCTAAAATTATTTTTTTGGTTTGTCTATCTGTCTGTATGTATGTATATCCCCTATAGACGCCGAAACCGAAAGACCGATTTTGATGAAATTTTCCAGAAAATTCTAGAATAGAGTGTTCAGTAATCCTGTAATGTTTTGTGCGTTAGTCTATTGCGAAAGTCGGGGGAAAACAATTAATAAATTGGCGCGGATATTGGCTATGGAATATGTATCATTTAAATGAATACATCTACAATAGTCATAAGAGTTATTTCACTCCGCTTGAGGCACTTCAAAAACACTTCTGCATAGAAAAACTTTGTACCCGGAGTTTGTATTTAATGTGAGTGTTTAGGACATTCTTTGTAGGATTAAGAAATTTAAATTGGATTGAAGAAATTGAATTTGTTAGTGCTTAACGTATAAATTATGGTTGTAAACAAGTGTTGTAGATTTAACTAACTTAACATAAGGTTTAGACTTTAACATAACATTGGGTTAGCAGAACATAATGATTAAATTAAGCTCACTCTGTGCCAAAGAAAATTAAATAAATATTCGCACAGTGACATGCCACCGAGCTAGTTAATACCAGTTTTTCTCGCTTTCCATTTGGGGGAGTGCATCACGAGTTCAACTGCTCCGGAACAACTCAAAGTTGGGATCAACAGTGCGGTTATAAAAAGAAATAGTTAGTGGCCAAATCAGCTTTGATTTGTTTGTCGAAATAATCAGTTGCTTGATAAGCTGTGTGAGATGTGGAATTGTCATGCCGAAGAGTGATACGAGTGCGTTTTTTTGTTGTCTTTACTTCACCGAAATGTCTTTTTGAGTGCCTCGTACCGTACGAAATTACCAACGTCAAAAGCAATGCGAGTTATGATGTTCGCAAAGCAGCACGTCACATCTATCAGTTGTGATAATACGAAATTATGGCGGTACGTTGAGAATACCGAGAGTGGCATGTCATCTGAGGCAGATGATTTACCAGGATGACCGAATGTAAATTGTGTAAGCAGTAGTCGGTAGCCAGTATTCGACTGATGAATCAGTAGGTAGAAAGTTGTCCGTCGTCAGCAGTAGTAGATAAAGTGAATTTACATTGACATTAGTTATTAATTTAATAAATTCCTATTTCATTTAATACTACAATAAATATCTTACATTTGGCCGGGTACGCTAGTAGGTTATATAATATTAATTTAAATCTGTTTGCATTGAAATCCAGTAAAGTATATTACAGCAAAAATGTAACATTTCGATATTAACTTTAATTTAACAACGGTTTCACATGCTACAGTCAATAGTAATACGTACCACATCACTATAAAATTTTCTTCTGTACCAAGTAAATTTTTAGCGTACCACACCAAAAAAAAATGAACCACAAACAACGGATTGACTTAATGATTACAACATAATCCAATTTTCATTACATTTACATCATTTCGAATGATAAATGAAATGCTAAAATAATGGCCGCATTGCATTGTGCTGGGCGCTGGCCTGGTTTGAGTCGAGGACAGCTTGCTGTTGTGCACGGCCGCCTGCTATACCCTTGATACATTTCACAGAAGCTATTGACATTAACCCAATTTTTTATGCCGAGCGCTACACTATTTCGTTTTATTTTATTTCACATTTTTTTCTCGTTTTTTCTTTAATTTTTTCATTTTGTTAGCATTTGCATAATTTCCTACAGATTAAACTTCAATTTATCATTTTTGTATTTCATGGCAAACCTACGGCGAGTGCGCTTCAATGCTTAAAAGTGATTTTTAATAGGCGCGCACTTTTTTTCGCTGGACTATTTTGCATAGTATTTATTCAAAAAATTATTGCATTATTTTTTGCACGCAAAAAACGGTTTTTATATATGGAAGAGTGGCGCCATTTCACTGACGAAATATTTATTTGCTTAATAAGTAAACGCGCTTCTATGTTATTAAGTCAAAGCGAGCGACAGTTTTTTGCAATAACTTCTTTTGCTTAAAGCGCTAGCTTCAGGGATATGTCAACATTTGAATGAAAATCAATAAAGATACGAATGGAGGAGACTCCGTTGTAGTGTATGAAAGCAACCATTTGGGCGCTTATAAAACTAGATGTCATGATCATGACGCTGAGTGAGCTAAGCTGAGCTGAGATGCGTTATCGAGTGTTGCATTAATGCCAATGTCAGCAAAAAGATTACTAACGAAAGCAATAAATCTCTGCTACGATACGAATCAATACAGGGTGCCTTTTGTGAACTTTGTTGTGGATAAGCTTAGTGTAGTTCAAGGTGCTGATTGTAAGATTCGTGTAAGACTGTGTAGCATTTTTCATTTGAAATAGCGTAGTTAAAAAATATAAATGAAATCATGAATCATATAAGACATATGGAATTAGTTTCTCAAACTGTGCCTTGGATGTAGCTTGTCTCAGCAGTAGCTGAAGACCTTTGTAATATTGTAAATGCAAAAATCACTTTATGTATATCACATGCTGTGCATAAAACGGATCATCCAATAACTTGACCAAGTAAACAGATATGTTTACTGTGTACTCATTCCTATCAACAATCAACAATCGCGCACGGATCTATGGCAAACTCAAAACGACACCGCATCGCACCCAATACAACCCAACTCAAACCCACACAAGCGCAAACTAAAAGAATACAATGCCAGGCGTATGTGGTCTAGTTTTGACTGAGCTCAATTCAACTCAACTCAACTCAACCCAATCCAATGCAACTCAGCTCAACTCAACAGCATTTTCACACACAATAACTTCGTGCAGGCAGCCATGAAAATAGCGTGAGACCGAAAGAGATATTTATGCATTATTTGTTTATTGATTTTAGGGCAGGTTTTTTAATGCACCCCCCGATTGCATTGTTAATAGCGCAGCAATTATTTAAAGCGTTTTATGTGGGTTTTTGTTTCGTTGTACGTGTGTGTATCTGTGTTGCATATCGAACTTAAAGCACTGCGTTGTGCCCTTAGTACGACTATTTCACCAGTTTTGGGTCACGAACTAATGTCGCTGATGTTGAATTGTCACAGCGGCACAATTGTCTGGCGCAATTGTTGGTTATTATTTGTTAAAGCAGATGTCGTCGCTAGTACTTCCGTCCTTCCTCGTTTTGTCGTGGTGGCAGTTATTCTTTCTGTTGTCCTCCTCGTCGTTTTATTATTTGTTTGTTTGCGGTTCTCAGCAGCGAAATTTGTGTGCTTGTCTTGTTTGCCGTCACTTTGGGCTGAGTTGGCAATAATTGTTTTGTACGTTGCTGAAATCACCGGGGGGAAAGTGTGATTTGTAACGCAAGTTTATTCTGTTTGGCGCCGTATCTTTAGTTTGTCTTTTGAAGCGGGGCTACTGCCATTGCGCTTGTGAAGCTTCTAAATTCGCTGCTGCTCTGTGGTACAATATTTTATGCGATGTGGATGGGCAACGTATTTTTGTTGCTTTTCTCAATTTCGCATTTGAATTGCAGAACTTTAAAGTTGCCACATCTGTTGAAGATACAAATGCGTTGGCACTTTTCATTTTGTCCTGCGGTAATTGCAAATGTGCGTTGGTAACTTTAAGGCGGTAATTGTATTATTAAATTTATAATGGAACTTACAAATTACATAAATAATGAGAATTGAAAAGTTTAGATTTTTCAATTGATAAGTATTTGGGTGTATTGCATTTTTTTGGGTGTTAGGTAATGTCTTTAGCTGATGTATTGTGTGATATAAAAAGTATATAAAAAATCGATCGGATCGGATCGAAACGGATGTTACGGATAGAGAACCCAAGTAACCCCTTCAACGTCTTTTTCAGTGACTGGCCAGAGTGAGAGACCAGACAGTCTTTGAAAGTTTCTAGACTGGTCCTTTCAATTTTGTCCTAGCATGCATTGTTAGAATTGGCTTAACGTTTGTGGTTCGTCAATGGTGGTAACGTACATAAACCATATCCACTCATTTCGTTTTTGGTTAAGTAAGTAATTGATACAATAGATACGCTCACTCAATACTATACTATAAATGACAATGATACTATAAGTGACAACTATAAATGTCGTATGATTTATCACGTTATGTTCAGACCATAGACTTCTAGGTTTTCCCGAAATCTATATGTAAAGAACTATTTTCTCTACCTTTTTTTTTGAAAATTGTAGGCTCAGCTGTTTTGTTTTCTTAAATAACTTTAAAATTATTTATTTTAAAATTATAAAAAATTAAATGTGTGATTATGCTTAACACTCACGAGCTTTTGATGTGAAATATATTCAGTATGTAACTTAATGAATAAATATGTATATAAATAGCAACAATGCGGGTCCTTCCCCTTGTCGTCGCTTTCGGCCAAACGATTGTTCTATCGGTATCAACGCATGCCTCCGTTTTTGTTTCTTTCACAACTGAAGACTACGTTTTCGTTTCACAACTGCGGCTCAACGCTCGTATGCTACACAAAGAACGTTGATGTGATGATGCGATGACGTGATGGCGCTATGACGTCACTGTAAAATTTCACTCTACCGAAACCAAAGACGTTTCTCATCAAAAATATATATATTTGAGATCCTATTAGATATATGGGAGCAAATTGGCACTAAAATTGGAACAGGTAGACACACGAGTGATCCTATAATGATTACGTTTTCACTCAACTGTATCAAACCCTAAAAACGGGGTTACTTTTTATATAACTTAATATTACAAACTACTTGAAGGGAAACTAAATTTTCAATGCACTCACATATACAAACTGGTGAAGTTTGTTGTTTTTTTTTACAAGACCCACACCATCTTTAGCAAATACTTAATTTGAAGTAGAAGTTTAACCGCATGAAAAATTAGCTGAAGCTGAAACCACCTGTGGTTTTCATTGGTGTGTTTCTTTCAAGCAACAAAATCGTGCCTATTTGATTGAGCGCCCACACAAAGCAAGTTATTTTCAAAATGAATTTAAAATATTGTCATGCAAATTGAACTAAATGACGAAAGTTAAATATTAAAAAAAAAAATAACACATAAACATAACAGAACTTTACGTATATATTTGAGAAAAATACAAAAAAAATTACAGGAAAACACATGCCAAACCACGGAATGTGAAGCTGAAGTAAACTTCAGATGAAAGAAACAAAACCAGCGAGAAAATAAAAATAAAATGATTTAACACGTCGTTTTTTATGACTGCAGTAACTTTATGCCATAAAATAGGATTTCGGGCTGAGCCTATTCACAACTTTGCGCATTAGACCTGAGTACAAAATCCATTGGTGGCAGCAGCAGAAACGTTAGCAAGCAAAAGCGATTTGAACGCCAAAAGCGGCAGCGGAAGCAGCGAACTCGCACGCTCGAAGTCGCTCTACGGCTACTGACTGCTATGTACTGAGTTACTGAGATAACACATGGTCATAAGAAAAGTATTCGTACAACAGGGTGAAAGTTGAGTTTGGTTTGTTAGGCGAAGAGGTAAACTGACGTGACTTTCAATGTAACTCAAATTTTGGTGGTGCTCTTTCCGCTGTTGTTCTATTTTTTCTTTGTATAAACTTTTGTTTTATTAATACATATTTTCTGTTTTTATTTAATGGCATATTCTGTGGTTGTGCTTATGAAAGTATTATATAATATGTGTGTTATTGAAGGGGTGTGTGTATGAGTTCGGGCGAGAGTGTTGCTATGCTGAGCAGGTACTTTGATTGTGTAAACGCCAAGCGTAGACAAATATAAAGATTTTAATTAAATAATTTGAAGCACTTAGGCATTTTTTATTGACGTAAGGAAACAACTCAACCAACTTATTTTTATTGCTGCTCCTGTTTAGGGTCTTATTTACTTTTTCTTTTCATTTCACTGGAACGCATTTAAAATTTAATTTGGCATTGTAGGAATTATCATAAAAGATAAAAACGTCAAAAACGTGTTTGCCAAACTGAATAACCCCTTTTCATCTAACTACACGCAATGCTGCGTTCAAAGTCGTCACAGAAAACAAGAATGGAAATCATTCAAAAAAGGCCAAACAAATCAATTTTGATTTTATCATGCAGACATATATAATAAAAAGTGCTTTATATGTTCATTTCAAGCTGACGCAAACATGCGAAAAAATTCCGTTGAAATGAAGGGAAGCACAGACACACACAAAAAAAAAAACAACCTCAGTAAAAGGCAACGAAAATCACTCAATTCGTGGCGAAGTCAAAAACGCCGATACACACACACACGCATACACTCGCAAGCTCAATCTTCTTTGTGCTTGTGTGCTTTGGCCCCTTGAGTTGCGCCTTTGTGGCATACACAGTTGCACAGGCACAAGCAATCAGAAAATAGCTTAATAATTTTGGTGTGAGTGACACCTAAACATTACAACGTTTATGGCTTTAGCAAATCTTTGGCGTCAGTGAAAAAGGCTCTAATACGCACAACATTTTTCTACACCATAGCAAAGAAGAAAGGTGTTAGATTTGCTAAAGGGCTAAAAATCGTTTTTATAAATTATTAGTGACGGCTTCGCACGGGTGCAATCCCGTGATTTAGGCTTTGCATTGCCACTCAGTTCGTTCGGTGACCTTTATACCACCAAAAATTGATTTGATTGTAACTCTTCATAAGCGATTAACAATCTCAATCAATCAATTCATTGTGAACACAAGGCAAAAGATTGAAAAGGCGATTACTTGTCGTTTTATCAGTCGTTTTTTATTGAACGATTATCTGATGACGACTCTCACTAGACGCGGTTACTTCTTCACCACAACTGCCGAGCGCGAAATTGTCAGTGACAGTAAAGCGAAGCTTCGCTACGTCTCACTCGGCCTCAAACAGGGGAATGCCACCGCCGCACTGCTTCTATGCTTTGCCCGATGGTCAGATCATCAATATTGGTAATGAGAACCCTCAGCTATCCATCTTGGGTATAGTAGTATGTATAGCCGTAAGAGTCTTCTTTTAAATACTGTGTGATGGTACTACCATGCACCCAGGTATCCCTGACCGTATCCAAAATGAAATCATTGTTTTGGCGCCATCAACCATGAAGATAAAGATTGTTGTGCAAATACTCCGTCTGGATCAGTGGTTTCATCTTGACTACACTCTCCACTTTTGAACAGATAAAAATCTCGAATCAAGCGTACGAATCTGGTGCATCCATGGTGCACAGGAAGTGCTATTCTTGCTCTCCAAATTAACGCTGCAACCAACAGCAATAAACACACCAGAACACCACCACCAGCACAACAAAAATAAGTTTAATTTCCTGCACTTTTTTTCAAATGAAAATTTTCGTTGAAGGTTAACACCACGACGTTCCAAACTATTTTGTGCCTCAGTTACAACTGACATCAAGCAGATTAGTGTATTCTTCTGAAAGCAATTTTTACTGATTTAAATTAATTTTTTTATTTTATCGACTATTAGCCCGAGCCTCAGAGCATAACTATTGCATTCAATCTGAGTTAAGCAGTTTAAATATTGTTACGATGCATAACCACACCTTAAGAAGAGGAAGTTGTAAGAATTTGTGCAGTTGTATTCTTCCACCGTATCTCACTTAGAATTATTGATTAATGAAACTTCAAAGCCAATCGACTTTCGACTTTGATTTGCTTTTCTCAATTTTCCAACAATTTATTTGTACGCCAATTGACTTTCTTCATTTTTCCACTTTCTTATACAAACTAACCAAAAAAAATATTTGCAACTATTTCTCATTACGACCACAAAATTTTGGCAACCGACTTAACAGTTGTTATTGCTCAGCGAGTGGTTCTCTTTGGTCGATAGTGAAACTGAGAAAGTCCAACTTTGCTACAAAGTTAAGTAGAAATTTTTGGTGCTGTCAAAATAACAAAGAAACTAATTGACTTGGATTAACGCTACGGAATTTTCACATAAATCTTTATTTAAACTTTTTTCATAGACTTCAAGGTTGCTCTGCTACAATTTTGCGGTTTACTTTCGATTTTTCCCATTGAGCGGCCATCGAAGGAGTTTGCTGCTCTTAGCCTTTTCATTGCGTGTTTTGCGGCTGCCACGCCAAGACTTTCATGTTGTGGCAAGAAGCTATGCAGTCTTTAAGCCTAGCTATATATCTGTGAATTGATTGTGAGGTGTTGCTACAATATTTCTTGGTGCAAATATAATTAAGTGTTGCTTAAATGCCTGCTGCGGTTGGTTGCTCGCAGGCTTTTTAAGCTGGTTTGAAACGCTTCTTTTTAATTCCTTTGGTAGTACTTTTTGGTCAGTCGATTGATGTTGTTTACTCAAGCATTGCAGTTGAATTATTGACGGTCATCTGTCAAATTATTTGCTTGCTCATACATGTGTAAGCCATTATAACTCAGCTGCCATGCCAATTAATTCATTTGACTTTTGTGTTAATGACGATCATGAATATAATGATTTGTTAATGTCACCGGAAATGCTCAACTAAGCAAAGCAAATGGCAAAATCGCATACAACAAATCTTTTGACATTTATAAATAAATGTAAAGCGACATAAATAAATATATACGAGGGCGGCAGCTCACACCAGCTACGCATTGCATATTTATCTTTACAAAGGCAAGTAACTAAAAAAAAAAAAAAAAAAATACAAACGACAAATATGCTGCTCATCTTCTTTTGACATCTTCATGTTTTGCATCCATCGGTTACTATTATATCGTTGGCTGTGTGTTTGTGCTTGCCCAACATTTTCCTTTATCTTAGCTACCGTCTGTTTTGCAGCAGTCGACTGCTGAAGTTTGTAGTCGGAAAATGACATTTGTTGAAACAGGCAAATTAGTATTTATTGCTTTTTGCTGTTGCTGACTTATTATTTTATTTTATTTGTTTAATTAATTTGCCAAGTGAGATAACAGCAAACAAGCGACATACACGTACGCATACACAAAGCAGCGCAAGGAACAAGTAGAAGGTCAACGCAAATGCTCCAGCTTAAACTTGGTGTGATGAGTATAGAGGTTAGTGTTATATAACCAAAACCGCAGCATGAGCGTAAGAAAAATTTCATGTGCTAATAAATTGTATGTAGTTTGAGTGGAGTTGATTTGATAGCCGCGTGTTATTTACTCACACTGCTCGTGCCGAACACTCCTAACTCATGCCACTTCATTTGAGTGCCTCCGTTTGCTGCCATTTTCTACGCTTATTTACGAGTTTATCTTTTTGTTTGTTCGTTGTTTGTTTTATTTACTGAGTGCACATAATTAAATCAAGTAAATATTTTGCACTCATTCTTGCTATTTTATTACGCTTTGCGTACATTTAGTGGTCATTTCAGCACATAAATTCGGCCATAGTAGATGGAGTACCCACGAACCACTTGGCAATTGTTCAAGCACACACAATCTTTGCAAGTAAATCAAGTAGTGAGTGCGTACCACAGAGCATAGTGAATGTTGGTCTAAGTTGAAGAATTTAATAGCAAAAATAAATGTGGCCTTAAAGAGATAGTACTTATGTTGAAATTGAAAGTGTACTTAATTGTTTACGAGGGGGACCCGCGATCGACACAATCGACTGCATTCTAGAAAAAAATATTTATTTTTGTACACTCACTCATGAGCAACCCAGCCATAATAACTTTGGATAAGAATTTGATTATGCATATCTAGCGAATAATACCTTTCAATTGGTATTTTTTAGAGTTCCATACGTTTAAGTGACAACTTTTACAGTCAATTTGTTTTTTAAGTTGTGTGTTATTCCGAGCGTCTCAAATATATATTTAAATACTTTTAGAGTTATTTAAGAAATAATATGAAAATTTACCATCCCCCTCGTCAACGAACCATGGCGACCTCATATCATCACAAAAAAGAACCAACTAAATGCGAAACTGCGTCAAATGTACTACCTCATTGGAAGTCACTCCAAACTAAAAATAAGAAATAAATTGCTACTGTACAAGGCCATACTAAAACCGATTTGGACATACTGTATTTAATTGTAGGGCACTGCTAGTGACCCAAACATTACAATCATTCAGAGGTTCCAAAACAAAGTCTTGAGAATGGCAACTGCCGCTCATATGTTAACTATGAAGAACTCAAATTTCCTTGGGTATCAGAGTAAATCAATCGATTTAATCTGCCGTAAATCATATAGACTGATCATTCAAACAACGTTGCAATAAATCTTCTCGACAACAGTGAAACTGAAAGAAAACTAAAGCGTTATCACCCGCTAGACCTTCCATTCGGAGACGAAAGCTAATAAACCGAATTTCTTGTAACTCCTCCCAATTTACATTTTCCATAATCCTCTCGTTCTTTCTCTTTTCCCCTTTAATATTTTTTTAAAAAGCGGTCAACTACGAACAATTTACTAGAATTTACTTCTCTAGTTAATCTTACTTTTTTTCCTAAACAGCGCCAAACGGGCTGATTTCAGTAAGGCCTTTGACAGTGTTTGTCATTTCTTACTTCTTCATAAACTGGATGGCTTTGGTATTCCACCAACCTGGTTAGTTGGATTACTTCCTACCTAACATTCAGAACTCAAAAAGTTTGGTTTAAAACAGCAACATTCGAGACTATTCAGGTAACCTCCGGTGTCCCTCAGGGTAGTCACCTTGGTCCACTATTATTTAATAACTTTATAAACGATCTGCCGGCTGTAATGAAACATACTCATGCTCGTATGTATGCTGATTATGTGAAACTTTGCATAACCATCTCATCTCCCATCAAATTAATATTGTTTTAATATGATCTTGACTCCTTATCTCAACGGTGTTCCATTAACTACCTTTTACTTAATTACGACAAATGTAAGGGCATGTCTTTGTACCGTAAAAATCAAACTATAAACAGTTATTTTATTAACGGTCAAACATTAGAGCGTGTATCTCAATTTAAAGATCTCAGAGTATCGATGGACTCTAAGTTGCACTTCTGTTAATAAGGCCAGAGGCGTTTTATTCCTATACTACTAAATTACTTTTCACTTCCTTAGTTAGACCTATTTTAGAATATGGATCCTGTGTATGGGCCCCACAGTTCAGAAAGTACAGCGATTGCCTAAAATCAGTTCAAAAGCAGTTTTTACTTTTTGCACTGCGCAACTTACATTGGGATCCTAACATCCACCTTCCATCCTATCGATGTCGTCTTAGACTTCTCCAACTACCTACATTGTCCAGTCGTTGAAAGACTCTCGGTGTAATGTTTTTGTATAATTTAATTCTTGGCAGTATAGTATATATTTTCCTTTTCTGCTTGGTAGCATTAATTTCAATGTACAATACAACAACAATAACAATTTCAATGGAATAAAAAACCACGTCAAAAAAAGAAACGCGGCCAGCGAAACATAACAGAACAACAACAACAAAAACAAACAGCAAATCTCCCTTGTGATGTCCCTTGATAGTTAGTTGTACCTTATAATAAATCATAAATATAAACAAAAAGCAGATACAATGTCTTTCTGTTTCTATATATTTGACAATAGAAACGAAATTGAGCCCAAATTAGCGTGGCTGCCTTGTATTTCTGCTATTGTTAATTATTGCTGTTATTAAAGGTAAAATATCGAAAGAGAATATCTGGTTAAAAAGTAGTTCCCCATTTCATGTCGGAATGCTCGAGTCACTCCATGAACATTATATTTTCCATGCACATAAGTTGGCCACAACATACAATTTACTGCAACTACGTACACATCGAGCGGCCAATGAAAAAATCATAAATAACAAAGAAAAAGGAAACTAGCAAAATCCATTACCACCAACGTCATCTGATTATTATAACCAATAAAACATTATATTTTCCACATATGCGCTTTTGTTGAATTCGAATTGATTTGAAAATGTTTCATGCATTCATGTTTGCACATCACAATGCCACAATACACAATGCCACCAGAACTAATGGAAAGAAATAAAAGCATAAAAAAATAAAAAATAAAAATAAAAAATAAAAATAAAAACTAAAAATAAAAACTAAAAATAAAAATAAAATGAAAAAATATGAATTTTGCATAAAATTTGCATTGAGGAATGAATATGTTGCTGCTGCTACTGCAAATGATATAGATGATCATCAGCCCAAAGGCATTGCAACTAGAAGAGAATGCTGGGGAAAATCTCCAAGCAAAATCTATGGTTGCATGAATTATTTTAGTGCCAACGACAACACCAATGCAGGGAGTAGCAAAACGAAGCGTGACAAGCAAAGCTGACACGTAGAATATGCGGAAATGTCGAAAAATTCACAGCAGATTTCAAGTACATGGGTATTGCTTTGGTATAAGACGTTGTTAACGCCCAAGCCAAATCTAACGATATCAAATTTTACCTTTTTAACGTCAAGATTTGTGCGCTTTACTACGCATCAATTCAATTTTCAATATCGTTCATGGATGCGCGCCACGTGACTTGTTTAATTTTGCTCTTGCCACTTGGACATGGCCTGTGATGTTCTAGAAAGCAAAAACTTTATGCGACTCGGTTTCAATAAAAACCGGAAGCGGAAGTGACGTGCTTGACATTTTTAATTGGTGCAGTGCTAGTGTAACTGGTGGAAGGCACTTGAGCAAGTATGAGAATGACAATAACGACACGGCATTGACGTGGCCGAGGATCACAATCAATCAAAGACCAATAAATAAAGCACAATAAGCAATGCCATAAATGATAGAAGCCAACTGATTAATAGTGTCGCCTATCAGATTCAATCAAAGACATTAATCAATTTTCAATTTTCACACTTCGCACAAAGTCAACTGGCAGCAATCGACTTGTTTTCGGCATTGTTGTCAACTACTCGTGGCGGTCGAAGAATAAAAACCAACGAAAAAACGAAAGCACGAAGGACAGCGTGAGAATTGTTCGCAGATATGACTGTACAAGTATGGCTATACGAATTTGTGTCTGTGTGTGTGTGTGCGTTTTTTTTGCTATGTGTGATAAAATAAAAGCGCAAAAATTATGAAAAATTGCTCTGACCGCAACATAAAAGCTTTCGCACATACACACAGCGTGGCAAACAGTCCATGGCCATTCAAACAAAAATACGGCCACACTGATAGCGCGAGAAAGGACACCGAACAAGCACACTCAGCTGCATACAAATACAGCACACGACAAAACAAAATTGATTTAATGTCATATATTAGATTTGAAATACATTCTAGTAAGCTTCGACCCATAAAAATGTGTGTGAAGAATTTGCTTTTTACAGCGCTGCGTGAATGGCAGGAGGCAGCCGCCTATTCATACTCGTCGGTTGTGGGGCTTCGTTTTGATGTACAATGAAAAAAAAGTACATCGAGGATTTCTAATTGTAATACAAAGAACAAAATATATATATATATATATATTTATTAATAATAATGATTTGTTGTTTATATAATAATCCACAATTTGGTATAATACATTTTTGTTAAACATAAATAATAACATGAGCGGCTTATAGCTAAAAGAATTGTGTAGTATACAATAGGTTTAATATTATAAGCTCCGTTAGGGCGTACCACAGTGTCACCATGTTTTTCAGGAATAGCATGCTACAAGAAAGCAGCAAAATATTTTTTTTTTTTTCAGTTTCCAAAGTACTCTGCAGTTCTTGTGGTAATTTATATGTCAAGAGAAGGCGTTTATCCAAAGTCAAACCAAAGTACTTAATGTGGGTGATGATGTTGTTATTGAGTGTCACTTGTTTTATTGTCATATATTAAAACAGCTGTAGTGTGATTTTTATTTATTACTTCATTGAAAACAATTTGCCAAATATACTTGCATTTAAATTAAAAAATAATAATAATAATAAAAATAAAAAAAAATTGTGTGTGAGTATGCTTGGCACTCACGAAAGTACCGCAGCTGAATTGGAAAATTGTTTTTTGTTCCGCCAACCGTGAGAATAGAACTTTGACCTCTGGGACCGCAATCGTAGTACACTTTCACTAGACTACTGAGTTGACACACACACTGAGGCAGAAAAATGATTTAACTGTATATGAGAAGTGACCCAAATGAGTGGACGACAATGTTTATTATTGTATGTGATTGTTACAACATTTGATTGTATGTGAGCGTTACGTTATGCAAAATTGTACCCTACTGAAATCAAAGATGTCTCTCATCAAAAAGAATAACGTTTGCATTGTAACGATCCACAAAAAATAATTCTATTTCTTGTTGCTTTTAATCAGCATTAAGATTAGTTAGATAGTTAAGATTGGTTAGATAGATATATGTACAAATAGATCTACAAATAGATATAAATTCATAAACAGGAAAGAAAATATGGAATAAATAAGGTAAATTAAAGAAATTATTATTGGGAAAATCTATCATCCCAGGGTGGGTGCCGAGTTAATTTTTATAGGTTAACTAGCAAACCCGTCAAACGTTGTTTGGCTCCATAAGAACAGTTGTGCATTTGTTAGTATTGATAGGTAACAAATTAATTGAACATGTGTGTGTTATTATTGAAAATATTTATACATTTTCATTTTATGTACAATCTATTTATAAAATCGCAACACATTTAAAATTGTGTTAGTAAATGGTAAATGACAAAGCGCGATGATAATACTGTAGACAAAAAGGTTATAAGTTACGTACAATATGCATCACACAACACAGAACAGATTAATTTGCATTGAAACAGTTCAAAAGATTCTATAAAATATGAGAACTCTGTGCCTACTATGTGTACGCATCAGTGAGCTTTCTATATAACATGTAATACAAATAACTTCACCCCAAGTCACTTATCGGTTCCAAAATTAGACAAAAAACCGATAAAAGCTCGAACAGAACCCATGATAAAAAACTAAGTTCGATAACCCTTATGAATGCTAAGAACACCCGTTTCTAACAAACAAACTCCCCCCTACGGTCTTATATAAATAGATAATTTAATACAATATATTTTACCCTTTTCTTACTTTCGTCAGATAAACCCAACGTACAAATCTTATGCAACTTCTGTTTACTACTTAATTTGTCCGAAAACTTGTTTTTTTTATGTGGTCGCATAAAGTATTGTTTTGCATAAGAATTGAGAAACCATATCAAAACATAAGTTGCTTTGCTGATTTGCCGTTTTTTTTATAGGAGAGACGAATGCCAAACTTATTCACACTGTCTCGTTTAATCTGTCCGAAGGAAAACAATCGATCCATCATATAATACATAATCGTTTTTTAATAGCTTGATTATTGGATGTGATAAATGGATCTTCTATGATAATCTACAAATTGTTGAAAATAAAATACAAATTACATTTATTTGTTTGGATTTACTTTCTTGCTCTAATATTTGAGTTCCAAAGATCGACATTTGACAATATTGAATATTCGATATTGCGGTTTTTAGCAGAGTAAAGGAGACATCAGAGGCCCTAGTAAATATGCATAAGTATTTCTGATCATCTTGACGGGACTGCCTGCTATGGCTATCTCTCTCTAGTTTCATCCGTCTTCTTGTTTGCCTGCTATATTCCTTTGAAGTACTATTATTATTATTAACCAGCAATTTCTCATTGACTATGAATAACAGATCCCAAATGTTAAAAATTTTATGTGACTTTATTTTTCACTACATTCATTCATTGTTTTGTTTTAATAGTATAGCAAATAAATAACTCTTAAAAAACACTTAAATCACTTTTCTCTATTTTCCACGAATTTTGCCTAGCTACTGTTGCTTTTATTTTATTTTTTCAAATAAATTTTCAATATGATGCCAAAAACAACTGACTTCCCATAGTGCAATTAAAGCCATACAAATTTCATTTCAAACAAAATTTCATTCGCTAACACTGTTGCACCAAACTATTTGCATATTTTGTATAAATTTTTCATAATTTAACACGGATTTTGTTGATAAATCGGGATTTATTTTTATAAAAAATTGTAATTGGACAAAATTTCATTTGTTCAAATGTGTTTGCCTATTGACGTTTTTAATTAAAACAATTGGAAAATTGTAAAATTTTAATGAAAGAAAATGATACAAATTATTTTCTCTTAAAAGCCAAGCGTAACACAAACTTTCCAAAGTATTATTTTCATGGGCTTTTTGCCCATATATATAATAATAATATATAAATAATAATAAACAAGAACAAAAAAAAAATCTTTTTTTTTTACATAAAACAGACAACAAATATTCCTGAGCTTAGCTCCCCTTGTGTATAGCTCGCGCCGTTTGGCATGCTGTATGAGTAAGAAAACCTCATCTACAAACCCATTTTTAAACTACGTTCTCTTTGGCGTCTTAAAATTTTTTTTGCGACATACCAGCATTTACAAAACAAATTAAATTGCAAATTCTTATTAGCCTGACTGACTAGAAGCGCGTCATATCTTGTGTGTGTCGACCAGTACATATGCTCACACGCGAATACATATAGCTAGATAGATGTGACTTTGACAACAGCAACACCATTATTACCGCCAACATCGCCATCATTATCGTCAGCGGCAATGCTCTTGCCAGCGCCACACCCACTCATCATTGTCATAGTGTCTGTATCTATTATGCAAGCTGCCACTTTATTTGAAATTTGTTGTCAGGCTTTATAAATTCTACGCTTCAATTTTTATTTATTTTTCTTAATATGTACCATCATTTATGCAAATCGTTACTGTTCACTCCACTTGGATTTTCTTATTTACATTTTTATATAGTTGCAGTATTTTTCCGTATGTGTCAGAAACATTTTTGATTCTTAGGTGAGAAGTATTTCTCCTCGCCGCTGTTATAAAATAAACTTGTGTGCGTTCATTTGGTCATAATTTTTTTTTCTATTTTTAAAAATTTGATGTGGAATTTGTAGAATGTCTTTTGCATAATTTAACATGCACTTGGCATTTTGTTGAGGATTTGACGCTTCATTTTTATATACTTTTTTTTAAGTTTGTAGCCGTCACTTTCATACCAGTGATGTTGAAGTTGAGTGCAAAGCTTATGAGCTACAGCATAATTTCACAAGGCCTGTTAATTGGAGAATTTTCATTTTATTTATTTAGAGAAGTTGTTAATGATAGCCGCGTTACAACAACAATAAAAAACACAGCCGTTGATATTGTGAGCGTAGCAAAATGGTAGAATAGAGAGATTTGTGTGCCGCTCTCTTTTGTACTAACTGTTTTGTGAAGCGGTATTATTGTTGTTGTTTCATTTTCGTTTCACGTAGGAGGAGATCCATTTTGTGCGTTTGCGCTCTTTTTGCTATCATTGTGGGGTTGCTCATGAGTGAGTAAACAAAAAAAAGTATCGCTCACTAAATTGAGCAAATTAACGTGATTAATTAATCCCTATTGTGATTTTTTATTTTTTGCTCAGTTGTTGCTTTTGTGTTGGCCGCGGGTTCCTCCCCTTTAAATAATATGTGGCATTATCTGTATTCGCTCTATAATAAGTTTCTTCTTAAACTAGTATTAACTGTTATTAATCTCCGAAATAAAGTTGAACCTCGTTAAGCTGTGTTTATTTTGATGGCTAAAAAGCCGTATAATTATTGTTACAATCAAGCAAGAAATTTAACTTAATCTTACGATTTGATTTCAAGTTATAGTCACTATCCTAACAATAAGCAACCAAAATAAATATATACCAGCACTTGTTGCCAAAACCATTTAATCAAACCAGACATCGTACTTCTCCAATACAACGCAAACCATTCGAAACAATCATCCTTGTTATTGCTATTCCTGTTGAAGTTGTTAATTTTGTCCATAATATTTTCCTGTCACTATAATTAGTCGACAGATCACATGAGGACATCTGTATCCGTTGTAATGAATCGATACCTTTGCATTGCATCATCATTGCCAATTTGAATGGCTTGCATTCATGCCAAATACGATACAAGCATAACAAATCTGTGGAAATTACAATATTCTGGTGTACGATGATTAATCAACGTAACGCAATACAACACAAAATATTGACATGACTGAGTGAGCTGAAAGGCAGCACAAATTGGAAAATTATTAGCAAATTGAAGTCGGTTTTGAGTAACAAAAACATGATGACTACAATGTCGTTGTTGATGATGATGTCGATGCTGATGTCGATGTGAATGTTGTTGTTGTTGTTGATTTCGTGTGTGTTGTAGTCTAAGTAGTCTGCTTGCATTTGTTAGCAACTTTGTCTGCTTACCCAAAATTAAAAAGAAAATAAGCCATTTTGAACGGAAAATCATTACAAACAAAGTTACAAAGACAAACAACTTCAACATGAATGTCTTGAGTATTGGAAAATAAATAAATTCATCAAAGTCGGTCGGAAGTATAAAGTTCATTAATATTGCCCGCGCAGAGTTGAAGAATGAAGTGCTAAATAAATACGGCGCAACTAATTTCAAAGTTATCAGAAATGAATTATGAAAGAAGGAAATGCCAACAAATGCGAAAAGCAGCAGGCGTAAATCAGCAGACGAAAATCAGCAGGCGACGATCAGCAGCAGCAGCGGATGTAACCCGTACCTGAACCAGAACCTGAGCCGAACGAAATTTGTTAAAAGAAAAAAGTTCGATACGCACAGGCAATAAAACGAAGTTTGCAAGTTGAAGTAACTTTGTGCAAAAAGGTTAGGCTTTTAACACGTGCGCGTAGCAGAGATTTGCGTTCCTTAAGCGTATGCTAAGGCGCAGTGGGCACGATAAGAGTAAGCAACTAAACATGTTTCGCTATGCGATAATAGCGTAGAATAAACATGTTGTGATTTATGACTACAATGGCGATACAAAATAAATCGATTTGTATACCTTTTTTTTTTTATCAATTGAATCGCCTTGCTGGTCGCTACAAAGGCTCCAAGCCTTTCATAACTTTTGTAAAGAAAATTGGCGCTCATACCACGACAACGCATAATCCGTATTCCAAAGACTCTATAAATTGATAAGCACGTGCTGTTGATAATAAATTTGATTTATTTTATACCAAAGCTCGAAAACACAACTTGTACAAAGTGCGCGCCTGCCGTAGACAAATATAATTTACACATTTAGCAGTTTTTGAGTGCCTGTGCAAAAAAGTGACGCATTTGAAAATGTCAAAAAAAAGTCATAGAAAAGTGTTGAATTTTAAATGCAGCATAAATGTTGAAAATTCGCATGTGGTCAGTTTATGCATTTATAATTAAGCACTATTTCATATTTAATTTGCTGAGGTCGTTCGCATTACCGCAGCGAAACGGCAATATTTCTAATTAAAGGTAAGCCTGGAGATGTTGCTGCTGTAGCTGCTGATGTCGCTGTTGCAGCTAAATCAAAACAACCGCGAACCAATTGCGCCAAAACGTCATTAAATATGCTATGAATTATGCAGCGTTGTTAAATGGGGTTGTGGTTACGTTGTCATATTTCACCGGCCTACAATTTTGTAACATAAAAAAAGATGAACTTTTAAGGTTTTTTAAATTTTATTTGGTAATACCATTTTACATATTTAACAATTTACCTATCTATATCTACGAAATTAGGAGTATGTTTGTTTGTTTGTTTGTTCGTTAAGGATTCCGAAACCGCAATACCGATTTTGATGAAATTTTCAGAGAACCTTTAGAACAGCCTTTAAATGGTTACTGTGAAGTTTGGTGCGAAAAACTAGTGAAATTCGCTAAATATTAAGACCAACTCAATTTTCAGATGCTTCTCAAACTGTACATATACAAAAAACACAAAAACAAAGCAATATCTGAGAATAGTTTGCCGGCAGTGTTGCTCAACCTGTACAAAGCCAAAATGTTCAAACATTGAATGAAAAAAAAAAAATTTAAAGAGTGTGGAATACGAAATGCCTCCCAAAAAGTGAAACACACATCAACGAGAATGGCTATGAGTTATCGACCGGATGAAGCGGTAGTCGGAAGTTGTAAATGGTGAATACGGCGGTTCCACAGTTTCCTTAACGAATGATGCAACATGTGGTCGAGCATCGTTGTTTCACTTTCAATGCTCTACGCAATGGCATCAATTGTTGCTGGTAACGATTGTTTAGGCTGGATCAGCTCATAGTATATCACTCCGAGCTGATCCTACCAAATGCACAGCATTACCTGAAGTGCAATAAATATTTGTAGAACCAAAAAAAAAAAGAAAGGAGAAGAAGAGAACAGAAAAAGAAACAGCCTATTAACTAATTTTCGACAATAACAGTCTGTCAATTTTGTTGTTAGATTTAAGGGCGGTACGAGTGTAGATAGATAGATGATACTGCAATCACTCAGAACTAAGTGCCGATTAGTCTCAGGGTCACTCCCCATGAGCCCTTCGTCGCATAGACTAGCATTGTCTGATATTATATAATAAGAAATTTTATTGTTTATACTTTATTAAAAATAAAAGGTCTATTATGAATTTTATTACAAACATCAAAAAATGTTGTTTTTTTAATAAAAAATTAAAGACAATTATTTTTTAGAAAAATTGTTCTGTGGTTGATAAAATTATAATCACTTAAATTAGCATAAATATTTACAGCCCAAAAATGATTGTCCCCTATTTTACCAGTTGGAAAATTAATTCTCCGGTCATCTCAAAAATCCATTCACAACATGCCAAACAAATCAAAAACGGGGGCATAGCATAGATAAAATATTTAACACATACGGACAGACAGCGCTGCTGTGGAATGCCACTCAGTCACCATTAATGCAAACTGTGCACGTATATTGACATAGAAATTATACATTTTGGAGCTTTTGATAAACAAGAATCGAAACTGAACAAGGCTACTGCATTCGCTCGTATTTCACTGCCAAAAATATCACCCCAATAACGAGGCCAAGCGCGACGCTTTACACAAAAGTCCAATGAATTTTATAAATGTAATTTGTAAGGTTTGAGTAATAGTTATTCAATCTATATGGTGAAAGTGTTTTCTTTTTTTTTTGGTTATTATTTCACTTCACTCATCGCGTTACTTAGCATTGCTTCGTCTCGCTTCAGAATGACTCGACATTTCAAGACTATGGGAACTTATAGGATTTTTGTGTAAATCGATGTAAATCGATGATTAAGTAAAAAAAAATAAAAAAATGCAAGCCCTCTTACACCAATTAACAACACGTTTACATAACTAATACGCAAATCAGCGAGTAGATTCAAATAGCTACATGTATAATTTTAAAGCACCGACGTTCACAGTTGGTACTTCTTTTTTGCTTGCGTCGTGAATAAAATGAACACCCCCGTTGGGCTGAGCTGCAGGCGATTCTTCTTTTTAGATTTTTTTTTTTTGGCCATCGTTAGGCTTCTTGTTTCTCAAACAACCTGCACAGTGTGGGAGATGCATCAGCAAACACCATTGCCAGTATTGTTAAAACTGGCTTGTTTAATCGTATTTAAAATGCGTGGCAGCTAAGAAAAATAAAGCAGCATTTTCAGCTGCGTTGTGTGAATACTACACCGTGGATGAGATTCAGTAAGCAGCATGTGGCGTGGCATGGCAACGAGCCGTAAGCAAGGCGAAAGACATGACAAAGTAAGGCAAGAGCGTGGTACGTTAGTATTTAGACGATATCTGTGTACGAAATAAGAAAATTATAATGCACTGTATACTTGTACGTGTGTGTAGATGTAGGCAGACAGATGAGCTACAACTTGCTACGTTCAGTTTTTCTTACGCAATTCTTGTGTTAATTTTTGTTGTTGTTGTTACCTTCTTAAGGCTGTTATTTGACTGGTTACCTACGCAGTATCATATCATAAAGAGCTATCATAAAGCCGTAATCAAAGTGTGCATTTCAACGTTGTAGGCGAAGTTACTTTTGTACGTGTCGTACTTGTTATCCTGGTTGTTGCGCATTTATATAATTTAATTTTTTGTTGTTGTTCCGTTGTATTGCTTCTGAGATAATTATGTTGATAAGTTGCTGTTCTGGCAAATATCAAGGGAAATTCAACAAGAGCCAACGTCATTACATTTGATATCGCTTGCTAGCAGCAACCAAACGATATGGATGTTAACAAATAACATCAAAACAGGCGGTGCAAAAAAATTCCGCAAAGCTGGACTTATTTTCACGTGCATATTTTGTTATTATATAATATGTATGTTTAAATGTATTTGTTGTTGCATACGGCCGAAGCACGACATCTAATTTCATTAATTCAAAGCCCGGAAACCAGATAATATACCAAAATTGACAAGAAAGCCATCACGCAGGCAGAGTCTTGAATTCAAGTTGAATTTAGCTTCGGATTGTGTTTGGCTTTTGGGTACAGCGCGTTGAAGTCTTTTTCACAATGTCGAAATTGATTTGTTAGCACAAAAACTGCCAGTGACACCGAATTTTGCAACATTAAGGCTGCACTGCACGCCTTCATTCAAAGTCCACCGAACCGAACCGTACCGAACAGAACCCAACCCAATCCAATTCAATCGAACCGAATCCAATGAACACAGCCTTGAAATGCATGCAGCCCTCTGAGTCGGTTGCGCAGGCACACAGAACACAACGAAATTGTCGAAAATCGATTTTAATTACAACATGAATGCGCTTAATTGCTTTTGCCTATTGAAGAGTAAACAGACCTTGCAACGTCGGCAACGACCAATAGGCGTAACGTTGGGGTTGGCGAATTGTGAACGTGTAATTTTGTGCCTTTAATAATGTTGTTATTACTTCTTTTTGTGTACGTGTGCGTGTGCGTGTGTGTGGTTATGTGCGTGCGTATGAACAACTGCATGCGCATGCATTTCTTTGGAAATTTGATTGGTGTTGATTGTGCTCAAAGGATGCTGGTTGACGAGTTTAAAACAGTTGTGCTATTAAAAGCAATTTCAAATGCTTTCTGAAAGCCCGAAATTATTAACGTAGCATTGAGCGAGTTCTAAAATGCATAGTAAAAATAATAAAAAAATATTTATGTATCTGTATCTCATCACCATTTTATACATTCATTACTGTTATTTGATATGCAGAATTCTGCTGCTGTAGCCCATCAAACACTCTTAGTAACTTATAGCGTTGCTGCTCTGCTTTGACGCGCTAGAACTTTACATGCGATGGGAAAGATACAAAAAAGGGAAAACGGCTACCATACGAATTGAGTGAAAATTCGATTTCAAACCGTTTCAACATCGCAGTGTCATTGCTTCCTAGGCAAAAAAAAAAAGACTATTCTATGGCAACAATTCCAAGCACAACAGTTCAAACAATTCTTGGGTTAACAACCCGGGAGAGCTAACCACATCGACATCGATGCCGAATATTCATGGTTATAAGGTCATGCTGTGCATATGGTGGGATCAGCAATGTGTAGTGCATTACGAACGTCTGCTGCTACTGCAGATGAGGTTTTCATAGAAGCTGTTTGGCAGCAATGCTTTTCATTTGTAGAGTAGTCCATTATACCAGACCATTTCAAGAGCTTTATCGACATCTAAAAAGACTGCTGTGCAATACTTTTTACTGTCCAGATCATTTATAGTTTTGTGTGTTACACGATGTACTTATTGTATTGTCGAATGTTTTTGACTAAACCCGATTTGGTGGCCAGGAACTATTTTTTAGCTTTCAGAACTGGCTGTAGTTTATCGAAAAGCAGTTTGCAAAATGCTTATAGGGCGTTATGATGATGGTTTTGTCAATTCTTCTCTTATCTATGGAATTGCAACTATTTCTACAACTTTCTCAATTAAAAAAAAAAAAAATTATCGGAATTCATGAAAACAAACACCTAATAGAGTAAATTTTCTACTTTATGTTTTGAGTTAGGACGTGAGTGTGTGAAACCCGAATTATTAAAGATATATATATATATTATAAACACTGAACATGAAAAAAATGAAAAGTAGCTGAATGCATTAAGCGTTGGCCGACACCACTCTCGTCGCCATCATTGTAATTAGCACAATAAACTAGTACAATTTGCCCAACCAGGCGATAACGTAGCACTGACATTTAAGCGGTTTAATTTTTCACAAAAAATTCTCCGCTCATAAAAAATGTAAGCAATGTCAACTTGCAACTAAGAAACCGTAAAAAATATATGCCAACGAAATAAAGTTGTAGACTTTTTTTATATGGCTTCTGGGAATTGTTAAGTAAATTGATAAATTGTAGTCGTGAAACAGTTTTCAGAGCACTCTTTACTATAATATACGTTCGACAAACTGTGTTTGGCAGTAACTAGGGTGAGTGGCGTGCTAAGCAAGTTTATTAGAAGATACTTCAAAATATCGACTATTAATAATGGAATTTCAAAAATTCTATATTGACACAGCATGGCATTATATACTTAATAATGAAAGTTCATGTAAATATTGGGATGTACTCTTATAACTGGACCTTAAGAAAAAGAAAAATATATCAGCAAGCTTATATATTTGTTTATTTTATATGTTTTTCCATCCACTCTGATAAATTTTTGTTGTTAAAGCTGGGTACACCGACGGTTTACCATAATTGTCATTCTACTACTTGCTGCTTTATTGCTCTTTATTGGATTTTACGGTCACACTACTTGAACACACACCTCTGCCCGCGCCGAATTGCCTAGTCTCACAACCTATCCACAAGAGCTGAATCGGACTGAGCTATTTGCTGCACTTTTTGCACTCCAAGCGTTTCTTGTGACGACAGCTTTTTGTCACTTTGCACGCCTTAAAAAAACAGGATACAGATATGAATAGGATGATTAAAATTAAGTTGCATCATAATTATGGCTCACCAATCTGCGATAATGTTGTTTCTTCTCCGGACTGAGCCGGCACCACGCTTGAGCTGCCCGGATAATCAAAACTCGTGGTTTTAGACCGCAATGCGTTTTTCTGTAATCTCTTATAAAATTTAAAAAAGCGTTGTTCATTACTGGTCCCTGCTTGGAGCACTTCTTCCGGACAGGGTTGCATTTACGCTTGCGCTTTACGCACTTCGGCTTGCGCTTTGCGCACTTCGGCTTGCGCTTTGCGCACTTCGGTTTTCTTTTGCATATTTTTTTCTTCGGACGGCATGGCATAGATTTCGCTTTCCTTGGTGCTTGGCAGCTTTTATCAGATTCATCGTCCTCTCCCTTGTTCTTAATATTATTTTCCCCGATTTCGTTAGATGGGTTCTGTATAAAAGTTTAATTAATTATATAAATTTAAGTTGTGTTGTGCTGATATTCTTACCATCATCTTGCTTTGTATTACTGAAATATAAAAGTAAAATAAAAGTCATTAATATATTCTTGAGGATCAGGGAATATGTAGCAATTTATTTATGTGTTTCTCCTCTTTAGCTACTCAATCGCCGAATAATCGATATAAGTTAACACATTTTGATTGAATAGTTACTTATAAGTATTTTTATATACATATATGTATATACTAGATTCTGCCCGCGACTACGCTCGCCTGGTATTCAGCAACATTGAAGATTATGTGTATGTGCTACCCAGGTTGAGCTCTATCGGTACTTTTTACATACCAAGCGAGCGAAGTCGCGGGCGGAACCTAGTACAATACAAAATTAAGCTGAAAAAAAAATAAGAAGCGAAATAATATTTTATGTCCTAACATACCCAAGCTACCCAGCAAATACAATACAAAACGAAGCTTGCTTTATTTTACTATAGTAAGAACTGGCAGTACGTTTGAATGTTTCTGCTCTCACTCTATTCATAAGTGAGAATAGAATATTCACTCACTCTATTCGCGAAAATCCGCTCACTGTTTTGGCAAACAACTCACAAACACAAACCAAAAATGACGAAGATGAATGTGCTTGATGTGATTGCAAAAGCCTAATACTAAGAAACATGTTTACTTTAAAAAAGTGAAATATATATAGCCCATGACACTAAGTAGCTACATATCATTCTAATGATGAAAAATTTTTAAAGTCGGAGAAGTACATTCGAAGATTAACTCTAACATACAAACACAACCTCTTTATAATATTAGTATATATATCAATATTTCACACAAATCGTTATGGCGAATCCATAACCCAATGCGTATTAATAAACCGGTATAAAAGGATTTTCGTTTAAATGTAATTAACTTCGATTGCCAATCCAAAGAGGGCAAAGAAAAATATTCAAATGGAAGAAAAATATGAAATATACATTGGGAAAAACGCATAAAAAAGGAAAGGGAAGAACAACAATGAATAAGTTCATTTTCATATGAATTTCTTTTCATACAAACGGAAAATTAAAGTGAAATATTTTTTATTCATGCGCATTGCAATGGGAAAATTGTTACGTCGATTACATGGCGTATACGTACGTATTCACGCTAACGTCTATAACGCTTTAATGCTATGATTTCATTATTTAAATATTTATAGCGGCTATTGTTCGCTGTGTTGAGAAATAAGCGTTCCCTTTATTTAAATTGTGTACCTTCAGAAATCAGCAGCCAAGCAATGCATTAAAATTAATTTCTAATTACTATATACTCGTATGCCATATAGTAAGCCATATTTTGACCGAAAATTTCACACACACATTCGTGACAAATTAGTTTGTTCTTGCAACCGCTGACATATGTGCACCGGCTGGTAATAGGTCATCCATGTACATACAATAATAGTTGGGCCAGTCGTTAGTTGTACTTAGCTCAGTCGAAATGGCACAATAAACAAATGCAACTACTAAGTCACTTAATCAGTAAGCAGGAGCAAGCATCAGACAACACAACAATCACATAATTAATAACACTTTACAACATTTTACGGCAATCTTCAATGACACAACGTAACCCGTACAGAAACCGAAACCGTAAACGAATCTAAGACAAGTTCAGTCCATTCCAAGTCGTGTCTGGTGTGAAGTTGTAATATCATTCGTACGAATCCATGAAGCATGTGTAGCATTTTGTATGTTGCATAATCACAATGACAAAGATACGTTGTTGATATTCTAATTGAATAAGACGACTTGTCATTTCTCCCGGCAGCTGCTGGTCAAAAATTAATGTTATGGTGTTGTTAATTTTGGCATGCCATGTTTTGCACAAACTGAATTTGTCAACACACATAGTTTGAAATTCTCTGCAATGTGTAGTAATAATGATGATGATTAATGCCACAACAATGTATAGCAAAATAAAGACAAATTCTCAAGACTCTCGAACAGAAGACAGCAAGCTATTCCAATAATAATTTCGATTATATATTTGAGAGAATTATTTTTCGTGTCTGTGTATATACAGATTAATATGATTATGAATTCTTAAGCATGAAGTCAAATTGAAGATTTAATCAATAACTGCTACTTTAAACAATTTTCGATAATTCGCGTATTATATATTTGCTATAGCCAATGGACAATGTCTCTACAGTTTTATTGAAGTTAAATGCTTTGTGGCTATAACTTGTTTAAATTATTGAGTGTGATGCTTCTGATCCTATTACTTTACTCAAAAAATCCACGAGAGTTTTATGATGATTAATGAAATTGAACTTAAGTTGCACAACTACGGTGGCAAGCAGTCAGTACAGACACTAACAGTAAAAATTCGTGAAGTTCTGTCCGTCGTAAAGTGTTTAATATGGCACAACATAATTTTGTCAGCGCAGTGTAATGACAACCATAAGTCCGAGCAGACCCAATACGAATCTCACTTGTCGTGACATGCATTTGTGGCATGCGTGCTTCTACTGCCGTCCGCATGCTTGGTTTGGTTACTGGCTGAATGCGCTCATATGCTGGGTACGTGATATATGCACATGCAACAAATGCTTTGGACTGCATTGGAATTTTGATTTTGGTAGTGGAAAACATACAGCATCATATTTAGGCTTGAATGGCAGCGTAGTATTCGTGTTTGTTATTATTGTTGCTACTGTTGTTGTTGTTTTGAGAGAAATGTTGCACAGCAAACATGTCGTACACAAATCACAAATCCTAGTGATGCTAATTGTCTGTAGCAATTACAGTATAATAAGTTACATTTGAACGTATGTGTCCAAAAATGGCATTACATTTTCATGCATTAACGGACTGAATCTCAAAAAATCATCGGCAATTTAATCCTACTCAGCAAGCGACATTTACTTGGTACTACTTTACTTTACTACTGTCACCGCTGGTTCTTTAAGCGATCTGAATAGTAACGGATTTTAAAAGTGTCTTCGTTAAATCGCTTTGTGCATTAGAGCGCACTAACACAAATCGTTCTAAGTTGATTCGGTTTAAGTGAAATCGGTTTAATCAATCATGTAATTGATACACATAACACTATTATTATTTGTTAAATAAATAACTATAAACTTACCGTATTTGGTTGCTTTCAATTTTTAGCAAGTCAGCAGGTTCAGTGAGTAGATACTGGTATTCGCAAATATTACTTATTTGAGGTGCTGAAAAAAAAAATTTTAAATTAACTAATTCCACACCAACAACTTAATTTGTCCAATAAAGTCGGCAATGAATTTTTTTACTATTGTCACCGCTGATTCTTTAAGCGATCTGAATAGTAACAGGTTTTAAAATTGTGCTTCGTTAAATCGCTTTGTGCATAAGAGCGCACTAACACAAATCGTTCTAAGTTGATTCGGTTTAAGTGAAATCTGTTTAATCAGTCACGTAATTGATACACATAGCACTATTATTATTCGTTAAATAAATAACTATAAACTTACCGTATTTGGTTGCTTTCAATTTCTTAGCAGGTCAGCAGGTTCAGTGAGTAGATACTGGTATTCGCGAATATACTTAGTTGAGGTGCTGAAAAAAAAAAAAATTAAAAATTAACTAATTCCACACCAACAACTTAATTTGTCCAATAAAGTCGGCAATGAATTTTTTTACTATTGTCACCGCTGATTCTTTAAGCGATCTGAATAGTAACAGGTTTTAAAATTGTGCTTCGTTAAATCGCTTTGTGCATAAGAGCGCACTAACACAAATCGTTCTAAGTTGATTCGGTTTAAGTGAAATCTGTTTAATCAGTCATGTAACTGATACACATAACACTATTATTATTTGTTAAATAACTAACTATAAACTTACCGTATTTGGTTGCTTTCAATTTTTAGCAAGTCAGCAGGTTCAGTGAGTAGATACTGGTATTCGCAAATATACTTATTTGAGGTGCTGAAAAAAAAAATTAAAAATTAACTAATTCCACACCAACAACTTAATTTGTCCAATAAAGTCGGCAATGAATTTTTTTACTATTGTCACCGCTGATTCTTTAAGCGATCTGAATAGTAACAGGTTTTAAAATTGTGCTTCGTTAAATCGCTTTGTGCATAAGAGCGCACTAACACAAATCGTTCTAAGTTGATTCGGTTTAAGTGAAATCTGTTTAATCAGTCACGTAATTGATACACATAATACTATTATTATTTGTTAAATAAATAACTATAAACTTACCGTATTTGGTTGCTTTCAATTTTTAGCAAGTCAGCAGGTTCAGTGAGTAGATAGTGGTATTCGCGAATATACTTATTTGAGGTGCTGAAAAAAAAAAATTAAAAATTAAATAATTCCACACCAACAACTTAATTTGTCCAATAAAGTCGGCAATGAATTTTTTTACTATTGTCACCGCTGATTCTTTAAGCGATCTGAATAGTAACAGGTTTTAAAATTGTGCTTCGTTAAATCGCTTTGTGCATAAGAGCGCACTAACACAAATCGTTCTAAGTTGATTCGGTTTAAGTGAAATCTGTTTAATCAGTCATGTAACTGATACACATAACACTATTATTATTTGTTAAATAACTAACTATAAACTTACCGTATTTGGTTGCTTTCAATTTTTAGCAAGTCAGCAGGTTCAGTGAGTAGATACTGGTATTCGCAAATATACTTATTTGAGGTGCTGAAAAAAAAAATTAAAAATTAACTAATTCCACACCAACAACTTAATTTGTCCAATAAAGTCGGCAATGAATTTTTTTACTATTGTCACCGCTGATTCTTTAAGCGATCTGAATAGTAACAGGTTTTAAAATTGTGCTTCGTTAAATCGCTTTGTGCATAAGAGCGCACTAACACAAATCGTTCTAAGTTGATTCGGTTTAAGTGAAATCTGTTTAATCAGTCATGTAATTGATACACATAACACTATTATTATTTGTTAAATAAATAACTATAAACTTACCGTATTTGGTTGCTTTCAATTTTTAGCAAGTCAGCAGGTTCAGTGAGTAGATAGTGGTATTCGCGAATATACTTATTTGAGGTGCTGAAAAAAAAAAATTAAAAATTAAATAATTCCACACCAACAACTTAATTTGTCCAATAAAGTCGGCAATGAATTTTTTTACTATTGTCACCGCTGATTCTTTAAGCGATCTGAATAGTAACAGGTTTTAAAATTGTGCTTCGTTAAATCGCTTTGTGCATAAGAGCGCACTAACACAAATCGTTTTAAGTTGATTCGGTTTAAGTGAAATCTGTTTAATCAGTCACGTAATTGATACTATTATTATTTGTTAAATAAATAACTATAAACTTACCGTATTTGGTTGCTTTCAATTTCTTAGCAAGTCAGCAGGTTCATTGAGTAGATACTGGTATTCGCGAATATACTTAGTTGAGGTGCTGAAAAAAAAATTTTAAATTAAATAATTCCACACCAACAATTCAATTTGTCCAATAGAGTCGGCAATGAAATTTGTTACTACTGTCACTTGAGAAGCACAAATACACACGCAGACAAAAACACACATACAACATACACATAGAACATTCAGTCTAAAAGGCTTGTACTAAGTATAAGAGAGTGGCCAACCCTGATAGATGCGAAGTAGACCAGCGTCGTGTCTCTTCATATATACTCACACACACGCACTAACATTTATGCGCATTCTTGTTGATTTATGTAATTGCCGAGCATATTGCTGCCACTTTGTAGAGTTTTGTGCATCAACGCCTCACAGCCAACGGAAAACCGTGCGGCATGTAATGAATGTTGTTGCAGCATGTAAATGACGACATTACAACTAGCAGCGGTTAAGGGAACGCCAACATTGTGCAGCAGTAGAGTAACATAAGGGTCTGGGGGAGAACTGCGCTGCTTTAAACCGAGCAAAACTATCTCATAGAAATGGACAAATTGTTGGCATGTAATGAACAGCGTAGCAGACAACAACTGCAGTCAACTTGTTGGAGGCTAAGGCATTTCGAAGCTTTTCCTGCATTGCTAGTGGGCAGAAATTACCCATGCAACTCCGATTGGGCTCTCTATCTCTTGAAAGTTGACGAATATCTTATTTATACAGTGTGTGTCGCCATTCAAGAGTAGTTAGAAAGGAAGAAAAGAAAAGTAAAAGTAAAGAAAAAATAAAATAAAAATATATATATGAAAATAATTCCAATTTTTAACAATAGATTACCAATTAAATAGGAGTTGAGGGAAAGAATAATAAAAGAAAAATAAATAATCTAATAAACAAAAAAATAAATAAATAAAATAAGTGAAAGGAAATCCTTGTATTCGCCTCTTATGACTACCACTATTATTGCTTTAATTGTCACAACAATAATTGTTACAAATGCTTATGAAATATTACAAACCAAATGAAAAATAAAATTCTGAGTGCCACACGGACACGAGAAAAAACAGAAATCATTGTAGAGTAAAAAATAAAAATAAATTAAAATCACAAATAAAACGTCACAGCTTGTTCTAAATCTCATAATGTTAAACGATTTCTTTTCTAGGGTTTTAATTTTTTCATTTAGTAAATTAAAAATTGTGAAATGGTATGGCAAGAGGAAGTGAAGGTCAATTTTGCACTCAATTAACATAATTGAAGTAGCTGAAAAGCGTTAGATATAAAAAATTGTCGACTTGGAAATAATTAATGCCGCAAGTCTACCATTTTGGAGCCTGCGCACATATATCAAAAAACAGAATACACTTTGAACTAATGTCGAACTTCCCTTCCCTATAACGAACTTCTATAAAACGAAGCACTCCCTATTACGAATTGATTTAAAGTACACAGCTTTTTCTAATAACATCATTTCAAGTACACATTATTTCTGTATAATGAGGTTTCCATATAACGAGGTAATTTTATTGTTCCCGTGAGAATTCGCTATAAGAAGTTGGACTGTATATTCCTACAGATTCAAGTACTGTTCGGAATTCAATAGCTTCAATTGCGTATCTAGGTAGGCGTTGCTAAAGTTAATGTAAAATTTTGACAGCAAAAAAATTATTTTATTTTATTTTTTTTTCTTTCTTTTTTTTTGTTTTCTCTACAATATTTTTCCTAAACCAAATTTATAGCTCACAGTCTTTAATGATTATGAATTCTACGCGATTAACATTAACAATAGCTACTGTAGAGATTTTGTTTTTATATCTACAAACTCCTTAAGCGGGTTTGCAAAACAAAAATTAGCTGAGATAGGAAAGATACACTCCTCGCATAGGAAAGATTAGCAACTGACCCATTGGGGGGCTCACCCTCAATTAAAAAGCTGAAATTGGCCGGTGGAAAATGTGAAATGGCCTGTATCCACGGCCAGTTTGTTCGTCGAATTTGTTCGCTTCGACCAAAATGTTCAACTGTGGATATTGTGTTCGATTTTATCGAGTTGCTTATTTATGACTTTTTTCGCTTGTTTTGTGTTCTAAACATATATGTATCACTTTCATCCGCCACGTTACGATATTCACTATTCGCTGTTTTCAAGCAACCGATGTTCGCCTGAACATTCGCGCTTCATTGCTAACAGCAAACCTCTTTTTGTTCGACGAATAAATTGGCCGTAGATAGCCCGCTTTACAGAGCAAAGCAGAGGACAACAACGAACTAGAGAAATATTATTGTTAGTACTTACATAAAGTTACGGTTAACGCGGTTCCTCTTTCAATAAATGCTTTAGAATTTCACAACTTGTATTTTTTGCAAAACTTTGTTTTCAACTTATTTTTTGTGTTCTTATCACTTCGATTCAAAATATAATATGAAGAAAAATATATTTTGTCTTTGTAGGTACAAAATCACAGCCTACTTGACATTCAGAATTTTTGGAAAATTTAAATACAAATAATTTTCCAAAAAATATAAGGTGACCTTAGTGACTTGTATGTCAAACCTAATGAACTGGACTTCCCTCTTCGTCCAATATTTTTATAAGGTTTTCGACTTTCTACATTAATTTCAAGAATTTTTGCAATATGTTTCGCAGCTCTTTGACCAAGCCATTTTTTTTCTCTACAATATTTTTCCTAAACCAAATTTATAGCTCACAGTCTTTAATGATTATGAATTCTACGCGATTAACATTAACAATAGCTACTGTAGAGATTTTGTTTATATATCTACAAACTCCTTAAGCGGGTTTGCAAAACAAAAATTAGCTGAGATAGGAAAGATACACTCCTCGCATAGGAAAGATACGCGACTGACCCATTGGTGCTCACCCTCAATTAAAAAGCTGAAATTGGCCGGTGGAAAATGTGAAATGGCCTGTATCCACGGCCAATTTGTTCGTCGAATTTGTTCGCTTCGACCAAAATGTTCAACTGTGGATATTGTGTTCGATTTTATCGAGTTACTTATTTATTCCTTTTTTCGCTTGTTTTGTGTTCTAAACATATATGTATCACTTTCATCCGCCACGTTACGATATTCACTATTCGCTGTTTTCAAGCAACCGATGTTCGCCTGAACATTCGCGCTTCATTGCTAACAGCAAACCTCTTTTTGTTCGACGAATAAATTGGCCGTAGATAGCCCGCTTTACAGAGCAAAGCAGAGGACAACAACGAACTAGAGAAATATTATTGTTAGTACTTACATAAAGTTACGGTTAACGCGGTTCCTCTTTCAATAAATGCTTTAGAATTTCACAACTTGTATTTTTTGCAAAACTTTGTTTTCAACTTATTTTTTGTGTTCTTATCACTTCGATTCAAAATATAATATGAAGAAAAATATATTTTGTCTTTGTAGGTACAAAATCACAGCCTACTTGACATTCAGAATTTTTGGAAAATTTAAATACAAATAATTTTCCAAAAAATATAAGGTGACCTTAGTAACTTGTATGTCAAACCTAATGAACTGGGCTTCCCTCTTCGTCCAATATTTTTATAAGGTTTTCGACTTTCTACATTAATTTCAAGAATTTTTGCAATATGTTTCGCAGCTCTTTGACCAAGCCATTTTTTTTCTCTACAATATTTTTCCTAAACCAAATTTATAGCTCACAGTCTTTAATGATTATGAATTCTACGCGATTAACATTAACAATAGCTACTGTAGAGATTTTGTTTATATATCTACAAACTCCTTAAGCGGGTTTGCAAAACAAAAATTAGCTGAGATAGGAAAGATACACTCCTCGCATAGGAAAGATACGCGACTGACCCATTGGTGCTCACCCTCAATTAAAAAGCTGAAATTGGCCGGTGGAAAATGTGAAATGGCCTGTATCCACGGCCAATTTGTTCGTCGAATTTGTTCGCTTCGACCAAAATGTTCAACTGTGGATATTGTGTTCGATTTTATCAAGTTACTAATTTATTCCTTTTTTCGCTTGTTTTGTGTTCTAAACATATATGTATCACTTTCATCCGCCACGTTACGATATTCACTATTCGCTGTTTTCAAGCAACCGATGTTCGCCTGAACATTCGCGCTTCATTGCTAACAGCAAACCTCTTTTTGTTCGACGAATAAATTGGCCGTAGATAGCCCGCTTTACAGAGCAAAGCAGAGGACAACAACGAACTAGAGAAATATTATTGTTAGTACTTACATAAAGTTACGGTTAACGCGGTTCCTCTTTCAATAAATGCTTTAGAATTTCACAACTTGTATTTTTTGCAAAACTTTGTTTTCAACTTATTTTTTGTGTTCTTATCACTTCGATTCAAAATATAATATGAAGAAAAATATATTTTGTCTTTGTAGGTACAAAATCACAGCCTACTTGACATTCAGAATTTTTGGAAAATTTAAATACAAATAATTTTCCAAAAAATATAAGGTGACCTTAGTGACTTGTATGTCAAACCTAATGAACTGGACTTCCCTCTTCGTCCAATATTTTTATAAGGCTTTCGGCTTTCTACATTAATTTCAAGAATTTTTGCAATTTGTTTCGCAGCTCTTTGACCAAGCCATTTTTTTTCTCTACAATATTTTTCCTAAACCAAATTTATAGCTCACAGTCTTTAATGATTATGAATTCTACGCGATTAACATTAACAATAGCTACTGTAGAGATTTTGTTTATATATCTACAAACTCCTTAAGCGGGTTTGCAAAACAAAAATTAGCTGAGATAGGAAAGATACGATCCTCGCATAGGAAAGATACGCGACTGACCCATTGGTGCTCACCCTCAATTAAAAAGCTGAAATTGGCCGGTGGAAAATGTGAAATGGCCTGTATCCACGGCCAATTTGTTCGTCGAATTTGTTCGCTTCGACCAAAATGTTCAACTGTGGATATTGTGTTCGATTTTATCAAGTTACTAATTTATTCCTTTTTTCGCTTGTTTTGTGTTCTAAACATATATGTATCACTTTCATCCGCCACGTTACGATATTCACTATTCGCTGTTTTCAAGCAACCGATGTTCGCCTGAACATTCGCGCTTCATTGCTAACAGCAAACCTCTTTTTGTTCGACGAATAAATTGGCCGTAGATAGCCCGCTTTACAGAGCAAAGCAGAGGACAACAACGAACTAGAGAAATATTATTGTTAGTACTTACATAAAGTTACGGTTAACGCGGTTCCTCTTTCAATAAATGCTTTAGAATTTCACAACTTGTATTTTTTGCAAAACTTTGTTTTCAACTTATTTTTTGTGTTCTTATCACTTCGATTCAAAATATAATATGAAGAAAAATATATTTTGTCTTTGTAGGTACAAAATCACAGCCTACTTGACATTCAGAATTTTTGGAAAATTTAAATACAAATAATTTTCCAAAAAATATAAGGTGACCTTAGTGACTTGTATGTCAAACCTAATGAACTGGACTTCCCTCTTCGTCCAATATTTTTATAAGGCTTTCGGCTTTCTACATTAATTTCAAGAATTTTTGCAATTTGTTTCGCAGCTCTTTGACCAAGCTATTACTGTGACGGGCAGATTCTAACAAACTATCTTGGACGTAATGTGCTCCGCCCCCCCAGGTCGTCAACAACTGGTGCGACAGAGATGGTGTCAGTATTAAGATACAAAAGGTAGTATTGGTACCCTACTCAAAGAGGTATAAACTGGAGATTGGTCCAGTTCGGTTGAACGGTACTGTAATTGAAGTTTCCAATGAGGTCAAATATATAGGGTTAACTCCAGATAACCGCCTCAATTGGAATGCTCATCTTAAAACAGTACTCAACAAAGCCACCAGAGCTTGTAGACGGTTATATGGTAGAACATGGCGTCTATCTCCAAAACTGATGTACTGGTTATACACCATGCTCGTTATACCCGTCGTCTTCTATGCGGCTCTCGTGTGGTGGCCTAAAACACTTCAGGCAACAGCCATGCGGCAATGCGACAAGCTGCAGCGCTTTGCGTGCCTCGCCATGGAGTCGATCATTGGACTCACTCCTTTACATATTTTCGTTAGAAGGTCACTATCAACTAGTGCTCTTAACCCTCAGATAAAAGAGGACGTGCCTTTCAAAGGCACTGGTCACTCGAGAATACTTGGCGTAATCCATGGGATCTCAATCTGTAACAGAACAGACCATATCACGACGGAATTGCGCTTTGGCCGATGCTTCACGGCTCTCCTCCCCAGCAGAGCTGACTGAGAAGTCAGTTACTCAGGTCCTAGGCCCAGTGGCACAAGCTGGTTCACTGATGATTCTAGAACGGAAACGGGTACCGGTGATGAGATTTTCTTACCAAACACAAGGATCTCAATCGAAACGGGCAAATGGCTCACGGTATTCCAAACGGAGATCCACGCCATAGATATCTGTACGCGTAACGTCCTGGCAAAGGGACCAAAGGGGAGAAAATATATCTATCTTTACCTATAGCCAAGCGGCGATGAAGGGACTTACGTCCTGGAAATTTTTGTCCACGAATGCAAGGGGCTGCTTTGATTGTCTTCAGCTACTGTCCCAACACAAGGCAAATTGCGTATCTGCCCCGGTAACACCCCTTCAAATTTATATTTTGGTAGATCGGACCTAAAACTGCTTGTGGACTACTTAACTGTCACTACCGCCTAAATTACTATCAGCACAAACTAGGTTTGTCACCTTCCTCAGAGTGTAGGCTCTGTTTAGAAGACGTAGAAACAAGTCTTCACCTCATGTGCGAGTGTCCGCCGATGGCCAGACTTCGTCTGAACTTCCAAAAAGGACTCTGTTTCACCTGTTCTGATCAGGAACTTTTCAACAAAGAACCTCCTGACCTTTATTAAAAGAGTAGAGGCTCTATTGTCTTAATTAGGGTATAGGGTACAATAGATTTTTTCTGATCGCAGTGCCCGCTTCCTTTGACAGTAATACCCCTTAACTAGTTGCGGATCCCCGGACCCTACAACCGTCAACAGGCCTAAACCTGGTGTCGCGTGTTCCACTGGCTGGCTGAGAATCGGTCTCTTCCACCAAGTCACGCCTTCCTTATATTTTTATTATTATTATTTTTTTTATTTATTTATTATTTTTGTGTTATCGGTGTGGTATCAAAATGTAATATGAAGAAAAATATAATTAGTCTTTACAACTAAAAAATCCCAGCCTACATGAACTCAGGGTAAAATAAATAGTAATACATTGCCATTCAACTGCAATCAACTCAAAACTATTTTGACAAAATATGTACATAATACAAATAACTCAATTGACGTTAATCAATCTAAAAATCCACAAGCATATGTGCATGCCTAGAGACGTGTTCCTGCCGTTCCCCGCAATTCAAGTTATCTGTTTCATGAGTCAATTGAAGCAAGAAGTCGGTGTGATACCACTTTTCATGTTTGCCCATTTTATGCACCTCTACATTTTTGGATTTTTTCAATTTCTTTTCTTAAGTATTCTTTCCATCGTACAACTTATAATAATCCTTATTGAAGAGCAAAGCCCTACTGTATGTGTGTTTGCGATGGTTTTTGCGTGTGTGCGGTAATATCTTAAAATCCTATAATAAAGCTACTTTGCTAACAATAACTATTTTTCTTCAGGCTTCGACAAAGTCACAATGTCAGGCTCAGACTAAGGACTCAGACACACATTCAGGCAAGCAGTCGAAATCAGCTGAGTGGTATTGCAGTCAACTCAAGTGCATTCTAAAGTCAGCCTAACTACGAGTACGAATATCTGCGTCATCCATTCAAACGCTATAGCCAGCCACTAGATCGACCAACCAAACACGTACTCACTCGTACAAACGCAAGCAGCCCATTTCACAATTCTCTCTGTCATTTTAAGATTATAAGCCATCTACGAGATATAAAAGTTACTTTTGTGGCGTGTAGTTGGTGGCGTGCTCTGTTGGATGGAAAGGACATCATGCTATGCTGCACTATATTTTTCAGTTCACTTCAGTTCAGTTGAATTGAGTTGAGTCGCTTTTTCATATTACTCGTAGTTATTGCAATGTGCCTGTAGAAAGGATTTACTATAACGCAGCTGACTGGATTAAGATTGTATTTTTATCTTAGTTCCTGAGTATGTACGGTATCGTATGTTCGCTTCAGGTGTGTGTAACCGTACGAGTACGATAGTGCTTTCGCACAAAAATATTTTCATTTTGAAATAGAAATATCTTCACTAAAATTACAATTGTTGTATTGTCGTAATACTTAAAGTCGAGGCCATCAAGTACAATTATTTGCTTTGATCTGATATGTACTCGTAGATGGATATCGCATAAATGTGCGATTAGTTGGAATTTCGTTGCGCACTATGGCAATCAGAAAAACCGATTTTTACAAAGGACTTTTAAGTGATTTGGTAAGGGCTTTGTAGTTGTTTTTAGTGCTCTGTTAGTAATGGGTATTCTCGTTAAACAATGTTTAGATTCACTTAAACTTGTAACAGCAGCAAATGATTTTGTACTAAATAAATTTGGGGGGCAGCTAAGATCACTGTTTAATGTCATTTGTGTATTCGTGCATTCCGTTTGATGACTGCGGCTCGAGCCTGCCTTTTTATACTCACCAGCGGCTTGTGTTTTGCACACGTTACTACAGTCGCTATTTTGCACACGGCACCAAAGACGTTACCTTTTGCACACGACACCAGCGACGTTAACTTTGGCACACGACACCAAAGACGTTACCTTTAGCACAGGAGATGACAACAGACGCTCTTTAGCGTACGCTCTTATCACCTATTGAACTAATCAAGGAGGGAGCAAAGCTGCGAACGTTACGCATCTGCTTTGTTGTCTGTCATTCTTTCTTACCTACATCTGTTATGTTTGTGTCGCTTTCTACCAAATAAGCTACATTTAACCATTTGTGGCAATGGTTGTCTTAAACATAATCATCATAATTTAAGCCTCTCCATATCTCTTAAACACAGTTTGAAGCTGACAAGCCGTGTAGCATGATTTTTGCGACAATCACAATGCCACAAATCAAGGACACTCAAAACCACATCATTCGTGCAAAGCGAACGTAACAGAGACGCACAACCACAACAATAAAAATCAGAAATACAAAAATCTTTGGCTAACAAAAGGAAATTATTGTACATAAATTCTGGCAGTTAAACATGCAGATTGTAAAACACGCACCTACAGCACACTAAAGGAGTGAGTATGCGTACGTACATCGACCAAAAATGGCAAGTCTCACATGCAGAAAATACACAGTCTGTGCAGACTGCGCCAGGCCGTCAGGCATTTCTACGATGCCAACAACAGTTAGTATTCATCGGAGTGTTCGTGCGACGTGTGTGTTTTGCGTTTTTGGCAGTGTGTCCCATAAGGTGAGTTAAAGAGTAGAAGGCTACTCCGTGTGATGTTGGACTAAATTAACCTCTTGACCGAACTTCACAGTTTGTGAAATGCATGCAGCAACAGCAGCAGCAGTGAAGTCGCAACAAGCCGCATGACTGCAGTTGAAGCATATCTTCGGTATTTCGTTTCAACTGGGTTTGTTTTGGCTTTGTTGTTTGTTTGTCTTGATTTTGGCATACGCATCATATTACAGCGCTGCATTAGGTTAGACACACACAGGTGTTTAACAGGAATTTTTGACAAGCCCTCAGTTTGCTCTAAGGTTGTCTCCGTTTTTCGTATTTGACTATTTGCATGAAAGACCATTAATTTGTTCAATCAGTCGACACAATTGTGCACTTCATTTTGATGGCAATACACACTTTTCAATTGAAACAATTACCTCGAGTGCCACTTTTTTAACTCATCCTGTTTTCTGTTCGAATTATAATTATATCAACTGCAAACGTGCCTTTCATGCCAATAGCAGATTCATTTGAACTTTCACGTTCCATTATAATAACAATTTTTATGAATATATTGTTGTTGTTGTTGTTTTTTCTTTCTTTCTTTTTAATTAATCGCAATAATGACTTTTGTGTATTGTCATGTCGCATGGCAATCATTTTGTATGTACTTTTTTTCCTTGCTCAACTTTATTACGTGAATGTCGAAACAATGGCGGGCCACGTGTACAGCACGTCGGCATCGTTAACGAGAGTGTTTAAAAATTTATTAAATATTTTACCATTTGCAATTCAAAATTGAATTAATCCCAATATGAACGCGTTGAAATCAGCGGAAAGCTCATGTTCATACGAATTGTTCGACATGCACGATGTCAATCGCAAAGTAGTACTTGAAAACCATTAATTAACGACAGCTGTTTTTATATAAATTCTCATTTATTTTAAATGTTTGTTCAAATATCGTTCATATATAATATATGGTTGTTGGTAGCGTGCTGAATTGGTAGTGAGGCTGTTGTTTGATTAAGAGTTTTGAATATGTTCCAAGTGCTTTTTAATTATGCTTTATGAGTGGTTGAGCTTTAGTTCAATGACAGAAGAAATACGGAGTTGGTAGAGTGTTAAGATTAAAGAAATTTTTTATAAAATGCTTGAATGGGAAACTCAATAAAAAAATCTCAAAAATAAAAACAAAAACAAAAAATTAAGTGTAACATATTTGTCGGGAGCAGCGGCGAGCCTCGAGGCGTTATCGGCGAGTGATTGGTTTGCCTATTCAGACAGCTGGCAGCCTACCATCTCACTGGGGAGAACATGCAACCAAGTTCTTTATAAGAAGAATGAGCCGCATCAGCAGTGACGACGATCTGAACTAGTTTTCTCAATGCTTTATAAACCAATTTAAATACAAGTAAACTAAACAAGTCGATAAAGCTCGGCTTAAACAGTAATGTTGTAACAATCCGCGAATGCATCGACAAACAGTGTTACAAAAGATAAACAATATTTGGCATAATGTTTTTATAGTCAACAGTAAATTTTTAATTTAATTTTATTTTTTCGTAACGATAAATGCAAAAGGTGTTTGCTTTGAGGTAGCGCCTGTGAGCGCACCCGACGCGGTCATGCATGCATGATTACTTGTGTACGTGTGCATGAAACTGCATCATGCAAGAAGGTCAATCGTTCAATCGTTCAGTTCTTTTTATTTTCTAAAGTGTTCAGATGACACTGTTGCTGTGTGAAAATTTTCGTCAACCGCCAAGTTGTATGGGCAGCGACCCGAACGACTGCGGATGCCTTCCTACGCTAGAGGAAGCCGTTCTCGCATGATGAAATAACAAAACATGAATCATACATAACATGCACATATACATATTTCACTAACACTATGACAAAGATTGATCATGCATGCATGACCATGTAGGTAGCGCATTAGGCTAATGGTTGAATAAGGAAGTGAGTTTCTGTTGTGGCTAGAGCTGAGTCCTAGTCATTGTGATCTGCAGCTCTCGATGAATGACAGGACTGCGACTTCTTGTTGAATAACTAAAGTATTATCCATAAAAATGTCTCCAGTATTATTCTTAAGAAAATTTAACATGTGATGTCTCGCTTACAATTAAAACTTACAATTTTATTATCTGTTGTTGATATAGCACAGTATTAACAGTTTTCAGCGGATCAAAGTAAATCACACCATTCCAATTTCACCAATCACACAACATTCTCTTTCTTAAAAAGTAATTTGCCTCATTTTTCATCTGATGGACCTCATAATTTTTAGCGTCTAGGATTCTTAAAATATATCCACCTTCTATTAAGAATTTCGTATATTATTCCAAAAAGATACTATTATTACTAAAACACCAAAGAAAATACGGGTTGGCAACTTTTCTAAATGACTCATCTATATGTATAAAAATAAATGTTTGTTTGTTTGTTGGCTATGAACAACGACACCTTTTGACCGAACACCATGAAAATTGGACATATATGGATGTCATCATGAAAAATGTTTGTTTGGAAAGTTTAATTTTATACTCTACCAAAAAAGTAGAGAAATTCCAGCCAATTTGCAGGATTGAAATTATATGAGAGTATGGAAATCTCAATTCGAAACCGAAAGTCTAACCAAGAAAATTAATAAAAAAAAAAGTTTAATTCAAATTAAGAGTTTAGTGCATTATTGGTGGTGCTCAAGTCTTTCTTGCATTCAAAATGATATCAATTTAGTGTGTTCAAAATTCCGAGCAGCACCGGGGTCCTTGCTAGTCTTATATTATTAAATACTGTTACTTTAATAAATTCTCAACACTGTTTACACTATAGCTTTTAGCAGATTAAACAACAATTGCCAGCAAAAATCGCTTACTGCTTCTTACATCATTTTATAAATTTTAAAACGCTTGACTTAAAACAGAATTAAGTCTCATTAAAACTAAAAGACGTTGAAAGCTTTTTCTCAACTTTGTACTCAGCCCTCCCTCCCTCAACAACGAGTAAATTGTTTCTTGGAAAACATAAAATTGCGTCCATTCAATTGCAATTGAAAGCATTAAAGAAAAATTTGCTATGCTTAAACAACCATTGTGCCAGAAGGTCAAGTGATATATTTCACTCAAACCACTTAGAGAGCAATCAAAAACCTTTAAGGCACGAGCTTTTGTTTTATGCGAAATTCGATAACTTAATCGGTCAGGACACAACTTGTGCGGAAATGTTAGCAGGCCTCACCCTAACGCACACACACACAAGGGAGAGCCAATACACGAGCCATAGCAGGCCAGGCCAAGGTGCAAAGGACAACGTAGCATAAAAGGACTTTTCACATTAGCAAAAAAATCAATTTAAGCTCAATCTCTTTGATGAAATGTGCCGAACGTGACAGTTTTCGCAAAATTCTATATTGCAAAAAATGAAAAAAAAAAAAAAGTGAAAGAGACTAAAGCAAAATTTTCTATTTCAAGGAAAGTACAAAAGGAAAGGGCATATCGAAATCTTTTGCACTGACAAATGAAATAATTTGTTGTAAAATTTGTTGCGTGTTCGCAATGAAAGTGAGGTGTGGTGGCACAGTCTATTATCGTGGTTGTGGTTTTTGGTTTTTGCACAGAGGTGTTTTGGGCGCAATTGGGAAAGGCAGTGCACAGTAAGAAATACGCTTTTCACTGCTCTGTTAGTTTTAATATAATGCAACAAAGGATTAATTAAAATGGATTTCACCTTGAGCAATTTGATAAACAAAAATGAAAATAAAAAACTGCCATTTTATTCGACTTATTTTTGTGCCATTGAATTATATGAAATTATATGCCAGTCTGTGTGGGATTATGGCAGGCATTAATTAAAATTATAAAGTTAACATTATTGTTGCATTCAACATCACAACAAAGCAGCGCCATTTTACGCATGCTCGACTTGTCGAAATATTTCCGTGTTCTGAATTAATTAGCAAAATTCTGCTATGAGTGAATTAAATCTCTCATAAATTTGCAAATTATTAAGTTGCACATGTTCATTATCAGAGATTCATTTATTGCATTCAATCAAATTGAATTGCGTACAAACTAATTTGAAGACGTTGACATAAATGCAAAATTAAAATGGCCACAAATTTAAATTAATTTGGGCATTTGATGTTTATTTGATTAAAAAATGTTGTGATAATTGCATTAGGGTTTTTGATACGCTACATTCGAAAGAGCATATTGCATTTTTGAGTGCATATGTAACACAAAAAATGTGACTTATTTGGTGACAGTAAATAAGTACAAGTCCTTTATTTTATCTTTTAATTGGCAAAATTGTAACTTCTAAAAAAAAAAATTTTAATCAAAGTCAAATCTCCTTAGACTGACGCTTCAAACGCTTCAATGATGTATCATTACACGAGCTGACATCTCTCTCAAAAGTTACAGAGTTGCGAGATCTTATCGTCGAATATGGCCAACCCTGTATATATGTCAAAATCGATGTTTGTTTGTTTGGCTATGTGTCTGATACCGTTTGACCGAACACCATGACAATTTGTACATATATCTATGTCATCATGGACAATGTTTGTGGCTAAGTTTGGTGCTTTAGTATACCGTATTAGTCGTGTATTCCATCCAATTTTTTTGTATAAATGAATATTGCTTCATGAGTTTGTCGTTGATATGTATGCCAAATTCGAAATCGAAAGTCTGTCAAAGAAAAATAATAAAAATAAAAATAAAGAATTTAATTCAAATCAATAGAATGAATTTAGTGTAGACCAAAACATTGGTCGAAGTAGGCGTGCAGCAAGGCAATAATATGATTGTAGAGTCATTGAGAATGAGAAACAGCGTAGTCAGCGTTTCATGGTAAATGGGTTAAGAATTGACGTGAGGAAAGCTCTCTAATTATCAAAAGAAAATGAGTACTAAAGCTTGTGACGCTGACGCCAACTAATAAGATTTTGCCTTACCAACAATCGCTTAACGCGACTAAAGAAGTTTTCACTTGCCGTTTACATCTTCATTCATCTGCTAGTAATAATAATAATAATAATAATATATATATATATATATATATATATATAACAGACAGGTGCAAGTTAACCTCGCGTGGTCATTCGTGGTATTCGTAAACCGAGGGTCCGGTTCGTTAAGTATGTTACCATATTTTTTAAATCTGATCCAAATTTGTTTGTGGTCACTAAAAAAAGTATGTATGGAACCGGATTTTATAGCTTGCTGAATACATTATCTATTGTTGAATTCTGGCCTCTTGTATATTTCTGAATATTTTTATAGCTTTAAAAGTTTCTACAGATATCATTTTCTTTGAAAGTCGCTGGGTAGGTCTTTTCAAATGTTTCCTACCATGCATTGTCAGAATTGGCTTAATAAATATAAAAACGTCTTGCACAGCGACACTAGCTGATCGTTGTTGTTGTTGTTATTTTTTTTCGCGTTTTGTTTCTGTGGCTCGTGCCATCGTCTGTTGTGGTTGTACTTACGTTTGCCGCATGTTTTCTTGCCCACAACTTAGTTCAACTGCGAACATAGAAGCTAATTTATCCTTTTGCCTCCTTTGCGGTGTATTCTTTCCTATGCACTTATAATATTTCCATCTCTATCGGCTTAGAAATGTTGCAAATTTTCACTTTTTAGGTTGATTTACCACCACGTTATGTGCCGCCTATGGCCTCCTTGTACTTTCTGTATTTTTTCTAAAATGTAGGCTAAAATGTCGTGCTCATATGTCTAACTTGTAGCGCATTACAAAAGCACATATTTTTATTATATTTCAACTACTGGCCACCAAATTAGAAGTTAATTTTGATTGAGAAAATTTCATTTATTTGTTTGTACTCTAAGTAGAGAATAGAAACTCAGTGTTTTACACATTGTATTTCCAAACAATTCAATTCATCACATTTTCTCTCTCTTTCGCTCTCTGTGTGTGTGTCGGTTTATGTTGAAATACCCTTGAGTATTGCGCTGTATTTTACGTATGAAGTATTGAAATTGTGTAGCATTTTGTTGAAATGTTTGAGCATTTGAGCACTTTTATCAAACAATTTTAGCCGGACAGCAGGGAATACAAAGTCAAAAGTATTGTTTTTAGACATTTTGTGTGGCTGGAAAGTGATAATAGTGGCACACACGTCTAAAAGTGTTGTGAATATTGTTTAAAATAATAGATCAAAGGCAATCTTAGAGCTTTAACTGAGCAATAATTTAATATAAAATGCTTAATTCTCTTACAAGCCACACATTGAGTTACATTCTCAAAACTGTTGACACTTTGAAAAATGACAACGACAGCCAGCCAAACAAAACATGACAAAGCAAAAGAGAACGAAGGAAGAACAAGAATTTTTTTAAATATATATAGGCCAACGAATTTATAAGCCTTAAATATTATTGAATGAATGCGTGCATGACTTCAGGCATGAAATGTTCATACTCGCATGGAGGCTAAGCATGCACAAGCTGCATGACCTGCAGGCCAAACAAACGTTTATACTAGCACAAGTAAAATGCTTGCCAAAAAAGAAGAAATTTTCACAACGCCTGCTTTCAATGTCGAAGGCTTCTAACGCTGAGCCTTGAAATGCCATTCAAATTGGTGCATGTGTACGAAGCAGTGGTACCAGCAACAGCAGCAGCAGCAATTCTGCAATGCGGCACTTCAATATTATGCCTTGCCTTGCCTTGACTTGCGTTGGCTCGTCTCGTCTCGTCTCGTCTCTTTTTCCACCGCATATTCAGACACAACCACATCAAGTACTGAAAACTTTTTTGACAATCGTCTATTTTTGTGCAACTTTTTGTGCCTCTGGCTCTTTTAACTACCACTACTTTTGGCACTTCTTTGTTATAGCTGACGCTGGCTAGAGGTAGCCACAACTCCCTTTTGCTTTGTGCCACTATTACTGAAGTCAACGTCATTGTTATCATCATCATCAACCACATCATGCACAGAGCGTTGTCATTGTGAAATTTTTGCCATTGGCAGCACATAAAGGCAAAAGGATTACAACAAAAACAACGAACACAACATTTTGACCCCAATATTTGTGAAAAAGTTTTCAGCAACCGAAATCAATTGTAGTCGTTTGTATGGCTGGTCGACTTTGCCGCACGATTCTATGCGTCAGCATGAGATGGAAAGAAAGTTTGTTGCCATAGTGAAAGTGATTTGTCCTCTAAAGGTTGACGATGGCTTGGAAAATGTGTTGAATGGTTTTACTTTGTTGTTTTTTATACGTTCGTTGTTGTTGGCTAGTTAGAAAGTAATAATTATGTATGATTATTGTGTGGATTTTGGAGTGTAAGACTTTATGCTTGATAATGATGGAATCTGCTATGTGCTTGTGGGACTTTAAGTTGAAGTTATAAATTTACATGTAAAATAATCGAATCAGTTTCATGAGATTATAAGCTGTAAAACTTTATTTTGGTATAAGTTTGGTCATAAAAAGAGAGAAAAAAGAATTACGCCTGAACACTTCAATTTTGATATTTTTCAGACACAGCGATTTCTATTTAGATTATGCGTGCGTGTTCTGTCATTTAAAAATCGCAAGCTCACGCGCCACAAAATTGTCAAAACAAATTTTCGCTATGAAAATAAATAATAAATTTACGCGAAGCAGAGTGCTGAATAATAATAAATAAGTTTTTATCTCAACAATTTGCAAGCGCTTTGCATAAAAAACGCGTTGGCTTTTTTATATCTCTTTATTTTATAGAGAGCTCAACGTGTGAAAACAACTCATACCAACTGGTGCAGTCAAAAAAAATAAAAAAAATAAAAAAAATCAAACGACTTATAGACTTTCTCACTGTTTGACAGAGAATGTGTGTTTATGTTTATATGTACTATATGCGTACGCTTTTGTGTGACAACTGCTAGACACATGACAATGATGAGGCGGTGGTGGTGCTGCTGAGGAGTTAAAAAATATCACTTTTAATTTTCAAGACACGTACCAGCGACGTAAACAAAACGCACACGGCGATAAACAAGTCAACACACATACGCACACAAAATTATACACATACTATAAACACACATACACAAAAGGATCATACAGATTGAGCGGCTAATCAGAAATGCGCAGAGAAATAAACAAGACGTAGTGGTGGAAACAATCAGGCTGGCATAAATTTATGATGTCGGGATAATCAACATACGTGTGCGGAACTAAATCACAAAAAAGGAGTTGAAGAAGCGAATAAGGCGAATAAGAAGATATGTTCTATTTTAATTAAACAAGAACGAACGAGAAAAATTCCTGGTTTAAATTTTGCTTGGCTGCGCACAAATCAACGTGTCGTCCAAGTTGCCCAAATAAAGGATATGCACGTCAATATAGGAGTAATAGAAACAAAGATTTATGGTTAATATCGCGGTAAGTTCTTCTCAGCTGAATAGAGTTCTTTAGACAAGACATGAGATTGATAGCGAAGCAATCACGGCAAATTGTGCGGTACGTATATGACTTGCTAAATGAAAAGAACTTGCTTTTTATATTTACAAATATAATTTAACGGTTATAGGAGAACAACGTCAATTAAGTTTAATAGAACAGATCAAATGCATGACAAATGTGAACTTTCCTAAGTGTGATTAGTGAATTACACGATAGGATAGAGTCGATTTGAGTTATGTATGAGCCGCTCTAAATACGCCGCAGCTTGTTGGTTTCGAAGAAAAAAAACATTCAGAATATTTCTCGAAAAAATCTCATAATTCTAGAAGGAAGGAATTGTAGTACAATAAAATATGAGCTAATTTTACGAAGTATACAGTTTACTTTAAAACATAAAAAAGTAGTAATAATATGTGTCACATAATTCGTTATATTTAATGAGATAAAAACTGTCGTTAAATAAAATTTAAAATTGAATGTAGTTGACAGTTGCCAAAACAATTGAAAGAAACGTTAGGAGTTATGGCTTATCAGCTAAAGTTAACCCAAACGATTTTACGATTTTATATGAACACACCAATAAGCATTCTAATGAAGAATTGAAAAAGAAGTAAAAAAAGGCAAAAAACTAGAATAACAGAAGCTCCCAAATGACTCGTTTCAGACAGCTTCAACTCTATCGTTAGTAGATCAATGGATTTGGCTACTTAAATAAATAAATTTTACAGAGTATAGTTACACAATAACTTAGCAAGTATAATATTGAAAGTACGAGTAAACCTTAATTATTAATGAGATAAGACTTACAACTACTAACTAACAACTAGGGCTACCATACTAAACATTAGACAAGCCTAAGAGTTAGGTATGACAAGTAATAACAAACGCAATCTTATTAACCCATTAAGTGTTATATAAGAGTTTTGCGCTTATTATATTTAATGATTGATTCGCGCACAGTATGAAATTATATGAGAGTATGAAAATATCCATATTGTTTCATCAGTTTGCCGTTGATAGGTATGTCAAATTCGAAATTGAAACTCCGTCAAAGAAAAAAAGAAATTGACTAATCAAAAGCTTAGTGCATTATTAGTGGTGCTAATATCTTTGATGTATTCAAAAGGATAAAATTAATTTAGTGTGTTCCAAATATATTAAACAATTCAACACATTTTTTGAAATTAAACTATCTCTATTATAGACATAACGTATTAACGTGAAACATACATCAATGGAAAGCTATAGTTGTGTAGATGTGCACAAAATAGTTTAAATGTTAAAAAGTTGTGCCTAAACAGCGAGAAAATGCAAGACAAGGTTTAAGGGAGAGTGAGTGTAATGGTGAATGTGAGTGAAGGAGAGTGAGCGTAATAGAGATATGCCTAACTCGCGGTCGCAATGTAACAGCTTCATCTGAAACATTATTTTCTGTTTCTCCTTCTGTTTCACCTTTTCAGAAAAATTTGCTGATGACGATTTTAATGTATTTTAACAAACTTCATAACGTTAGTTATGCAATAAGCTCTCTGTATAGTCGAATATAACACACTGTGCGATAAACTAGTTAGTATACTTTAGTTAGCTGTGCAGAGGTACTGGAGTCTACACAACAGATGAAGACTGGTCTCATAAGTCTCGTTGTGGCCACCTTAACTATGATACTATTTTTTGATCAATAGATTAACTAAACTGAGCACTACGAAATCTTTTCTTTATACTAAATAAGATATAACAGTGCACATCTCTCAATTCTTTTTAAACTAAATCTTAAAACATTTCAAGCACAAAATTTGTCTGATGAAACCTACACAAACTCGTCGAGAGTTATAACCGTGTCATAGTTAAGGACTTCGAAGCGAACTAAACCACATGAAACCAAAATGTCTCACGTGTCATTATCTCAATAAACCAGCAAATGACTTCAGCCATACGCAATGAGTTTACGTTCGGTGGTGCACTCGTAACTCGGCATGTAACTATGTATACACGCAGAGGAGTTATCTTTTACTTCAATACACAATTACGTTAATCACGAGGCAAGAGTAACGAAGCTGATATCGTAAGCAAAAATTAAATTCATCGTGGCTCATGCAAGTAGGCGTTAGACGGAATGACTCACGATGTTATGACAGGCTGCGGTACAAAAGAAGAGATTTATATTTTTCTTTTTAATTGCGTAAGGTAGGGAATGACATTCTGACTGACTGACATTATTCACAGTCTCTAAGGTGAATACCATCGTAAAGATGGCGTCATTTCAATACGCAACATGCAGTCGTCTTCTTTGTGCGTACGGCTTTGATGTTATTAGTCTCGCGGGAGTCAGCATGCCATTTAGTAGAAAATTATGAATATTTCAAATGGAATAAATTTGCTTTAATAGCGAACACAATCAAAATATTTAGTCGCACATTTTAAAATAACACGCAAGGGTCCGTGTGCGTGGTGGCCAAGGTGTGCGTGGGCATTAGACATTCCACAGTAGACTTTGTCTACTGGGATTTCACAAAATGCATGGGTATTATAATTTTTTCCTTTATCTCTGGAAGTTATTAAAGAGCGAAGAAAGCTAAGCTCTATTGAGTGTGCATAAGACAGATTGATTATTTGAGGCTGCAGATGAACTGCCATTGTCTTTTTCCTAAACACACAGAACTCTTAACAAAATATTGGCTAGGCAATCGAGGAATAGTTCAGGAAAACTAGCTCCCGACTATGGTAATGTAGCATAACGCTTTGGTTGATCGCCTCAAATGGCATAAATAACTCGAATTTGTATCTCTTGTAGTAATAGTGATAGTAGGTTACTGAATCGGATACAATCAACTGCACAGCTTGAAATTCCAAATTTACTCTGTGTGTAGACTCTGTCTAGATAATTACCAAAGAAGACTTCACCTTTTGTTTGAGTAGCTGGTTGCTTAAGCTGGCCATACACGACGAACTGGCTCGTCTGATTCGCTCGAGCACATCAACAAAATTCGAAATTTTACACGAACATCGGCTCGAGAACAGCGCCGTACACGACGAACATGCTCTAAAGCATGAGTGTATCACATGAGCATGTTCGTCGTGTTTGGACAGCTTTAGTCTTCGTTTAGCAGGTCTTCTCCTGACTTTAATAGAACAATATTTTTGCAACATGTATACAAAATTATAATCATTTTAAAATAATAATGACCTGAATCATTATTATGAAATCTTTGCTAAAGAGACTATTTGTTTTTATTAGAAAGTGGAAGCATGCATCCTGAATTATAGCAAAAAAGAGCACCCTTCTTCGAGTCAGTGACCCCAGGCTATATTTTCTGTTAACAGGCATTGTCCTAGTTTCCTAGAGACTAAGGTCACAACATCACGTTTAGCGGTATGAGAGTAATATTCATATTCAACGCTTATCATTTACAACTGACTTAGTGTAACAACTTCTAATGTACACGTAACTCACTTCCTTGCTAAACATTTTATCTCAAAAGCTCTTTAAAATGAAAAGTGAAAAAAAAACACACACACACTTCCTCATTAAATCTATTCAAGCATGCTAAACTCATTCGCGTTTTTGAAATTCAAAACTCGTGCTACTTTCTTAATTTCTTATCTTTTTTGCACTTGTACTCGCATTCGCATTCGTATTCACACTCATATTCATACCGTATTCACTCAATAGTACAAGCGACTCTGTCTCTGACACTAACTCAGACTCAGATTTTTGAATCTCCATTCGTGTACTGCTTGTATGATAGTCACGACGACGAAGCTGGTCTTGCGTTGCATAATTAACAGTTACATGTGCGCTTTGCGGCAAATTACGACATGTGCCTGACATCATTTCCCCAACAGGATGATGCTATGGTTTTCGCTATATTGTACATTTCTCTACCTCTCGCTTCCTTCTTCTTTTCAGCTCTTTCCTCAAATGCGCACATATACGAGTACATATAAAGTGCTACTCGTATTCCTTAAACCTACGGTAAGACAAATGTAGAAGTGTACGAGTAATGCGCATATATTGTAGCATACTTCTGTGCGCTCGAAACATTTAAGGAAGCAGACGACACATTTAATTGAGAGGCACTTTATGCCGCATGCAATTAAAATGTCATTAAATAATATAATTAAAAATAAAAATAAAATAATTAAACCTTGTAATTGTCTATTTCAAAACTGTGTACTTTTTTTTTTACTGTTTTACATGCTTACTCTTAAACGCCGTACTAAATTCTATCGCGCTCAGACATAAATAAATGTTAATGAAATATTATTAAATGTGCTCCATTTGCTAACATCGCTTTGCAAGTGTAGAAGTGTTTTAACACCCCGTGGGTATGGATTTGGTATGCAGCATAATGTAAGTTTTGTTTGCATCACAATGATGATGCTTTTTTCATTGCACACTACTCCTTTTATTTCACTAAGATGAAGTATAAATGAAAAGTGAAGCAAGAACGTTGACATATCAGTTGTTCTTAATAGAGTGGGTTTTAGAGACTCAAACATTTGCCTCTATAACTACATTTACTCATTGTAAAAAAAAAGATAAGCATACATGTGATAGAAGTGACAAACTATATATATAAAATCGGAAGTATGTTTGTCCGTTATGGATGCCGAAACCGCTGTACCAATTTAGATGAAATTTTCAGGGTATCCCTACAATAGCCTTTAGAAGGTTACTGTGAATTTTGGTACGAAAAGTCGGCGAATTCGCGAATTATTAAGACCAACTCAATTTTCCGATGCTTCTCAAACTGTACGGATACAAATAAAACATAAACCCAAAGCAGCACCTGAGAATTGATTTTTCCGGCAGAGCTGCTCAAACTATACAAAGTCGAAATGTTCAAATATTTGAATGAAAAAAAAAAAATTAAAAAAGTGAAAAATACGAAATGCCACCCAAAAAGTTAAAGCGCAGAGCTGCTAAAACATCCGAAGAGTGAGACGCCCGCGAAGGCAGCAATGCGCCGGGTCCTTGCTAGTAAAAAATAAGAAAGGGACATATAATGTTTTATATTTCTTCTTTTGAACTCAGTTTTATGATATTTTTTCGAATGTATAAGAATACGTTTAAAATGTTTGCTGTATTCACTTTACTAGAAGCAGCGACCATTTCGGGCCTGCTGCTTGACTCTCACCTTCCATATCGTTGCTCATATATACATATTCAAGTGTTCTCGAGCTTGTATATTGGTTCAATAATATTTATACATTATTATAATATTTATACATTTATTATACGGTTATTAACCGTAGGTAAAATGCGACAAATGAATATTAAGACTAGCGCTCATGCCTATTCCCTTTTCATTTTCGTGCGATAGCGAAAGAAATAATGAAATTGGCTATTAAGTTTGCCGCATGCCCTTCTTGCCCACAACTGAGTACAATTGCGAACACAGCTTAGCTTATCTCTATTTTTCCTTGCCTTTCTGGTAACTTTTTTTACGTTACCTTGACGTAGCCTTTTAATTTCACTCTCAAGTCAAACCGCCGCCTAAGAAAATTCACTTTAAAAACAACAACATACAATCAGTAACATTACACTTGGTTTGGGACTCAAATCTTTAACTTCGATAATACCTGGTTACCTAGAGTCCCTTGAAATGCATTTTAAGCCTACGAAGCATTTAACTTTTCTTGCTCGAACATTACTTTTTCCATATGTGCCATTGGACCCATTGATTAAAAAAACATTTTAAATCTAAGCAAATGTTTATCTTTAGAATAAAAATTTATGATTTTTGTTGAAACATTTTCACACGATTCTTGCCAATAGTTTAACTTTCTTCGAGCTCATCTTAAAATTGCTTGAACAATTTATTTACTTGGTTACTAAACTTTGGCACGCAACTCTTGATGACTGCCAAAGACACTTATTTGCAACACTGCCACTTCGCTGACTTAACTAAAATAACTTGCACAAGTTTCTGTTTACAGTGTTGCAAAGAACATTAATCCAGCAACGTTGTTAAGCTTTTTGTTGTCACGGTGTAACGTTGAAATCTGTGACTTGGCATACTCACGCCCAATAACAAATAACGTTGCATGGAATAGTTCGTTCTATGAAGGAAGCGCAGATAGGATGCCCGTTCCATTGGCGCTGATGTTATTATTGCTAAACGACCAACTTCTTTGCGGCATTTGGAATGCAAATTTGGCGTGTGAAGTATTTTCGCTTTTGTGTGCCAATTGATTTGCACATCAATCAAGTTTGGTTCAACCAATTCTTCGTTTGTTACTGCTTGCCTTTTGTGTGCGTGTGTGTGTGTGTGTGTTTCTTTTTCAGGATAATGTTGTTTCTGTTTCTGTTTTGATTTGATTATGGAATTGATTGAAGTGACTCGTGTGCGATTCTTCACAAAATCTCACACTTGACTCATTCCACACAAAGCTTATCTGTAATTACATTGCTGGCATTTTGGGTACTGGGTACAACAAAGTGTTCTAGTTAAGCTTTGTCGCCAAGCAACTGAAGACCTGTATTGTGTGTAGTGACAAGGACTTCGATGCCATCGTATTGAGAAAGTGGTAGCAAGAAGAGCGAACGTCAAAGGCATCAAAAGTTAGACGTCATTCATTTAGGCAGTCATTCTTGTACTACCGCTGTTAGTGGCATGCGGTAATAATGATTTGTAAGCCGTGCTATCACGCCGTGCTCGATGTATTCGTCGTTTCCTGCCTATACTACTTGTGCTACTCGTACTGCCCTCAATCAATACAAGGAAGGAAGAGAGCAGTGAAGCGACACAATGAAACTAGGCGAAAATTGAATTTACGATGTGCAGTTTCACCGTTAGATGCGTCCTCTTCTACGGCTTCTGCTACAGCAAAGGCTTCTCGCATAGACATTGACCAATTATCTTGTGCCGGTGCGTTCAAGCGTAACGTACTTCCTGCGCCAACCAACTAGTCCATCCGTAGTCAGCGCAATTTCCATCATCATTGCGTTGGCGAACACCAACGCGTCGATATTAACGTTGCTGTTGGCATTGTGTTCGTACGTTCGAACGTTGGTGCTGCTTTGGTGCTCGGAAATCTGTGCGTTCTAATGGCCAATAGATTAAAACTGACTGATTTTTGTTGTTGTTTTTATTGTTCTGAGTGGCGCATAAGCATGCTGTTATTGCTGTTTGCAGTTTGTTTAAGGAGTTCTTGTTAGTTTGGACAAAAGAGCATTGGAGAACATTGAATTGTGTGTGGAACATTATGAGTATTTTTGTTGTTGTTGAATGTGTCTTCTTAGTGTTTGGAAAGAAGATAAAGTAGAAACCAGAGTATAACGTTGTATTGCAACCAGCTGAGCTATCTAATATATATATGTAAAGTGGAACACTCCTCCCCAGGCAACATGATCGACACCAGTGAGCATAGGAACACAGCATAGTCAGGATAGCAAATCGAATTCGGTTGTATAGCTTAGACACACATTGTCTATTTTATTACAAATAAATATTATTACTTTATCTATATATATATATAAAAATGATGTAAAAAATAAGAATAATAAGTCAAACCGATTTGTGTTAAAGCGATTTTAGCTGTCATATGAACGGGATATTAGACATTCTCTCTCTCATTTTGTTCATTGCTATGAATTCTCGAACATGTTCAATCAAACACACCAAAGTTGAAAAATATTTTATTTTTGGCGAAGAAAACACCGAACCCTGTATACAACACTAATTCTCACTCACTCACACTGTCTCTTGCATTTCCAAGCATTACAACCGTATTGCCAGCGCATCTATGATATTTTGTTGTTGCAATTTCACTATTTTTTAAAAGTCTGTTTAATATGCTTAGACATAAGTTTTTAACAAATAAACTTAGTTGTGTCTATAATAGTGTTAGCTTGATTTCAAAAAATGTGTATGCCTTCGTGCGCAAGCCAATGACGATGTTTGATTGTATGCGAGCGAGATGATGTTTTATTATTGTAAGTGAGCGTTATAATATTTCACTGTATGTGAGTGTTACGCTTGTGAAATTTTACCGTACTGAAAACAAAGATGTTTTACACCAATAACATTTTTTGGTTATTATTATTTTTTTTTATGTTGCTGTCGGAATGCGAGTCACATGATTTACTATATCTTATTATTGTGGCAACGTGAATATACGAGTATATTGGGTTAAGTGAAACATGGCCTTAGTGTACCATTTTCTCCCTATATAGTTGTTCACCCAAATTCGTACAGTGATTAGTTTCAAATGTTTATTTCAGCAACCAAACCGTATAGTATCTCAAGCTTATATTTACAACTCTTATTCTAGGTTAAGATTTAAAATTCGCTTTTCCCCCTTTCATTTGTCGAATTGTATTATCCCCTTATACTTGGTATTACCCAAACAGCGAATTTACTATGGATGCAAGTTAAGCTGCTCATATAGTGTACCTTAAATATATGCAACAAATAGTAATACCTTTAAATCTGTCTTTTCCCCCAACTCATACCAAAAAAGTAAAAAAAGCACAACGAGCACCCTTCGTAGTCATTACGTACAACATTGCGTACACTTATGTATACTAGTTTAAGACAAAACATATGCAAATTTATTTATACCCGTATCCGCGCCCTACTGCGAATGTGTCACTCGAAACTATTGCCCGAACGAGCGACGCTATTGCCACCCCGCCAGAAAGCGATGTGCCGAGCTGCGCTGCATGCTTCGATAAATAAACAAGTTGAGCTACTTAAGATTTAAGTTTTACATGCGCTCGCATTGAAATATATTTTTCATGCGATTTAAATACTCGACTTGTGAATTTCGTATTTGTGCGGGCGTATGTGTGTTTGCATGTATTTAATACAATATTACGTATACGCCGGCATTTCAAGCATGAAACTCATGCACAATGAGCATAAACATGAACAGGGCAGTCAACGTGGCAGCGAGCGCACGAAGCAGCAGCATTCAACTGCGTTGCATATACACACACAGAGACATGTAAATGTTTATGTTAAATTAAATTGAATGCAAAGAGGCGGAAATGTTAAAAATGTTAAAATGTTTTGCGCCTTGTTAGTTTTAAACGCTTCAGTTGCAATGCGCTCGACTCGAGCTAGGCAGGCGGGCAGGTAGGTGAGCCGGCCGCACGACTGGGGCAACACTTCGCTCATGCTGTAATTATGCGCTGCAGCATGTATTTAAATAGTGATTTAAAATTTATTTTACAAAAATTATTTCAGGCATTACAAAATTAAATTAAAGCAGTCGACATGATCATATACGTGTAGTATTTACTGTAACGACTAACCCACAAAGTATTTGGTGCACATGAGCAGCAAATTCCAAATAATTTTCGGCTGCTCATTAAACTTGAGGCAAATCAACTGACAACATACAAAAGCAAAAAAAAAAAATAAAAAAATAAAAAAATTTAGCGCAAATTCTTCTATTTTAAAAGTGAATTTTTCGCTGTGCTACTTTAGTAAGTACATTTTTTTTCGGGCAATCGAAAAGTTCACGCTGACTTTACTTTCGTACAACGCGTGTACTCAAGAACTTTTCAAAAACCACGGGCTGCTGCTCTGATATCTATTATATTTTTTGTATAACTCCTACACACACATGAGCAGATATTCTAACACACACAGCACACTACATTTGTGCTTCCTTCAGTGGGAATTATTTTTGCTGGCATTCCGAAACTGTAAAATACTTTTGATTCACTTTGGCAGCAGCTAAAAATGTTTTGGAATAGCAGCAGTAGTAGTGGTGTAACAGCAGCAGCAGAACACTGAGCATTGCACAGATACAAGATGAACACGAAAGCATTGCATTGGCGCGGCGGGAGCATTGTTATCCAGCTGCTAATGCCTTTCATTGTTGCTTCTTGAGTTGCAGACGCGCGTCTTTTGGCTGCTAAGCAGCAATAGCAATAACAATATACGACTACACATACCGACAAAAACACAGACAATAACGGAGTGCGCCTTTTGACTATTCGGTAAGTGTGTTTATGTTCGTGTTTATTTGTGTCTATGTTTGTATGCGTTGGCTTTTGCGCAAAAAGATTTATGTGGTATTCGTAAAAGAAATCCAAGTCAATTACTTGCTTAATTATTTCCTTTGAAATTTATTGATTTTCTTGTGGAATTTCAGCTTTTCCTAAATTTTGTTGTCTTCTTGTGCTGCTACTCCGAGTGTGGCGAAAATGAAAACGAAAGGTATTTTGATATCTGCACGAATACGAGTTTATTAAAGCAATAAGATTTAGGTTTAGCAGTAAAAGTCTTTGGTTGTGTGCGCTGCAAATAGTTTAAATTATTATAATTGCGCAAGTGCTCCATATTTGTATGTTAAGTCAAATGCTTGCTTGTACAATGGAAATGGGTTAGTGTGGTTTAAGAGTATGCTTGGCATTTCTTTAAATACATTTTGGTGATTTATAGATGCTTTAAACCTTTTTGTTGATTACGGAGAATAGTCAAGTCGTTGGTGACGATGAATAATTACAAAATACGTATGTGGATGGCTATATTGATAGGTGCTGAAATACATATATACACAAGTAGTACTAAGGTAGAGATTGTAGATATAAAGAAAAGAATATTGTTTGATGGATTGTTAGATAGACCGGCAGATAGATAGATAGATAGACTGACAGATAGATAAATGTAAACAGGTAGATAGAAAGAGAGATGGATAGATAGATAGACAGATAGATAGGTACATACATACATAGAAATGAGTAGATGGATGGTGGTAGATAAATAGATAGATAGATAAATCTAAATAGTTAGACAGATAGAGAGATAAATGTAAATACACAGAAATGAGTATATATATAGGTTGAAAAATAGATAGATAGATAGATAGATAGATAGATAGATAGGCAGATAGGTAGACAGATAGATAAATCAAAGTAAATAAGAGGATAGACAAATAGATAGATATACAGATACATACATATTAATTATATTATTAATAGATATATAGATAGATAGGTAGGCAAGTACATAAATAGATATACAGTTATAAATAGATATATATATATATATATATATATAGATTAATGGTTCTCCTTGTACTTATAACTTCACTCAACTTTTCTTAAAATCAAAAGAGTTAAGTTACTTGAAGGCAGCTACACCTATTCCGAATAAATGGGAAAAATATCTACATGGATTAAATATTCTCCACGAAAATTAAGTTTTCTTCAAGAAATAGCGAAACCTTGACATTAAGCGCTTGGCAACTGATTGGCGTAACCATAAATACGTTAACGTTAGCTCTCAATGCGATTAGGAAAATCATTTTGAGGGCAAAGTGCTGAGGCACAACACCGCCTGGCAACAGCCCGGCAATGCTGAGACGAGCACTTACATAGTGCTTTAATGCCGCCAAATGCATACACTTCGGTTTATGCCCACGTCAGGCAGGCAACACATGCACATGCTCATGCAATGAGATTGCAGAGCATTAAAGCACTGCTAAGCAGCAGCAGCTTCAGTGTTGCCAGCCTTTTTATGTGTATCTATGTATGACATCTTGTAGCAGCATAAAGCAGTAAAAATTCTTATAAATTGAAATCACTTAAGTAACTTGACTGCTGCACACATGTGTATGGCAGAGTGTAGTCGCATTTGTTGCTGTTGCACTTAATACACTCGTTTACAACCAAAATATAGCAACACCACACACACACACACACACACACACACACACACACACACACACACACATGCTGCTGCAAATGCGCTGTGTGACAACAATTTTTCACTGACGCCATTTTGGCTCATGCTCTTATGCGCTTCATACTCGTATATACATATGGCTATGTTTATGCTTATTTATATATCTGTAAATAGATCTGTATATATAGGCTATATATCTCAGCTTGGTTTTGCCTTAAATACTCATATGTATTTCGTATGAAAATGTGCCTGTTTATGCCCTAAAAGCAACTGCGATGCCTGGCATTATCGTAAAAAACTCACCAAAAAAAGGGGGGAAAAAAATCAAGTCAAGCCAAGTCGAGTTGTGTTCAGATGAGTCGGAAGTGAAGAAGTCAGCTTCGAAGAAATTGGCAACACTGCTTCTGCAATTTTGTATCTGCATTATTATTATTAGCTTAGTTAATGTTGCTTTGCTTATAAGCAAAGAGTGAAAGAAATTCATTACAGACAGCAAAAGTAGCGTAAGATGGAGCAACAGCAGCAATAGCAGTTGGCGCCATATAAAATTTGATTTAACAACGCTAAGTATGAGTAATACAAGCTACTGATTTTAATAGGATATACTCAAGTACACTTGGTTGTGGTAATTTACATAGCTGAATGGAAATATGTATCCAGGTTGTTATTTGGTAAAGATTTCACTGAGTATTTCAAGTGGGGAACTTTAAAAAATAACCAAATTGCAGCAACTACAAAACAGCGCATGTTCCACTACTACAGAGTGCAGCGCAATTTCCTCAACTAAAAGCAAAATACATTTTCAAAAGCAAACCTATTAAAAAATTCATAAATGAAAAATTTGTGCTGCACAAATCTATATTTCCAAATAGTTATTTGCATTTGATTATTCAAATATAGAAATTAAACTGTCAAAAAAATTGTTGTCACTTTTAGTTGGTTTGCCTCGAACATCGACGCAAACAGCAACCGAGACAGCCAAGCGACGTACAGAGCACAAACATACATAACGCCCAACCGCGTTCAATTTGCATATATTGTGGTAGGGGAGTACATTCGCAATTTATACAAAAATTGACAAGATTACTTTGACAAAATATATATATTTTATAAATATGGACATAAATGCAAACATGTTTGGTTTTATGTTGTGAAAAATATTTAGTTTGCCACAATATGAGGCGCACCGAAATGTGTTTTGTTCTAATGAACACCTTGTTTTGAATGAAGTCGTTTGATATACACTACATTAGTCAGTGAGTTATGGTGTTTATTAGATAGATAGATGTATATTTCTAGATAGATAGACAAATAGACAGATTGATTGATTGATTAATAATGAGAATATCATTTTCATAAACTCTAAGTAGACAAGTGTATATGCCCTTTCAATTTGGGCAAATGTAATTCACAAGTTAGTAGCCTTTGAACTGAAGATGGAAAGTATGTGTCGTGCATGTATATGCAATGTGGGTGGCGTTATCAAACGTAACAACTTTGCGAGTTGTGACGTATGTTTATAGATAATAAATAAATAAAAGAAAATTGCCATTTATGTGGGGTTAAGCCTGACAACTCTGTTCAGGCTGCATCAAGAGGAACGGTGACAGTGAAGACAATGGAACAAAAAATAGAGAACGAGGAGTCGAGACATGACTTGCAAGACAAATAGACGTAAACTACGAAGGCGTATTACAGATTTTAGCTTTATTTATCAACCTTTCATATCAACTATGTCTAATAAAATAAAATAAAATTCAATATAATACAATTAATACATGTTTCTGGGTGCTCAACCTTAGCCAAATGGTGAAAAAAAAAATTTAAATTAAATACTAGCGCGGAACTCAGTCATTGGTGGCTTACCGTCGACAAACTATGGCTACTGGATAGTAGCCAAGATCCATAGAGAAGCAACTAGAGGCCAACGGATTGTCGTAAAGATAACTCATGAAGTTATCTCAGATTTATTTATAATAGTCTTCGCCCATAAGCTGAAATTCAACTACCATGGCTACAATATAAAACAGTTGAGTACCATTTATTTATAGTTCATAATATCTTTATAGAACCCAGATAATGCAAACAACGAAACGCAGGGAATAAAAAGGGAATGAAAAAATATGAAGATCAACACTTTATAAACCACACAAACTACACAATGAATATTTGTGTAAGTACCTACATGTGCGCCACATAATATTTGTCATTCCCTCTCATTCCAACGTTTCAGCATATTCAGTCACTTAATACGTTGATATTCAATATTCAGCGATTGCTAACATGACTCAATCGTGTCATTTTATTACTATTCTATGACATTGTATGAGAGAGAAAGAATGTGTTCTGCGCTGTCTCATGCGAATCGTGGGTGTGTGCTTTCTTGTAGTTGTATTTGTGACACATTTTAACGGCTTTTACGACCACAGTCTTAGTAAAACGTATATTGTGCACATATGCAAATGAGAACCTATCGAATGGTGTATTTTTTTATCAAAATCGGTTATATAGTTTAGGCGTAAAGTGGTGCTAAAGAATATATCTTGGTCTGTTCATATGTAGCTAATTTTATTATTAATCAATATCCAGGAGCTTGGCCTGCACAAGATAACAGCGAGAACCTATTTAAATGCATCCAAAGAACCTAATACAATTTGGAACAATGCTAAACAATGGCCGATGTGTATACAATTTATCAAAACTGCCTTAAAAAAAATAACCGATTATTACTTCGCCAAAGTTTCTGGAAGCACTTAATGAGCGTGAGATGTAAAAATATGTGTGTTTTGGAGCGACTGGAAATTCAAGGTGATCACTTGATGATAGTGACAAGAACCTTCTTTTAAATACGTAGATAGATAAATAGCTAGGCACATAGGCAGAGAGAGATATACATAAATAGTTATAATTGACAGATAGGCATATTTATGCTCATATTGGATAGTTCTCTAAATGTCTGATATTCTATTTATCTATTTGCGTTATCGATCTATCTGACTATCAGTTGACAATTCAGTTCAGCATGTCTACCTATCCTATTGATTATAGTGCACAACACACTGCATCTAAGTTTGACCGTAGAATATTTCCTAGAAATGTTTTTTTTTTTTAATTGAAGCGTTTTTTTATTCATTTTGCCATCATTAAACGCTCGACCACAAAATTTTGCGTGTGGCGCTTTATAAATAGAGCAGCACAAACATGCGTGTGTTTGCTTCAAACGTGTGAATGCATAAAAAATAGATTTTAAATATTTATATAAAATATTTTACTCTTTTCGGCTAATTGAAATTATGTAAATTAGCGTGTAAAGCCGTCTCGAATGGACTTGTTTTGAGTTGAGTGAAATTGCGATGATGAAGTTGGTGGTTGGTTATAATGTTGAATGAGCAACAAAGTTGCTAATTGTGCAAAATTATTTTTTAGCCTATTTGAATATGCATTAAATTTGTGTGTGTGTGTGTGTATGGGTGGTGGTTTTGTCTATAATACGAATGAAAGGAAACTTTAAATCGAAAATGTTAGCCAGCTAGCTTGCCTTAATTAAATCGAGTTGAAAACTGGACGACGCGTCGCTCTTTCTACATGTGAAATACGCAATTAATACGTTAAAAGCTTAACTCGTTGCTACATCGATAAATTGCATTATCCTTAATTTCCTTTCGCACTTTTATTTTTTTTATTTTTTTTGTTGTTGTTTGGCTTGTTCAGGTCCTTGCAAACGCGCACCAATGGAATTTTCGCTGAGTTTGCTCGGCCTGCAGTGTTTTTCCGCTTTTATCTCGGCGATTCTGCGAAAATCCAAAATGCGTTTCATTAACTTTATGCGCTGAAGAAAATACAAACTGAATTTGGGGCCAAAAGCGCAAAACCATTTCAAATTAAACTAAATTTATTTCTGCTGAATTCAGTTTGGCAGCTCTGCGTGTGTTCTATGTACTCGTATGTGTATAAAAATGGCCAACAGCAACGCGCCAAAAACGTGGCAAACACTCGAACGTACAACCCGACGACGATTTGGTACTTACAGCTGACTGAGTGACCGAATGAATGAGTGACCAAAAACCATGCATGTAGCTGGTTACTCCATCACCGTCCAACTGTTGACTGAAACCCATTGTTGCGTTGTCGGCGGGAATATAAAATGGCATGAGAACAGCAGTGGAGTTTGAATGTTTGCTTAACGAATGAATTCGTTTCAATTAATGCAACTGGGCTGAAGTGAGTTGTTATTCTGGAAAAGGCTTTGGGTTTTAAAATTTTGTACGGAATGAGATTTATTTGCATATGAGATTAAGTTCAGCGAAACAGATATGCATCAAACATGAAAGAATCTAAGAAGTCTCTTAAAATGGTGTTTAGAGCGAACACGTACAACCTGTTTAAAATGTGAGTACTAACCTTGCTTCGAAAGTGAAAGAAATCCTTAATGGCTAACTGCTTTCCCTTGGTAGATTTCTATATCAACCAGTTACCATCTTTGGTTTCAGTAGGTTAAAATTTTGCAAGGCGTAACGCTCGCCTACAATCAAATATTGTAACGCTCACATACAATAATATACCATCATCACACGCACATAAAATCAAACATTCTTATCGGCTCACGCACGAAGGCATACAAAGTTTTTCGATTCCCTTCCCATATACAGATAAATCATTTGACTACCTTAATGTTAAGCCTCGAGTAGGTAGCCTAGTCGCAGTGTACTGCAGCTGCCGTCTCAGAAGTCGAAATTTCCTTTAAATAAGACCAAAGCTCTTCTAAACCATGTTAATATACATTCCTCATCTGACACCCACTAAATTAAACATACCTTTGCACTATCCACAACTCAAGTGCACCTACGCGTGCTTTACGCCAACAAGTTACGACGAAAAGTCTAACAAAATCCACAGTATAAACTCATTAGGTGAAAATCATTTGTGATTAGCGTAAATATTCAATAAATGCTCTTGGCGCGAAGCACAGAAATGGTGCAGTGTACTAATACAACTGCTTAATCGGCACTGGCTCCGGCAACACTACAATTGCCAAAAATTTTCCGAACGACAAATGATTTCCCCCGTTTCTGTGTTTTTGCTAAACAGGCCAAACGGTGGGCAATCTAAATTTGCAGATTTTGAAAGCCACAACTCGTTGTAATTATGCGTTAAGTGCTGCAAAATGCCAATTCGAATGAAATAATACCATTCGACGAAGCACTAGAAACGTACAACGAGCGATGCATGATGGAAATCGTTGTATGAGCAGACTTTTGTAAGCTTTCGGAATTTGCTTAAATACAGGGAAACGCGGCAATTACCGTGCGCCAAATTTATTAACGGAAAATCCGCTTTTGCAGTACAAAGCAAATTTGATAACCGGTGAACAAGACCCGTTTGAGTAGAGTAGTTGAGTAGTGCATGGGGCGGAAGTGTGGTTAGAGTCGTTCGAGTTTCAGTATGCTATAACGCGAAAAATATATTAGAATACAGAAAAAAATGCCATTCATCCAGGCAGTGGCTTCTTTGAGTGCCTTATGTCAGAATAACCAAAGCTTGGTGGCAGCAAACAATTCCTTGAGTATTTTTCACAAAAGAAATCATTGAAGGAGAAATCACTACATTTTAATAATGCCACCTGGTGACACACACAATAAACTGTTGCATACTTCTAGGATTTCTGAGCAGCGATTTAAATAAAATCAACCAACCGAAAGCAACAGCAAAAGGTGTCGTCGACGACATTTTCAGTTAACCAAACGAACTCACCTCAAACCGAGCAGAAAAGCCCAAATCTAAAGTGGGCGTTCTGAGCTAAGGGTACATTTTATTCAAATGTAAATGTAATCCACGGATTTGTGCTTCTATTAAAAGCGAACCACGCAAAGGATTAGACTCATCGTCATCGTTCTCATACTCAACGTGCTTTTTACAATTGGGCCTGCAAATTTTGCTGAGGTGTTTGCATTTACATTTACATAAAATAAAGCGTAACTGTGCAAAAAATAAAAATAAAAATAAAATGACACGCTCTGACACTTTTGAGGTTTATTTCGGCTTGAGAGGACACAGCAGAGCACCGGAAATGACTGTGGTTTTATTTAAAAGTGGTGTGACATTTGCCTTAAACGAAATTCCGTTGCCGCATGCCCAAATCCAATGGTCATGGCGATGGCAAGTGCTGGAAAATAACGCGTATTGACGTTGATGCTCTTGGAAAAGGTTGACAATTTCAATAGAATTTTGTTTCATTTTTTGTGCCGTTAGTGCTGATTAATCAAATTTAGTTCTTGGAAAAAAGTTTTCAACGCCGATAATTTTAAACAATTTTAAGTAAATTTTTTCTTGTGTTCATTATTATCCTTGATACTCTATTCTATGGCCCCCAACTATTTCGGCATAATGTCAAACGAAAAAGCTGTGCCAGTAAATCATCACAAAATTTAATGTTGTCCATTCAAATTGTAAAATGTTGTCGAAAAAACTCACAAAAAATAGCAGCAGCTTTGGTAGAGAAAAACAGTGACAGAGTGGCAGTTGGTGGGAAAATTAGAGTGAGATGTAGATGGCTCGTCCAACTAAAATGTTGCTTGTCAATGAAAATTTCTGCCTCGTTGCGTAAAAAGGACAATCATCTACTCTTGTACTGTTGTAAAGATGAATTCATAAAAAAGAAATTTCTCAAAAAGGCACTGCTTTTTTTTTTGGCTCGCATTTTCCCTTTCATAATTTTCGTTTTAACCCATCCCGCTTTGCCAGTGTTAAACATTTTGTTTTTACGTTTCAATGCGTTTTAGTATGACATTAAAATTTTGTTTTGCAACACTGATTGTAAATGTAACGTTGTCCAACCAAGTCACCGCTCTCCCCTAGCAGCTGCACGCTTCATTGCTCTTGTCTCGCTTGGTTTTCCGTGCTTGTCACTCGTTGAGCACAACAAAATGGTTAGCCAACAATGAACATTTTCTTTATTTTCTTTTGTTCTCTTATAGAAAACAAGTTGCAACATGATAACGATGACCGAAAAACAGACTACATTTTTAGTAGTCGCGATAGGATACCAGTGCGTCGTATTTGTGGGGTAATTTTTTATCAACTGATTGATTTTTGGGATTAAATTAATTAAGCGAATTTATGACTTGGTCATTTTTATCACTTATTGAGTGATTGACATTTTTTTGTGACTGTAAAGGTCAGTATTTTTTACAGAAAATCTAAGTTGTTTAAGGTCATCCCAATCTCTTTATCAAATTGAATAAATGGATTAAATTATTAAGTTTTTTAATTGGTTATTATAATTTTGAACCTGCAAGAGTTCGATGAATTGACAGCCAAATTGATTTACAATATTATTAATAAGAACATCTGTTAGGAATGGTCCGATAGAGATCTGATAGAACAGTGTCTCTTTATATCTGGCATTATGAGCTCGAAGTTTAGTGCAGCCTTCTTTTGAGTTATTTAAAACGTGCTGATATTATGGAAAGCATTGAGCAATTGAATGCCATTCAGTGCTGGTAGGCAACACTTATTTAGGAATTATTACCCTGTTGTGGAGCTATAATTACCGGTCTTAATATAGCCGTGAAATTATAAATTAATAGCCCTTGATAATAGCAGGCTTTGAATAAGCTAAAGACTACAGAAAAAATCTTGTGTGCAGTTCATACACGCTACAGGGAAGTGAACTGCACGACACCGAGACGAATATGGTTTATTTATTATAATATTGGTACCAAGTTTAGAAAGTTTTTTACAATTTCCAATTCATTGTGAAATACAACAGTACGCGAGTATTGTCGATTATCTACATATAAATAGGCTAAAATATTCTTTTTACCATGATTTCACATCTAAACTATATAACTGATTTTTAAAAAGCAGTTAAAAATTGTCACAAATACAACTATAAGAAAATCTCAACCACTTGCTTCGCATGACATTCCCCATATCTCACACAATGTTCTCGAGCTTGCATATTGTCTTAACTGCCTTAACGCATGTTATAACTAATATTGGGGTAATCGCGCGCTAATGACTTTTCTTTTTTCTCTTTGTTATTGCACTAGCCAAACACTTTAAAACTACGCTACAGAGTAGAGTAATATTGGCTTTTTTTACTACTTTCCACAAATATTCAAAGTTTAACAAGTATTGTCAGCATTGGTTTAACCTAGTATAAAGAAGTCTGAAGAGAGCAACAACTACTACTGAGTCAAAGCATCATTTACTCTATTATTTTGGGCGTCTTTGCTACAAATACCTATTCATACAACGCTTGGTAGAGTGTTGAGGCTACGAAGTACGGTACAAATTGTATATTCTACTAGCAAGGACCCGGCACTTTGCTGACTTCTCGCTATTCGGATGTTTCAGCTGCTCTGCGGTCTGTCTACTGCTGCGATTTTCTCATTGATCTTCCAATGTTTGACTTTTCGGTTGTCATTTCGTATTCCTAATTTTTTTTTCATTCGAATATTTGAACATTTCGATTTCGAGATCAATTCTCAGATGCTGCTTTGTTTTTGTGTTTTATTTGTATCCAAACAGTTTGAGAAGCATCTGAAAATTGAGATAGTTTAAATATTTATATTTAGCGAATTCACAATTTTTTTAGACAAAAACTTACAGTAACCATCTAAAGGCTATTCTAGAGGTACCCTGAAAATTTCATCAAAATCAGTCGAGCGGTTTCGGCGTCCATAACGGACAAACATACTACCAGTTTTATATATATAGATAGATGTCATTCACTCATAGGCTAAACTCTATAGATAGCTTGTCTTCTTTTAGTATCACTTCTTCGAGTTTAAAATTACTACCGGCGCTAAAGAAGTTTTCACGTAAGAAAATATATAAGCTGGCAATCACCGACAGTTGTTAAAGTGTTTTTTTTATTTATTTATTTTTTTTAATACTTTTTTTTTAAGTTCATCAACTATTGTGGAAGTTACATATTCATTTCATGTAGTACCATTTGAAATTATCTTTATTATCACTCCAACTGCACTCCAACAACCCACTTCCCAGCGAGTGCATTAAAATTGTCTGTTTAACTTTGATTGGCTGCAAACTCACCTCGCCCCAAGGGTGCTCATTTCCAATTTATTATGTCAGGATGCAGTAACTTCAAGCCAACTGCGAATGAACATAATAAATAAATTACGCATTTCTAATTTACTGCTATTCCCAGAGCAACAATTTTTCTTGCTAATAAACATCAAAGGCTCGCATATTGAGTAAAAAATAAAAAAACGCAAAAAAATGTTGAAAAAAAAATAGATTTTACAATTTCCACTCAGCGGCGTGCTTAGCAACTGAATTCTGGCCTCAATGGGTATTTACTTTTTTCTCTCTTTCTTTTAGTTCTTCCATCCAGTGCTTCCGTTGGCAATTTCATTTGGCTTAGAAACAATATAAAAATAAAATGAGTAAAAATAGAAATACTCGTTTTCGCTCGCAATAAAATTGCAAGTTCAATTAACTCAGATATGTATGCGCAGCCAACTTCTTCTGCTTGACGAATTTCGAATTGATTTTCTTTATTGCTGTCGAGAAGTTTCGTCTTTTCGTGATTGCATCGTCTTACTCAATGACTTGAGCGGCACAGTTCAGATACTCGATGCGCTATCTGGGTTAACGCCGAGAAGTGATGCGAGTACACACTCGTTGCTGTCAGCCTGATGAGTATGTCAGTCACAATGGAGATTTGTTTATTTAAATTTTATGTGTGTTGTTTTTATGGTCGCAGCAATGGCGAACGACAAACGACGACGATGATGCAGAGTACGTTGACGATGACGAAGGCGATGTTGAAAGTAATTTCATTTTGTGTCAACTTGCCAAAGAAAAACTAGGATGTCAACTGAAATTGATGCTTTAGAAATTCTGGCATATAACAAAATTCAGTCAGCTAATTTTGGCTAAGCTACTCAAAATCTGAAGTGCCAAAAAAAATATATATAAAAAATTCAGCAAATGCGCTGCTGCTTCAGCACACAATTATATAATTATAAAATACGGAGGGCTCTAACACGGAAACACAGAAACACAATAGCAAAAACAAAAACTCAATAACTCTGAAAGTCGCTTCGACGCAAAGAAACCAAACAGCCAAATGAATGCGTTTGAGTATCATGAAATTTCGGTATCTGTTTTCGTTTCCTTTACACCTGCCTTCATTCATTTCACTTCGATTGTCGATCGTCTACTATACAGTGGTGACTAAAAAAATGAGTATTCATTGTTTGTGTGGCTGGTTGCCGGTAGTACGAAATTCAATGGTACACATTTATGATGAACAAATGAATACGCTCGTGCAGCCCTCTAATACATACAGCAGTTCAACACTAAGATCCCGAAAATAGTTTCGACAAATGTACCTCAGTTTGAGAACATGAATATATTACAATACTGATTTGATCTACATACAGCAATTCAACTGTAAGATCCACTGATTTGTATGCTCTATGAACCAGTAGTCCTAGGGCCCTCCACTTCTGTATATAAGCATAAAATATATTACCTCAAAAGTACCAAAACGAAAAACGTTCTACCAATAATAAATATTGCTTTGTAAGGGGTACTCTTTCTAATGGACAGATGTGTACGGTTCCTACTGTTATCGACATATGCGTGGCTTTGTGCAAATGTCAGTCTTGTCGACTGTTGATCAATATTAAACTCATATAGTCACTATATATGACCGCTTTATGATGCTACTAACATCACGGTAAAGTTATTATACTAAATAAAAAAACATTCGACACTGATATCTAATAGTTTAGAACATCAAGTTCAGCACACACAAAAGTTCATAAAATTAAATAAATCACTTTTTTTCCCAAATTGAAGTTTTATCTGGCGTACACCGCAGACCGTGACTTTTTCAACGCCCTTTAATTAGGAAACTAATTAAAAGTTTAAACGTTTGTAATTAGAAGTGAAATAAACGTCTGCAGCACATTATGAAATTATGAAATTCATGCCGAACTTTGACTGCAGACAGGCAGCGAACAGCGCCGTCGACAATGATGATTATTATAATATTTTGTCAGTTATGGGAGTGTTAGCTTATATTAGCTTAGTGGAGTTTTGGTGAGTTCAGTTTTTTTTTATGCCAATAAATTGAAAATTCGAATAAAATTTGGAATTCAAGTGCAATTAGTATTGTTGTATATGTAGCCGATTAGTGGCTGAATAAAAGTATGGCATTTATGACAACTACAATAGACACACTTAGCTCTGTTATTAATACATGATGCAAAGCATTGAAAATGCAGGTGATTACATATACATATGTATTTATATTTATAGAGAAACACACTTCTATATTGCCTTTGATTATTTCCTCTTAAAAATACTGAAAATTGGGAGTAATTAAACTTATTTAAAAGGCTTGAATCTCCTTCAAGTGTATGTCTCGTTAAGGCCTTAGTATTTATAACCTAAGTCCACCTGCTAGCACTCCGAATTAAAACCACTTGAGTAATAGCATTCATTATATAACCTACACAGTAAACTTGTGCGAGTACGAGTAACTAAACGACGAGTTGTGCACAATTTCTCAGTTGTTGCTGTGTTGGGTCTCAACGCTAGACAAGTGGTCTCACTTGTAGTTTCATAAACACTAGAAATAAATATAAAATCATACACCGCACTTTAAACGAACAAATGATTATGGAGAGCCCAAACTATTACGTAGTCGTCAGGCCTGAGTTTAAGCTTCATGCGCAACTGGCTGTTTGTGTGCTTAACTGAATGTGTAGTTGTGTTTTGCCGGAGCACGATGCCTGCAGTCAAGTAGCATGCATTTGAAATTTTTAAGTACAACACTGCGTATGATCAACTGAACATATACGAAACGCCAACGAGCAGGCAATGACAACGAATATAAAATTTAGTTGGCATTTTAATGTTGCGACAAAAACATACACACACACACACATATACTTTTATACAGCTACATAGACACACCTCCGCACATAAGTAGCTTTCAATGCAATGCTCGCTCTATAGTTGATTTTAAGCGTGTGCATGCGCCTGTATGTGTGCGTGGTGTGTCTTAAATTATTATTCATGAGCGCCTTAATTTATGCTGCATTAGCATTTGTTAGTTTTGTTTGTGGTGTGTGTGAAAAATTAATGCCTTCTATGAGCTATGCATAGTTCTTAGTGGCATTAGTTTTTACTTATGCAGTGGCAGTGTTAATGGAAAATAGGAAATGTATATGGATTACTCCAAAAGAAAAATAAATAATTAAATAAAATAGATAGAAATTAAAATAAAGTAAATAAAATAAAATAAATTGAATATAAATTCTATATCTAGTTGTAGATTTCTCGTTGCTTTGATACGTATTACACTTGGCAATTCAACTTTCAATTTCTCTCTCTCAACCCGTGTTGTTAGAGAAGAGAAGCACGAGTCTACGAAGTGTTAATGTTGTTGCCAACGATGTTACCATCAATACTATTAATATTTTTAGAGTTCTTTTTGTGTTCGTTCGTTTTTTCGTCGTTACTACTTTATTCGTTCCTTTATCTTTTGTAAAATAAATTACGAAAATTACACGTCTTTGCTTTAGTACACAATGATATAAGACATTTGATTTGACATATGTTTAAGGAATGACCACAATTCATAGTACTTTTCAGCAGTGGGGCTCATGAATTTATGTGGAAGCTACACGGTGCAGTAATCATATCACTTTTTCTTTTGGGATTTAATGTAGAGGTGAAATTCAATAGCCTACGATATTAAAATTTATCGTTTAATTACAATAACATTTTGTTCTATTTTTCAACATAATCTTTTAGCACTACACGCTTTTCCATGCGTTTTCTCATTTTATTCAGGTTGTCCACTTCGGCGCACATGGCAGATGATTGTGATTTTCAAATCACTTTGAATTATACCAGCGATTTTTGAAATCGCTGAAATCACCAAAATCATTTAAAACGCGAAAATCCCTTAAAACACTAAAATTATTGAAAATACTAAATTCAATGCTGGTTTTTTATTCACAGTGAAAACAACGCAAGTAGTGAAACATCGTTATTCACTCGTGAGCGGCTCAGACTTTAAAACACTGTACAGTCAGCAATTCGCTCTGTGCTAGATTACTCAACGGCGGTCGGATTGAGCTCGAATACAACTCTCAGTGATACGCTAGTAGAATGTGCTAGTCTACTCAAAAGTCGTTATTAATTTGTCAAACAGCATACGACGAGTTTATTTATTTCCCATTTGGTTTGGCAATCAAGAAGTTAATAAAAAATATAGGCAGCTTTTTGTGCTATTACGAAAAAGGAAAAAAAAGATTAACCATGTGGTCGTTATTATTGGAAAAAAAAACCGTCGATGCTAGGAGCCCAATTTCTTGGATTTTGCAAGAACTTATTAAGCAGCTCTCGCACATAAAGATAAGTGTGAAAATTGCAATTATTCAATACAATTCTATCACAAATCTTTTAACTCTTTAAATCTCATTTGTTATTCCAAGCGCTTAAGTGAACACAATAGAAAGTATGCCGTTTTATGCCAACTAAATTCAAAAGGAAAACTAACGACAAACTTGAATAAGAAAATTCAATAGACACTTGAAGAGGCAAAATATTTAGCCATTTATGAGTTTCATTTGAATTTATGACTTTATTATCACTTACACGATTTATTTGATTATTGGTTATTTTTCTACATTTTACGATTTTGTGCGTATTTTTCATTTGTGTACCCATTTAAGCATAAGAACATAAATCCAAGCGCCTCTGAGTGAAATTTGGTCACCGTATAAGAAAAAGTCAGAGAGAGAGAGAGACAAAGAAAGACAGAGAAAGAAAGCAGCATTTGAACAAGCAAATTGTGCGCAAGCATTTTCGATGCTTAATCTGGAAACCCCAAATCGAACGCAATCAGTGAGAAAACAATAAACAAGAATGACAATAAATAAATGGAAAAATATATGCGTTAATACGGATAAGAAAACATAAAGGGATATTGTTGAAGAATGATGATGAACGCAGTTTGTTGTTGTTATTGAAATGCAAAATTTTTGAGACATGCTGAAATTGATTGAGTAGCCAAGCTATACGGAAAATAAAAATATATATATATATATATATATATATATATATGTGTATAAAAAGGAAGAAAAAAGAAATCGAAAAAAGGCAAACAAGAAGAAGAAGTGTCCAAAGCATTTGTGGTAGGTATGGTAACTTAGTTGTTACCCACTTCAATTTTATGGCTACTTAAATCCATCATTTCAAATTATTATCGCTCGCCTGCCAGTCATTCACTCACTCACTCCTTCACTCATTCATTCATGCCTATCTCAACGGTTCTGCTACTGTTTATCTGCGCAAGCATAAAAGAACATGCTACGACATGATACGCCAAGGTAAGCTGCATATCCTGGAAAAGCACGCACGTGAAACGGTTGCCTTCAATAGGCATTAAAAAGTACAAAAAAAGAATAAAATGAAATAAAAAAATAAAAACCTTCAACTTCAACGTCCCTCAACTGCTTTGCCCGGTTAAATATGCTGACATCAGACTGAATTAAAAAGTTGCCATGATAATCCTTTTGAAAATAGACGGATTAAGGAATATCATTGTGAGAAAATTTATTCCTCTTTTCTCAGGTGTAAGAGGCTCGTCGTTTGCTTGCCAAGCGAGTGAATGCGGTTGTCAATAGAGACGTTTAATCCTGCGCCGTGCTTTTTTCGCTCTGAATACGTGTGAGTGAGTGTCCATATCGCTGAACTGACTGACAGATAGATACACCGACACACAGCCACTTAAAATGTGCCACAATGTTGCATAATTACCGTTAAATGGTCGCAGTTTAAAACACTTAAGCATTGCACAGATGCCGCAGTCATTTCTGATGCCGAGCTGTTGCTGCCATTATTATCCTTGTAACATCATCTACGACCAGTAGCGAGAGCGAAGTCAACGTTGCCATCATGCGGCGATGGCTTTATGACCAGGCAAATAAATGAGCGAATGAAATGAACGACTTTAATTTACACGCCCTACACAAATGGACCAGACGGATGTTATGCCGCACAATGTGGCATGGCGCTCTATTGCCTGGCCACAACGAGCTTGTCGTAAACCACTCTTGTGTGATGATTTGTAATTTTAAGCAGCGTACGATTAACTTTGCAAAAGTTTGCATTACCGTTCGCCGGCGTGGGTAATGACTCTGGTGTCCTTGACGATACATTTTTTGTTGGTTGGACAATTTTTCAAAAAGCTTTTGTCATAAAGTTTTGTAAAGAAATCGACCTCAATAATTGAAGGTAGTTGAAGTTTGCTGATGTAGTGGTAGGATATGCGACGCTGAAAATATGTACCAGGAAAAGGTTTAATTAAACATAGGTAGACGAGGTACGGTAAAAATTTTTAATTTTTTATTCTATAGGGATATACTCGTATAATAGCTCTCTAAAAAGACGAGGTGTAGCTATTGAATAGGAAGACTGACATTAAAACATTTTATTCTGATTTTATACGTCTTTACTCATTGTTACCTCCAATATACATTCTTCTTCTATTCTTAAAATGCTGCTTAACTTAAACTAAAGTGAACGCGCTACCCTGCGGTATATCCGATAAGCATTGCTTCATAGAGAATGCGCACGGCTCCTTAGCCGGCTTATTGCTTTCGATCCCACCAACTTAAGATCCTACAAATAATCCACGAGTCGAATTGACAGAGTCGACACTTATCCTTCGAGTGTTACATGCAAATATAACAGATTTATTATTCAGATCTGAGCACTGCATACTGTGATTTTAGCTGGTATATGGTTCACTTAGTATTACTACATCAATGTCCAGCTCACGCACCGTTTGTGATAACATTAATTGTAGAATTAAGCTGTAAGTACTTAATCATGACTTGGCCTGGCTCGCTTCACAATAGTCAAAGGATACCTACTGCTTGGCGTTGTTCTTCACACAGTTGAAACAACTTGGCTCAGCTTTATAGACTTTGGCTGGAGGAGCCAATTTACTACACCTTAAATTGTATACTTTTCTGTCAACGCTTTAACTAACTCAGTTCGAAGAGCATGAGTATTTATCTTCAGCGATCGAACTAGCTCTAGCAATATTTCACCGTTCGTCGTACGGCGAATTCTCCTCACGCTCTCAGCCTTAGATTGAAGCTGTTCAGCGCTTTTGACCATAAGCAGTATATCGATATATTATACGAAAGCTAACTAATTTTCTTAATAAGTATTGAAACAGGTTTCACTCTGCTCCGTCTTCGCTTTTGGTCCTACCTGCTGCCTCCATGCGAATCTTCCATTGTTCGAAACAGTTGTTTTGTCAGCTTCTTCAGAACTTGGACGGCTTTCTTTGTCACAGCTTCAGTGAACTCAAACCTTGTTTCTTTTATTGCAGTTTTTCTCTTAGGAAGCACATATCTCCTTCTTTAGTAGCGTCAGTCTCGTTTTTTATTAGCCACTCCTCGTAGAATGGATTATGGATTAATAACTAAGGCTCTTAATCTAATTTTATATGCGTTCACCAAAGTATCGTAAAACATTATGTTATTTTACTTAAAGCTCCTCCCTAGTGGTGATCAATTTTAAGCAAATGGTAATTATTTCACTATAACACGCAAGTCACTGGGACTCACTTCAGTTGATTCTGTTGTTCCCTAAACCATGATTAGCAATTACAGTTTGCTAAACTGTGAATAGAGTTGCGTTCGGTAGGTGTGATCACAGTTACTTTGGCATGTTGCTCTCAGTAGCATTCGACTATTTTAAACTGACTAAACGAATTCAACTACCGAATGAGATTTTTGTGCAACACTACAAAGTGGTTATTGTTAAATACTCAAATATATTATTAAAACTACTTGCAATTTGTTTTTTTCAACTCAACTATGTCGAAAAAAAGGAAAACAAGCGAAATATGAAAATTTTTTGGGACAATCGACGACAATATGGCCAAATGCAATATGTGCTCAACAAAATTGTCAAACAAAACATCAATTTCTAATCTTAGAGGACACTTACAGAGCAAACATCCAACTGTATGTCTCTCTGCAAATGTTACTACCGTGCTGTCAGAAGGTAAATTTGCTAAAGTCATAAATTATATTGTATTTATTAATTGAAGTACTGATTCAATTCAACAACCCACTGAGGAAATGTCATTATGGTTTGAATTCGAAAAACAAGCTGCTATAACACAACCAAGAGAAATTCAGTGCACTTAGGACATCAGTGTCATGTGAGCGACTATTTTCTAAAGCCGGTATTATCATTTCTGACAGACGTTTTCGCCTGAGTCGGCGCCAAACAGAAAGGTTACCATTTTTAAACAGCAATTTGAAATACTCAAATTCATAGACTTTTATTATACTCTTTAATTTAAAAAAAAGAAAAGTTGCTTCAAATAAATATATATTCAATTAAATATCCTTAACATATTCCTTCAATTCCTTTCTTTACTTGTAAAAAAATTTTGGTTTGCTTTTTGGTCAAGTTCATATAAAAATTATGATTACATTTGAAGGCTTTTTAAACAGTTCTTTTATTAGTGATTTGATCACAGTTTAAAATCACGTTTAACTGATTTTAAAAGAGCAATCACTGTGACTGTGAACTCACGGTTTAGTTCACTATTACTCCTTACCAAAGCCAAGACACGAGTTCCACATTTCAACAAATTCTTTTATTTAATTTTCCTTTTTTTAATATTTAAACAACTTTGAACTATTTGCATCACTTTCAATATTATAGATGTGCACTGATTTAATGATCGGCGGACATGCAAATAATATAGCTTCTATTGAAAGCAAGGTTCCACGCATTGAAGAATACAGGTAATGCCACAACAATCGATAACTCCAGTACCAGTATTTGCGTAGCGTTAAAAAATGTATGCTCAAAGTAATTATCTGCACTGGTTATGGTTTGCAGCCAATAATTTCATTTTTATGAAATATTTATTACAGGAAATCACATATTTCCGTGTAAAAAATACGCGTCTATAAAACTGAGCAGCGCTGACACACGACAAACTTGTTATTAATGACCAATTCAATTAAATTGCATTAAATATTGTACTCATGCTTCGCATGTGATTGTGAGAAAACATTTTAAAAGCGACTTTTTCTTGTTGTTGCTATATCGTTTCAATATACTGAAATCATCGACAGAACAATGTGCGGGAAATGCGATTTTCCTCTTTGGCATAAATAAGCATCCTGTTTCATTTGTTGGTTGATTATGTGCATGTGAGTTTGGTAGTATGGTATGTATAATCTAGATAAACGAAAGGTAGACAAACACATAAATTTACGTTGCTCATTTCTTTACTTCAGCTTCGAAAATTGTTATTTTCGTCATTTCCGTAGCAAATCATGATTTTACAAAAGCCCAAACCCCGATGAAATCTACGTCAAATCCCAACCAAATGTCGGCGTTGCTTGCCTAACACCAACTTCCGGCGCAGCACAGAGCCAAATGGCAGCGCTTGGGTGAGTATAGCTGCGTGTGAGTGTGCGTGTGTGTGCATTTGATTTTAAACAGCCAATCAATTTTATATAAATTTTAACGCTCGAAGGCATATTTAGTTGTTTTTGTTGTAGTTGTTGTCGGTTTGTGAGTTTTGTACAAAATTTATGTGTGGCCAAGCATTGTGTTTTTCTCTCTTGTTGTATTTACAAAAGGGCAACTATGCGTATGCGTTATATTAAATTTGTATGCTTCAATGCGTGCTGTATAGTGCGTTCGGTTAATTCACGCTTTGAAGTGATTTTGTAGTGTGCTGGGAATTTTTTTTAAATGTATATTTAAAAAAACAAACACTACTTCTGTAGGTGTGAGTCGGTTGTTGTTTGAAGTGCTTTTAAATTGCAGCAAATATATGGCATGTGTGCAGTATATGTATATGTGTGATATAAATGAAATGCTTTGTGCGGCAAAATGGCTAAAGTAAGCGTTTTAATGAATAGTTATATAACGAGTATTGCTGGCACTCGAGTAACACTTGAAATTAACTTTATAAATGTTTTAGCATACTTTTTGGCTCACTAAACTAAGTAATGGAGTTAATGTCAGTGTAATTTTCAGAAGATTGTCCTACACATTATATCCTTAGACAGAAGTAGATAACATTTATTGTTGCACTTTGTCTGGAGCAGCACACGTAGTGTGCTAGGTAGTGTATTTCGATTTTCGTCATCTGTAGTGTGGCTGAGGTTTCGCCATATGATTGACAGAAATTTTCCAGTCGCTTTTAACTTCGATTTATCCATTGTGATATACTTTAACTCACTCTAACTCTCATCACAAAATAAAATACTTGTGAATGATTCGCATGGTCTATTTTCTTTGATAATTGAATTTCTTTGCTTGCATGTCATTGAGAGTATGTGCCTGGGGGTAGATGTCTATGGCGAAATCTGGGTCTTCGAGATGCCTAGTGTGGCCCCAAATGATGTTTTTTTGTTCAAAGTGAGCTCCCCCGCATGATGTCGTCCAGAACAATGACGAACAGCATTGGAGACAGAAGGCAGCCTTACCATACACTAGCGTTAGTGGTGAATGATTTGCTGATGTTTGGCTATTATGCAGTACTGCCAGCTCCGAATTTTCGTACTAACATTCTGTCTGGTGCCATATTGCACTGCGTTTTATTGTATCGCAGGGTTTCTTGAAGCACTCGAACAGCATGTACAGCGGTGAACGCCACTGTAACGATTGGTCGACCATTGTGTGATGTTGACCCTTATTTTGGGAATGTGCAGAGTTGAGCAGTTGACAGTTTCCATTGTCTCGCAACTCGTTCTTTTTGAGCAACTTAGCGCTGATAACTTATGTCCATGATGATGGCAGCTTTTCGTTGTTTAAGGCGTCCGGAATGAGGGTTTGTATATGACTGCTGAAGTTTGCGGGTCACCTAGCATTAGTTCTGGCTTTATGCCTTCGATACCCGTCGCTTGTTGAGCTTACGCTTTTCTCTTGCATCCTGAGTGTCGGCTATGCCGGGACACTTTGTAGCGATACTGTTGCTTACTCTGCTGCTACGTACTTCGTGTTCTTTTCATCTGTGTACTTGTTCATCGGTACTTGTTGGCAAAGCTTCACTGAAACCTTTAACTTCTCCTACCCTGTTGTTTGGTCAAGCAGCCAATTATGCGCAATTGCTTTCGCAGCTGTTATTTACTCCTGCTGCTTCTTCAGCATCACCAGCGATAATATCGATGAACTTTCTCTAATTATTTCTTGCTGATTTTTTCACTTGCATTGCCACCTCCCTGGAAGCTGGCCGCAGGGTGCCAAACTTAATCACTTGGTTTTTGAGTTCATTCCTATGCTGAATATAGCTGAATGATAGTGTATTCGATCCAAGGTTTGCAAGTTTTACCTGAGCAATTTGTCTCGCCTTCGACAGTAGAGTACTCAACTTCGGTTGGCGCATAGCATTGCACAATGGGAATGTGACGTTGGCTACTGTTGCAGTGGGAGAGTGGAGTTTGAGTATATGGAATCAAATACCCAATATATTGTATCTTAGTCGGCTCGGTAGCTTAGCGTAAGTGCACTAAAGCTGCCTCATCAGAGGTCGCAGGTTCAAGCGCACTTTCTGTACAAAATAAGTCAAGCTCAATTAAACTTTGAACATCGTCTTTAACAATTTCAGTTTACACAAATTTTTACTACACGCTAAACATGCTCATTGCCCTCTCTATTAAAACTCTATCAAAATGGTTTACATTGAATTCGATTGAAGACGCAGGTGTGCGTCAATGATTTCAATCACTACACGCCATGCTATACCTGCAGCTGGGCTTGCGGCAAACATGCCATTGTTTGCGATCTTTGGGGTATTGGAAGCATACTCAGAACTCAATTCAAAAATACTTAAAAAACATTTATGTATTTCTACGCTTATTGTAATAAAAATGCAAATAGCTTTGTGCTCTACTCGCATTGTAATAATGCAGGCGGGTTAGAGTGTATGGGCGACGGTAAACTCGTATGTGTAACAAAGAATTTCTATTGTATATAGATTTGTGTGTGTGTGTGTGTGTGTGTTTATATATATATTTCTATAACGTAACCAGAAAAGTATGCGAGGATTGCATATAATTTTAATGCCAATTCAATTTAATGGTTCATTTCATATGAAAATTGTGAATGTCATAGGGCGCTCGCCAGCACCACTTACGCCCCGTGCTCGCTCCGTGTCTCTCTTCCTCACACACGCAATCAAACACAGACACACCGTGGCTGCAATTTGTTGTTGGCGAAAGTGTTGTTTTATTTGCTGTTCTCATCTAAGCTCAACTTTTATTGCTATTTGTCTGGGTTTGTTTGGCTCTATGATGCGCGCCGATGTGTGAATTGCGTTTGTAGTATATGTGTGAGCGACTGTGTATGTGTGTGTGTGTGCGTGGGTTTTATGTATTCCTTGTATTACTTTCTACAGACGCAATTCCCCACGAACAAAAGAATTTTCATATAAAGACGTTACAACGACAACAAGAACGATCGCTACAAGGACGACAAGTACGCCGTCATCAAGTGACGACATTAAATATGCGAAACATGAATTTGCATTTTGATTTTCGTCTATATTATTGCGTTGCAATACCAAGTAAATAATAAGGAGCTAAGCTGGCTAGAAGTAACACAAAAACGTAAAGAATACAAAAGTCAAATGTTCCAACATTGAATGCAAAAAACACATAATGGCGACCCTGATGACTACCATAAAATGTTCGATCAAATAGTGCGTTAGTAATTTTGTTAACTAATACGGCATTGCTTGGTAGTACTCGGTTTAATGACTGCGATTCCGAAACGGCATACAATTGCTGGTTGCTAAAAAAAAATTTAAGACTGGAAATTTTCATCAAACCAGAGTTGTCATTAGAAATGTTGGAACATTTTTTTTTTATTTTTAATTTTTGTACAAATTTCATTACACGCATTTCGCTTTTAGTTGGTCACAGTGAAAAAAACATCAGAGATTTGAACAGAGATTTGATGAAATCGCATGTCACGTCTGACATCGACATAAAACCGTTTCGAGCAAGAATATACGGCAAAAGCACTTTGTTCAAAAAAAGGGAAAAGCGAATTTAGAAAACATTTAAACCGTCAAACCACACAACAAAAGAAAAAAAAAATTGTAAAAAGTATCTGTAAAATAAACAAAAAAAGGTGTTGGCGAATATGTACGCGCTTAGATTTTTTAGCGCTGCGGTTTTGCATGGGCGGACATAGGCCAACCCAAATACCTGACACCAGAGTGGCGCGCCCAGCAAGGGAAAATTCATGGTTTTTTTTTAAACACATTGCCACTTTGGGTGTGTGTGCGTGTGTATGTGTGTATGTGTGTATGTATGTGAACGCGCACTTATTGATTCAGTTACTAAATTGAATTTTTTGTGAGTATACACGTGTGAAGTGCCTGCAAAGTGGTCCAAACTTTGCACAAACATGAGCGCCAAACATGATCAAGTGCGAATAACTACGCAAAATACAAAACAAAATGTTTAAAGCAATACAAGAAAAATGAATAAATAAAAAAAAATTCCAAAAAAAAAAACAAAACCCCTACACACTCAGCTTGAATGCAGTGCACACTGCATGTAAACCCACTTTACCTACCCTATATACACTCGTTTTGTTAGCGCCGATATTTTATTTGTTTTACAACCATCTAGACTAAGTACTGTATTATTTATTATAAATAAGCTTTTGTGCATACTTGAAGAACTTTTGAACTTCGACTTGCCAGCAAAGGCCTATGAAAATGGAATGCAACCAGTGGCTTGGGCATAAAAGGCTTAATAGCATAACTGCCCAAAAAATATATTCCAAGCTAATGGATTTTTGTTTAATGACCTAATATAAAAACTTTACAATACAACCCAAAAAATTCAGCGCATTCACACACCTGTAAAATGCAAAACAAACAACAAAAAAAAAACACCAACCTTTTTACGGCTTTGAATGGAAATACGAGTTCAACGTCAAATGTTCATCTCTTAATGCTGTAAATTGTGTTGGCTAAGCCAATAAAAAGATTTCGGCGTTAAGCGCCACAAAATGACGGCATCGTAGCACCATCTGTCGTCAAGCATTGAAAGCGTAAACAAACAAGTTGGCTAAACCAGGCCGTTGCCACTGTGGAAGATGTAGTGGCTGGCAATCCAATTGAAAGTAGCACACACAAACAATATAGATACGCCTGCCATATGGATTTGCATGGTCGTCTCATTGTAGCAGTGTGAGATAGGCTAGTGGGTTTACTGCTGAGGCGCTGCGAGGCGCATGGGTAACTGAGTTCTATGCCGAAGAATATTAAATTAGGATTTGTGCACAAAGCAATGCCAGCGGCCGCTACCGAACGCACAGCAGTTAGTAAGTGTAGACTTGAAAATAGCGCTTGGGGAACGTCTGTAACGGTAGTAGCTCTATTATAGTTGGACACACTGCTGTTTGGGGAGTTGTGCTGTGCGTACTCAGTGCCGTTGGTTCGCTTGTTTGCTGTTATTATTGTAACATCATCAATTGTGCCTAAGCTGGTTAGGGCAACAGTGTAAACTCAGTGAGGGAGAGAAAGAGAGAGAGAGAGAGAGAGAGTGTCATACTCGTAAACTGTAAGCAGTCGTGTGTTTGGGTGAGTGAGTAAGCGTATAGGTTAGTGGTGATGTGTGTGTCGTGAATATGATTTCGTGAACGTGTGAGCGCACCATGCATGAGTTAGTGTCATTGCACATCCCATCACAGCGCATCGCATTACAACACATCACATCGATTGAAAGTGTTGAGTTATGTGGGAAAATGCACACTTGTGCAACGCTGAGTTTGTCAATTTTTAATTTATTTATGCATTACTTAAACTTGTAACCTTCACAGCGCGCAAATGTATCATTTCATGTCGCTGCATTTGGCCTCCATCCGTGCGCACTTCACATTCTCGATGACATTAATTTGCATTTAATATGACTGAGAGTGGGACTTGAATGCGATTGAGGTGTTAATGCGAAGGTAGATTTAATGTTATGGTTAGCAAATATTTCATATAATACAGCGCTGTTACAGCCGCCAAGTAAACAAAGTTTGAATTAAGTCAGGTTAGGTGTAGAGTAGATTTAGAAGCTTCTTTATATCGAGACGCTCACGATTCGTGTGGGTTCGCAAGAGTTCGTGCCTCGCCTTCCATCAATTATGTTGAAGTCCTCGTTGACCAAGACACACCGAACAACGGTTCGGCTGATACACGTCTATAATGTTGCCCTCCACCATATTGAGCGAAGACGGAGTGTCGTTTTCGTTGAGGCGCCGTCCATCAAAAAGGAAGATCACAGCTTGCCTGGGCAGGCAAGCGCGAGTGCAGTACTGGTTCATCACTTCACACAAAGTGGCATGTTTTTTTATATTAAATTGAATTACTTTATTTGTAATATCAATTATATTTAACATGATATACTCGGTCTCGTCCATATTTCCTACTAATGCGTGCTTTTTTCGCTCGTTTTGCCTCTTCTTGTTCGCTAGATAGTGGTATGTGCGTATGTATGCGATGGTGCCAGCGGCTGCTTGACGCAAATGACGTTTGCAAAACTGTTGGTAATAGTGTTTTATTTATTTTTTATTTAAACATTAATTGTGTTTTAAAATAGCCTTTACAACAGTTTACCACACATTTCTTACCTACCTACCGCTAAGTTTCGCCACCACAGCAATAGCCTGACACACCGGTTCAACTTCACAAACAGCAAAGAGAGATTGAAAGACAATTTGTATTGATTGGTGTTGCCAAATTCACAATTGAAGCTAATAGTGTGGACAAACTTTTGCAGTAAATGATATAAAACGCACTATTAGCAGATTAATTATTATAACTATTAGCAAGTCAAATTTTCTTGGTCATAAAGAAAATTGTTCGATTTTATAAAGAAAACTTTTCAGTGCTTAAGACGTTATGCAAAAGTTACACGTTGTGTCCGCTTGGCTCGAGTAGGAATAAAGCGATAAATGTAAATACAAGTACTTCTTCGATGCTTTCCTTTCAAATACAAGTACTCGATAACAAGTAACTATCAAAAGTACTCTTATCGATACTCGGTGCGCGATGATTAGTTCCCTCGGAAGTTCATTCATATATTATTAACAAAGTATGGAAACCATATTCAATTGCCTTATGCCTTGTTGTGTTGTACAGGGAGACAAGTAAAGATATTATGTTATAAGACGCTTGCATGAATTGTAATCTAATGGTCAAAAGAGTCAGTGTTAATAGCTAGCAAACAGCTGTGTAATTTAATGGTTTTGACCATTCTCAACACTAAAATAGCAGCTTTCCATTAAGTCATATTCCAATTGTCGGTTTTGGTCTCAACGCTTTAAAGGTGTTGCGAATTTCACTTCACAGCTTAAATACGATTCAACCCAGGTTTATTACTATTGAAAATAATTTTGAGTGCAGTGTTCCCATCAGATATATTGGACGCGATGTCTTTTTTAGGCCATAAATGAATGTTGCGTGGAAGCACTGGTATTGTTGCAAATTGGGCAATGCCATTTTGTGTTATAATATATTATTATTAGTTATTAAATATATATTGGCACTAATCATGGCACGCTCAAAATAGCATTTACGGCCGCGGAGGTTATGTAGACATCGGAAGCCGACCGATAAAAAGCTATCGGGCGGTGGTCGATCTTTAGCGACTGGCATGAGCAAGAAGAAGACTAACGTGAACGCATTGACAACGACACACATTCTGTTACAATGAAATTACGGTTTCTTATCTTATCCAATTAAAGTGCATACTGAAGGCGTTTTTTAATATTGCAGTGGTAGTTTAACATCCTCCCGCAGATGTATAAATGATTGGATCTCTACCAAAGCACCATCATTCTTACAACGCGGTATTACAATTTTACCATAAAGGTATGAAAATTTTACAGACATTTTTTGATAATATTAATTATAAAAAAAATGATTAGAATTCCTGCAAGATTCTAATAGAAGTTCTAGATGTTGTGAAGATTTTGTCGTGCATTGAACTTGATGTATATTCCAGACTATTACTTTTTCTTTTCAAAAATCTAAAGCTTTTACCAGGCAATCACAAAGGCACATCGACAAGCTGTTGAAAATTTGTCATAAATCATGGTAGTCTCTTCACTGCAATATCAAACACAACAATAACAACCGCAACATTTAAGAGCCATAACAACCGCTTGAAAGCGCCAATTAAAGCAGCGATTGTCAGCACAGAAGTGCAGCAAAGCGTTGCACATACGCATCACTGCCAGTGTCATAGCTGCAGCAGCAGCTACCGTCGACACTGCCACCGATTGCCAATTGTTGCAACAATTTTCTGGCTTGTTTGACAATTGTTGCGGCATCGAGTTTGGTAACGACCGTGTTGATTGTGAAATATTTTGCAGGTTGCCATTACTTCTAGATGGGTATGGCGCCTGCTTGCACTATTCGTGCGTTTATTGCATGCGCGTGAGTGTCTCACCAAAACGTGACCATGACAAAGGCATTTAGCCGCAGCATATCGATATGCCATAGCAAAGCCAATACTACCACAACACCGTAGTAGAGTGTTGTTAAGTAGTAAACGCTCGCAAAAGCTACGTTGCACGCTGCAGTAATTTTGCTTTTGCTGTTGCTATTTTCACAGCTCTTTAGCATTCGCTAAAGATGCACTTAACGAGGGCATTGCGGCGAATTGCACGAAAGCCATGCCGACGTGTTATGGGCGATTTTGCAATGCTCTTTTTGCCTTTGCTGCGCGGATTTTACAAAGCTGCAGGCTGTTTACAGTCAAGTGATTGAAGTGCAACTGAGGATTAGAATATGGCGTGGCTCGAACTCGTAAAGAGCATTTCAAAGCGCACTGAAATTGCAAACAGCTCCATAGAAGGGTCGAACTTTTCCAACCAAGCGTTAACAGCGTGTTAAGTGCTTGAAGCTGCAAAAACACAAACGAAAACTTACAAAAGGCAAATGATGTGGTACTTATTAACGCATTAGGGCTAGGTGTACTGATATTTTACGATACTTTTCTTGTAAATGAGGTGTTTTTAAGTAGGTTTAGCTACATAATCTAGGAAAAATATTATCGTGATGATATAGAGGTTTTAATTATGTACTATATGGCCCTTCTTATACTACAATGGAATCTCGATAATTCGAAGTTGATGGGAAGCTGAAAAATTTTCAGATATGAAGGAATTAATTGCTAATTTTTCGACTTAGAAAGACGCAATTTATATTTTTATGTGACTCTACTACAATCAAATGAAAATTCGACTTAAGTAAGTTCTATAGTACGTACTTATTGAAACAAACTACTCTAAATAAATGTGTTATCCTCTTCTTCACAGGGACCATTCCGTGCCAACAGTTGTAGAAGGGCTAAATTGTCTCAGTAGCCGCTATCACTCAGGACTCAAACCCAAGAAATCGCAGCCAGAAAAGACTACACCTCCATGATATCCCATTAAGAAGGAATCAATTGCATTCTCAGGTATTGGCTTTACGGCGCAACTAGCATCATAATCACCTTAGTCTAAGCCTAAACCCTCTAAGCTTCTTATTATTTAAAGAATTTATAAATTTTTTATCGATTTCTTTTTCAAGTTCAAACAATGAACCGAATATGTGTTCCTCGATACCATCGATTCATCTTTCAACGTAGGTTCGTAGTGTGTTTATTTCTCTCACTTGTTTATTTTATATTAAGGGTTCACTATCTGGTTGATAAGTATCATCAGTATTGTCATCTACATTTCGGTTTCAGCGTCTGTTAGTGTATCACTAGTAGCTACGCCATCATCACATACCACATAATCTTCAAATTGAAATTCAATATTCTTAAGTTTGTTGCTGTTGGCTTCTAAGTTTATGTCCGGCTCAAGAGCTTCTTCTTGTGTGTGAATGTATCATAGTTTGCGAAATCTCAAGACGTCATAATATTTTATTAATATCTGCCTTTGAAGTTCGAGTTGTCGCCATATATAATATATAAAACAAATTGGGACAAATAGGATAGTATATGATAGGAAAGAAAAAATAAATAAAATATCCTCAAAAATATTTAAAACAGTATGAGTAAATATTTAATTATGTTTCTCTTTAGACTCAATGAACAATGAAAGAGGCAAGCTGTTGGCAGAGAAGAAGAAACTGAAGTACAGCGCGTACAGTCAACATAAGATGCTCGAGGGCGCCGTATATCTTAATTTTATTCTAATTGTTGGAGTACCTCGCAGGGAAATAAAATTTTGTTCGACTTTCAAAGTATAAATAATGTGAGATAACGCTTTGTGTACGTATCGTCTAGCCCTGAACAGACGCATGCTCTTACAGAGCCAGCAGCTGCACTCACATATGAATGGCAACGGACGGTTTCGTTTGAGAGTGGCAGTTCTCACAGTTCAAGGCAAGTTCTTACAGATCTAGTAACGGCACGGTGACAGAGCGAGACACAATGGAAACTGATGGCTTCTTCGAAGAGAAAGTTTTTACGGAACATACTACAGAGCGGCTCACACAGAGAGAATGGAAAGGAGCGGACGGCTACCTTGGTGAGAGCAGCGCGTCGTAAAATTCCTACGGAGCTTTCGCACTGCATACTGTTCAACTGCCACTGAGAGGAGAAGAAAAAGCCAGCAGTCGGTTCTGTGCCAGATTGATAACAGAGAGTACGCGCTAGGCGCAATCTTTTTTTTTTTTTGATTTACTCGGAAGTTCACTATATTATTATTAGTTCAATATAATTATAATCATAATATAGAATATTGAACATTCATTTCACTGCTATTTGCATCTTATTGCTTTACGCGATTCTACTTTTGCCACCAATACATCAAACGTCGCACAAGGCAAATTTAATAATGGCAAAATGCAACAAAAGAAAATACTTTCTCAACACAATAAAATATTTTCTCTGCTATGCCACACTGTCTGTCAGGCGGCTGCTGTTAAAACTGCAACATGATGGCGTACAGCAGTACAACTTCCGCATGGCGTTGACGTTGCCATTGCTAGGGCCGTCGTTTAAAGTGATGGCAACACTTGAGGGCAACCAGCAAGGAAACCGACGTCGCTGACGCCAACGACGACACCATTTTGTTGCGACGTGCTCTTGCATATATGCATTGTGTACGTTGTGCTGTCGGCGCAATGCCACCGGTTGTGGTTGTTGCGAATTATAAAATGCAGCAAACATAATTTCCCACGCACGCAGCATAATGCAATTATACGTAGTACAAACGACATCCGCCATGCGAAAACGCCCTCAAAACAAGCTGGAACTACTCGGAAAATGTTTCTTTCGCCGTATGCAACTTTGCAACACTCAGACAAAGCCAGCCATACAACTACAACAACTCTTATACGCTATCGCTTTTCACTTATGTATCTTGCTTCTTGCATACTTCGTAAAGCATTTTCCTCAAGTGTATATTTTCCTACAAAATTACTTCAACCAAAACAAAAAAAAAAAAAAATAAAAAACAAACACACACAATGCTCCAATTAAAACTCTGGTTTCTCTGCAATTAGAAAATAGCGTCGCGCGGAAAATCTTGTGGAATTTGGTTTTTCTTTTATTTTGCGTTTTCTATTTATTTATCCTGACAGCGCTTTAGGCATGTTTCCGCTGTTGTTCAACTTGAAAGGTCTCCTTGCGAATTTCTTTAACTTACTTCTTGTGTTTTTGTTTGTAGTTCTTTTCAGCATTTTTAATTGTTTTTGGCATTGTTTTGTTGAGTGTGAGCTGTGTCGCGTCCGACTGATGGGTTCAAGAGCAACACGCACCACACACAAAGCAAAGAATAAAAAGAAAAAGTTTCGCCAATGACTTTGATTTTGAAAGCAGAATTAATTAAAGAACGCAGCTAAGTGTTAATTAAACTTGAGAAAGTTAATGAGTGCCAAAAGCAAGCGTAAGAGTGTACCAATTTTGTTGAATTTCGAATATTTTGCCAATACTGTTGGTGCTCCAGTGCAGATTAAGATTAAGCGATACTGATGTTAAGGAATGGCACCCAGCTTGTGTAAAATTACAAACATGCTTAAATATTTTTTTTTTTTTATAATTAAATTTTATAATTCATATTTTTTTTTTTTAAAAATTAGAGAAAACGACATATAACTCTTACTCTACAATATAAACCACTTTCCTTTAAACGTTATATAGTTTCATTGCAATGGACAATCTATTTTGTCCTATCCACAAGTCATCTTAGGTCTTTTTAGATGCTGTAGTTTGATTAATGTTTTTAGTATCAAAATAATACAAAAAATATAATGAGGGTCGGGCGGAGAGAAGTGCCTTTCTCTTAAATCAAACACCCTAATCCACGGTGGAACAGTGTACGCCAAGGGATGCATGGTCAGGAGGGTGCCGCATCTTTAGTATGCGGAGTCTAGATACCGGTCGCCCTCTAGTTTCAATTAGACCTACCGCGGTAACGGGCTCTGCTGTGGGTGACCTCTCTTCCTGATTACTTGTGAGACTAAATATGCTACACACCAAAACCCTAAATGAGTGCGATGCAGCTCTAACAGCATCATCCGCTGGCCATACTGCAGCCATAGGGCGGCCGGTCAACACTCCTCTAGTCGAAGCCATTGGGCACGTGCAAGAGGTCGTGCATCGACCAACTACCCAAAACCCATTAGGAGAGGGTGAGTCAGCTGGTTTTTTGGTGGAGGCACCAAACTGCGGCTTGATGACCATGTCGGAGGAATCCATGTCCACAGATTCGGAGTCAAACTCTAAAGAAGAGGTCCTCGAGCTTTCCAAAAGCTGTGAAAGCGGTTATCAAGAGAACAGGCTCCGAGGAGCAATCGCCCGGTATGAACAATACCAAGAAACCCAAGCGGACTCATATGGAGTCAGATAAAGATTCCTACAGCCGGGTAGCAAGCAGCATCAAACTTGGGTCTATCCCAACCGACCGATCTAAGAAACCCCTTACTGCTGAGCATATGGCACTGCTGCAAGAGGCTATCTTAGACGTTGTTATCGAAAAACCGGATGACAACCTCCACTCAGAGTTCGAGGGATGTGTCCCCGAGCCAGCTGGCTACAGACAAGCTGTTCCACGATGTCCACAGGGGCATGGTTGAGGGTTTCTAATAACCCAGTTAGAAGAACTGTACGTGATTGATGCTCTGCAGTATTTCACTATTTTCTCGAAGAATTTGATTTCTCGAAATTCTTAATTAAATGTCGTCTTCATTATCCACCAAGTTATTGAAGTTCAAAATGTTATTCCATGATTTTGAAACAGTTTCTTTACTCAATTTACTCCAGACTACATTAAAAAAGTTACTGCACCTCTCAGTGTAAATTTTTTGTATTTGTAAATTAAATAAATTGTTAAATACAGAAGTCAATAAAAAATTTCTATAATGCAACTTGGTTACACGAATTATATTTTGATCCGTCGGCTGAATGAAGGATGTTAGATTTGGAGGCATAAGCATTGAAACAATGAAACCATCTTCTGACTGTCTATCCTTTACATTGGGATGTGATGTAGCATTATTAATAAAAAGCAAAGGTTTTATAGGTAGCCCGAATCCCCTGAAAAAAACCATTTAACATACAATAGTAAACTTTGGTAAGGTATATACAACTAATCTTGATATTTTATTTTACCTGCGGAAGAATGAATCATGAAACCAGCCTCTGAAAATTGTTCCAATTGGTCGTCCAACCTGAATTGGAGCTGTTGTATTCGACTGGACAGGTAAAATGTTTGAACATACGAGGATTTTTTGCCTTTCCAATGTCTAACATTTTGATTTTATGGTTACTAGTAACGTTAGTATATGCCAGGCTTTCTTGCTGGTGCTTGCTTCTCCAAAGAAGCATATATAAGAGCAACGAAACACTTAGAATTAAAGTAAATTACAAAGAAAATTTTTCAAGTTATATCGCTGTTGAAGAGCCGATCCGGTGTTCGTGAGATATTTCAAGTTTCGTTGATTCGCTGTTGAGAATATTTTCCATGCATGGCATTGTTCGCAAAGATTCGTCGTATGTTCATCGTCTATGGCGTTGTTTTCGGACTTTCTCTCACTTGAGTTGCGTTTCGGCCGAATTGCTAAAACGGCGGGTGTGAGCAAAATACAATACTATCATCCGCCTTTGTTCCACCCATTTTTGTTTTTATTTAAAAAAATTTGTGTTAATAAATATTAGAGCAATCAGTGAACTGCTACGTTTTGCCGTGAGCACTACGAATTGGATATTCCTCATTGGCATGAACGGGTTTACAAAAAAATAAGTAGAAATAGAAATAATGTAGTAATGTTTTTCAGTAAGCAGCTAAGTGTCTGCTTGGTCTGCTAGCCATGGCGGCACCCATTTTGGTATTGTAATCGATAATATATATATAATATATATATATATATATGTTCGTTAATATGTTAGATACTAATTGTTTGCAAATTTGAAAATAAACGGGCTTGGTAAACTTTTCTAGAAAATGGGCGGACTGGCGAGTATTGGGCACGTAATTTTTAATCATTTAAGTGAGCGTTTACATAATGTGCCATCATTTCTACATCGATAAATTTTAATCTGCAGTAAAGGCATTGGACTTCCGATTGAAATGTCGATATAATATTATCTTCGTCATCTGACATAGTTTCGAAACTAATTCCTTTTTTCGGTTCATATTTATCTACTTTTTTGGAAAGTATAACTATAGGAAATTGTTCGTAAGGCGTTCATTTTATGCTTACCATTTTTGACCTCAAACTCTTTCAGGTCTAGTTCTCCCGCCTCTTCTTCTTCCTCGCTGAATTCATTCTTAACCTTAATTGAACAAGATGGCGCCTATAAAGACATTAGGTAAGTACTATTGAACCCATTGAAGAAAATAGGTAAGAAAGTTTTCAATATTTATCTTCGTTGAATCGTCACATTCCCATCCAGATTTTAAAAAGTCTTCCAGCAGTTTTCTAGCCCTGTAAACGTTTGTGCTTTGCAGCAGACTTTTTTCAATATTTACCTTCGTTGAGGCGCCAGGTTTCCTTATAGATTTCAAGAAGTCTTCCAGGATTTGCCTACCAAGTATACGTTCGGGATCGTCCTCAGACCCATTCATTAGCTTCTCTAATTCTTCATAGTCGTAACGCGATGACATATTGGTATGATCGTTCTATAAGTGGAGAGGAATAGAGTCTGTGTCTTGAGAGTCCCTATAGCATAGGTGTCTCCTTATGCGTTTACAGGTTGGGCTATTATTGTTTTATTTTTCTTGTATTTGCCTGCTTTTAGAACTGACTTACCGAGCGGCAAAGTACACCAGTCGGTGACAAGAACGTACGAAAACGTTTCGGAGTGCTCTCGAAAGCTATACTTCTCACAGTGTTTCGAAATTCTCGACGAATTTCCTTGCCGCTTTAATATAAGAAGGTATTTCGTATATGACGTTTAAATATACGACTAAGTTAATTTTTCTGGCTCGTACGACTTTATTGTTCGTCTCCGTTTGTGATTGTGTGTAAACTCAAAAGGGTTTGCTTTGATGTTACGAAGAGAGAAAGTAGGGTTGACAATATGATTTTATAATTTTTCTAAAACGCTTATCTATATATATATGTGGCAACCCGACTGGCGCACAGGCAACTCTGTAGCGAATTATTAACACTACTCAAACGAATCCTTGCAAAACTCTTCCGCACGAACTTCCGGCTCGAACTGCATAAAATCCAAATTTATTGTGATACATCATATGTTAGTAAATCTTTAATATTTAAAAATAGTATCCAAATATATATACTAGCAGGGCTCCGGCGCCTTACTGCCTTCTGCGCTCTGTCTACTGCTGCGATTTTCTCGTTGATCTTTGGGTGTTTGACTTTTTGCGTGGCATTTCGTTCTCTTCATTTTTTTGATTTTTATTTTCATTCGAATTTTTGAAGATTTCGACTTTGTACTACTTCGTTTTTGTGTTTTATTTTTATCTTTACAGTTTGAGAAGTATCTGAAAATTGAGGATCAAACCAACAGAGAGTCAAACAAACATATTTTTTATATATATAGATTGTATATATTTTTTGCTATGTTGGAAGAGGATACATCAAAGTTAATTTTGCAAGTGTAAAATAAAGAAGTTTCATACAATTTGAAGTACACAGACTACAAAAACTTAAAGAAAAAAAGAAATAAAAAAATAACTATGACATTTTTTAGTTCATTAAACAGGGTATTTTTATTTTCCAAGTTTCACGTAGTCAAACAACTCTAGTGAGCCGGAACCTCGCATTCCATGCTACGAATTGATAGATTATTATTTACCAAATTAATCTGCATAAATTTTTTTGGAATAAATAATTTGTTTATTTAATTAATTTAGCATTTTACAAACCCATTTTAGCACAAACCCAATCAAGCGTAGCGATGCAAACTCGTTTTAAATTGAATGCAAAATTTTTCGAAGATTTGGTTTTATTCCATGGATCAATAAATCGTGGTGTATATTAAACTAATAAAATGAATAATAACATTGTTATGTTTAAAATATTAAATAAACGCCTATTTTCTGTGCATTTAAGGTAAAAGTTAATTTAAAACTTGTTTCAAGTTGACATGTTGCCAAAAGCAAAAATCGGCATGTGAATGCGATGAGAAGAGAAGAGGAAGAAATTTATTAGCAGAAAAGCGGTATTTTAAAATGTAATAGCGCTTTTTATGTTCTTAAAAATATTTATAGATAAATGATTTTTTACAGAGGAAAACATTGAACAGCGCAACAACACAATATTTTCGAAAAAATTCATTGTTTATGTAAACAAACAAACATTGAAAAGCGACTGTCACAGAATACCATTGCATTAATGGACATTGCACAGAAGTTGTCGCGTATGTTGTTAAATTTTGCGCGAGGTACATTTCAAAATATATTCTTCTACAATTTTAAAAGTACAATCGCAATAATTTAATGTCTTCATTGTTCCTTAATGGCAAATATATCTTTACCGTATTTTTGTCAAAAATATTAATAATAATATGAATAATAAATTTTTGCAGATTGTTTGTATGTGCTGACAGCCCTACTACGTTAAGCAAAACATTCAGTTGAAGCTGTTTTGGTATTGGATAAAAATGTTTCGAACAAACGAAAACACTCGAAGTTCTGTGACACCTACGGTTTTGCCGACAGTTTTACAAAACTCCCGAATCCGAAAACTGTAGACTTTTCTGTGACACCCCCGAATGTACCTTTTCAAAATCCATATCATTGCTTATCATTATTAACTTTCTTGAAAGTAGCTCTATTGCTAATAATCTTATAAGCTTAGGTGTTAGTTCGATTCACTAAGCGTTGGTATGTATAATTCTATGGCCCCTTCACAACAAAACTTCTCTTTACTACTCTCGTAAGCGCAATGCTTGTGCTCTTTTTGTACTCTTTATTATTTTATATTACTTCCCATTCCCAACTTACTCATATAGACTTTTAATAAAGTACACAACGAAAAAAATTATTTTATTTTTTGTGATTCCTACAATAACTTGCATTGCTTTTGTACAACACATCTGCCTCCTTCTTCCTTATCAGCCTTCCGTCTTCTTCATTGGTGATCTTTCTAGTTGCGAGTTCTTATTTGTAACGTAGTTTTATGTACTCTTAAAAGATTCATGCTTTTTTCTATGAACACACAGTTGTTTGATGAGACGGGAGTGGACATTACCTTGATTTAAGTGCGCGTGCGAGAAAGCTATATTGTCGAGGAACCACTTCAGTCGGCCTTTATCTATCTATATATATATATATATATATAAAACTAATTGGCATAACGCTTTTGTTTCCCCCTGCTGCCCGTAATTTTCAACCAATTTAGTTGTTTTTGTTTTAAATGTTAGTAATTACGGTACGAGGAGAATAAGTGAAATAATATTTCAATAGCATTCAAAACATTTTAAAAAAGAGGGAAATAGAAATTAAATATAATACGCAAGAGGAAATGTACACACACACATTTGTGCACTTAAATGTTTGTGTTCAACCAAATACAAGCTATAGAGTAAGCTTACGGCGCCACATACAGGATAGGTTTATCAGGGCCGGTTTTTACATGCTTTATATTAGCTTCGCCTATATGTTTGTAATTTGTAATCAAATATTTGACCGAGATTTTCACCCACTTCGAAACGTCAGATTATTACCGATAACAATTACCGATAACAATACAATAATTTGATTATTGGATTTAATAAAAATGACTAATTTTACTAGCGCCATCTAATGGCTAGCGCCAATAATGGTGGCCACATCAGGCCTCTCTCGCTTGGACGTCTTTTTTGTAATAATTAATTTACATTTTACTTCGGTTTGCTATTAAAGCGTGTTCTTTTAGATTTTGTAAACTATATATTTTTGATTTTATTTGAATTTTTTTTTATATTTTAAGCGAGAGATTCAAATGACTAATCACCTACGCTCTTCACTTGAAAATGATACGGCTGAAATAAGGCTGACTTTTTTCGCCAAAAGGCAAAATTAATTTTAACATTAAGTTTACCGATATTAATAATTCCTAACTCACCGCCTCTAAACAGTCTTCCTACGCTGAATAAAAAGTTTAGTTTCCTTGGGGCCCCACGCTATATATTTTTTTAATAAACAGAAGCTCACTGGCAAGGGAAGTATACCTTCGATGCTCATACCATAAAAGTAGCATATGAATTACCAGTTTCAGTAACCAGTTAAGTAGCTACTAGTATTGCTGTTACGGCTTCTTCTGTGCTTGTTATTCGGTCTTCACATTCATTTTAACCCAGCACAATCTTTTTTTCTTATAAAAGCTAATAATAACTTAACCCCCATACCCCTATGCCAAGCAAGCAACTCCATTAAATATTAATAAAACATACAAACTTATTTTATTTATTTACTTATTTATTTATTTATTTATTTTTAGTTTAGTTTTTTTAGATTTTTACTTTAGTTTAGTTTATCTTTTTCGAATGCAAAACTCCACTGCACAAGCTTAACGAAAGTTATTTGTCATGAACACACATACTTATGCATATACACATATATATCCGCCCAAAAGTCAACTCAAACCTCTCAAACCCTCTCAACTCAAAAAAATGTGTATTTTCACAACCCATTTAATCTTTGAACTTCCGAGGTCTGATGAGATGCTATTCACACAGACTGTATGTGTTGCAACCTGGTTTTTCCATGTTGCATACATGCGTACGAGTACATCAACACATGCTACATCAGTGACAGCCAGCGTATTCAATATGCAAAGCTAGGTTGCCGGCCGACCGACCTACAGTTAGTCTCTTGCTTTGCTGCATGTTTCTTTCGATATGCCAGTGTGACATCAATTGAATTCTTGTCAACAAAACTGTCGCTTGCAATATGCCTGCTGCTCGTTCCATACTTTAAGGGTGTATTCAAAAACGTCGATCTAAACGAGTGAAACCAATATGCTGCGACCGGGATGTTTTGCGATTTTCGTGTCAGTCAGTCAGTTAGGCAAACAGGCAGGCATTCAGCAGTGGAACTTTTATACAAATTTTTCTATTTCATAGAATGCATTTCCTTTCTTTTTTATTCCTATTTCTTTGCATCATTTTGCATAGAAAATATTTTACTAGCATTCGGCAACGTCGTCGTCGTCGATGACATGTGTGAATTCTACTTTCACATGCAATATTTGGCAGTTGAATGCTAGCTGGATGCGAATGTATGCGGGATGAGCGAAATTAAGTAGGAATTTTGAAATTTATTTTAATAATGAGTCGCGTTCTAAGGAAAACCAACTGCTATATGCACTCTCTGCCAGTTTTGTATAAAACTTTCGTTGTGCTAGAAAGGTGTGGAACAAGTGTTCGAGATGTGTTGAAAAACCCATTGCTGCTGTCTTCTTGAAGCTGATGTTTGTACAACTTACGCAATTTTGTATTTGCCATGGCAGACGAACACAACAGATTGTAGTCGTATACAAATGTGTGTGTGTGTGTCTGGGGAAGTGCACATAAACTTCTACAACACTACAAATTGCATATGTTCATGGCAACAACGAATTTGCTTGGTTTGTTCGTTCGTTTTTTGTTGGGTGTGTTGTGGTTTTAGGGGCAGGAGTATATAGTAAAATTCCTATTTCTTTGAACTTTACCACTCTTAGCGAAAAACCTTTTAGAAACTTTAACTGTGCCTTGCATTACAAGAGTGTATTACTTGGTTGGGCATTTCACATATGTAGGTAGAAATAGAGATATTAACTGGGAATAAAAGAGTTCATGGAATGTTTAACAACTCAATTTTACAACACGAACTTTCACGTACGCCTAGACCACTCGATCTGTCAATTATTAGTTATTGAATATAGCATGTAATAAATTATATGTTTCATGCTATTTGTTAATTCTCGCATGCGATAAATTGAGTTAATAGTGGGATGTTCAATTGTAATATTGGTTAAATTGCATACCTTACATACTAACTTAGTTTACCTGATATGATTTCCTCGTTGTCACAGTTCCATCCACTACACTGTAATTTCTCAAAACTCTTACAATAGCTCTGACGTAGTTATATTAAGTCTTTTTATTTCCAATCTTCCATCTTTATGTACTCTCTCTTGAGTATTTAGAAAACATTCAATGCAATATGTATAGGTTTTGACATACTACCATATTTTGAATGTTAAATCATGTCTATCTTTGCAGATGCTATGGTAATTTATTGTGTCCGCCAGTACTCCCTAGATCTTCTGACTGAGTATTACTGAAAATGGTAAAACAACCTACAATAAAATAAAAATTTTTCTTGAAGTGAAAACTTCGTTAGCACCATTAATGCTTTCAACTTTTATGAAACAAAAAAGCGATACACGAGATAAGGTGAAAATAAGCTATGCTGTGTTTGCAGTTGTAGGCAAGAAGAGTATACGGCAAACCTAAATACCACAACAACAACAACAAACAAAATAAAGTAATAAAAAAGTAATTGACCTGTATTTCAAAGAAATATTGATAAAATCCAAACCAAATTATTTTTTTTCCATTACGCTCACTCCCCTCACTCTCGCTCACCCGAAATAATACTTGCTCTCAGTTGAAACTTTCACTTCTGTTGCACACATATAATTTCTTGAAACCATAATTTATATTCTCCACCCCTTCATTAATCGTAAGTTAAAGCTCTCCTTACATAAACAACTAAAAATTCTTAATCTATATTTATTCCAATTATGTTCTACGGACCTGTGGTATGGGGTAATTGAGTAAAAATTGCAAACAATCCAAAATCGAGTCTTTTAGATGATTGCCTTTCTTCGTTTCCACTGTTCATCTGCATGCAAGGGCCTCGGCGCACTCGACTAACTTCTTTAGTCGCATTAAGCGACATCGTCATGCTCTTGTTACTACGATCATGTTATTGCTATGCGTGCGTACTCCGAACAATATTTTGATTTCGACGCCTAATTGGCATTTTTTTCTCACACCAAATTCTGAATGCACTAAATTAAATTTATCGATTTTATTTAAACTTTTTTTTATTATTTTCCTTTGACAGACTTCCGATTTCGAATTGGATATACATATCAACGGCAAACTGATAAAGAAATATTGATTTCATGCAAACCTTGGCTGGAATAATAAATAATAATTTTCTTTAAATTCTTCGTACTTAGCTTTAAACGAACTTGATTTAAAAATAAAAAAAATAAATAAATAAACAAAAATTAGAAGTGAAATTATTATGCGAATATGTAACTCTTTTCGTATAGCTGCAAATATTTAATTATCGTAGGAAGCGCCGAATTTCGGTTTGGTACGTCACTGGTACAACTGCTTTGAAAGGAAGAATCCGGTTCTGACGCTGTCAATCCTGATTTCTTTTTTTTTGTGCTGAAAATAGCATTTCCATTTTGGGAATTAAATGAAATTCTACAAATTATAAATCCATTAAATGGAATTTTTGTTTTGTATCTCATAAAATTTTACAGCTCAAGACAACACGAGTTGAACTGAGCTAAGCGAAGCACACGCCACGCGCTCGGCTATAAAAACCAACTGTGCGCATCGCGTCGCAGCGCAATGGCCGTTGGAATGAGCTTCGGCATTCGACTAATATTGCTTGATTCTTGGAAATAGGAATAGGAAATACGCTGAATCCTAAAACGCGACAAGTCGACTTGACTCGATTTGACTTGAATGCCGCTGTAACTCAAATGCAAAGCATTCGAAATATTCTTGAACGAGAGAACATTTTCAGAGCAATCGTGCAGGACACCTCAACTGAGTGCTCAGTGATGCTAATACACGTAGCAGCCGCATTGGCCATTCCGTAAATTCGATGTGTGTGTGTGTGTGTGTGTATGTGTGTATTAGGAAGTGTGTGTGAGTGCCCAGGGGCAAGACAATCTAAACTCAATTTTCTAAATTGTTGAAATATTTTTTCTGCTGCTGTTGCTGCATTGCAAAAATTGGCATCTCTGATTGTCCTCAGGTGTTTTTCATGCTTTACACTCAGCTTTTTCTGTTCTGCTGAGATTGCGTCTCTGCATTTGCATACCTAAGTTGACTTCAATTAGTAGTCGAAGATTAATGGAGTTGAATTCCGTTGTTGAGACCTTTTGGTTGGGATTTGGTTGGTGGCTGTTCTTGTAGAATATAATTTTGATATTCAGCTGCATGTTGGAGGAGCTTACGTGGTAGAGATTTTTTGTTGTTTTTTTTTTTTTTTTAGATCTGATTTGCTTAATTCGAATTAAATGTCTTCTGTGGTTGCAGTATCACTTAACCCTCCGGCATATTTTATGTTATTTATACACTTCACATACTGAGGATAGTAGAATAAGTGCTTAACTTAGTCCTGAAGCTTGTAACTCTGTGATTGTGATATCCGTGTCAGAGATAGCAACGTTTGTTTGTCTGTAGGTATGCAAAATATTTGCTGTGGAGCTAAAATTTGTATTGCTGTATTGCATAAACCCTAGGTATTTCAATATCCGGGCTTACCTATATCATAAAGTCACCATACGTGTTGTTTTGGAATGATTCAGGAAATTATTAAAATTATTTAAAAATATTTTTAATTTTACTCTTATTGTAGAACAATTTCAATTAAATTTAAAGGAAAAGAACAAATGCACAACAACTTAGTGAAGAGTCAACTTCTATAATTACATTCATCTCTGACAAACAATCTCTCCTTCTATGCGTCCTGAGAAGGCATTTAGCTAGTCCATTTCGGTGATGTTTGATCCGCTCTAAATACGCCGTGATTACCGAAATCAATGGAAATCAAATTCACTGACAGCAACGAAATCACTGAAATCACCGTAATTAGAAAACTTTATTTTTTGGAGGTTTATGTAACACAGCTACGGTATATTCAAAGTATATTCTTGTGTATCTATAATATATCTTGTATGTGTGTATGTGACTGTACTCCTTCTAAACGGATGCCCCGATTTTAATGAAATTTCTTGAGTGTGTTTAAGTGGATTTGAGAATGGTTTGGATTCACAATTCGATTCACTAGAAAAAGTTTTTTAAATGAATTTATTTATTTATTAAGCCGAGCTCACGCACAAAATGGATGAAAACGTTACAAGAGAAGATGAAAATGAATGTGTTTTCTTTTTTTTGACAGTACGAAGTCTGTCGGGTTTGCGAATCGTATATACATATAACAAAGTGGCAAAACGCGTCTGTTTCCCTCTGCTGTCCGAAATTTTCAACCAATTTATGTTGTTTTTTTTTTTCAAATGTAGATAGTTACGGTATGAAGGTAATGGGCATAAACATTTTAAAAAACATTATGTATAATTGATCCAAATTTATCAAAAAAAAGAAAAAAATTCTATATATTTTAATCCTTTTATACTCGTATGACAATTCTGCTATCTTTTCAATTAGCAGACAAAGACGACCACACTTAAAGTAATTTATGGCATGTCCTTTCTATGCTTAATTCGACCAAACTTTATTTTATGACTTGGCCATTTATAAAGCCGAAGCACAAAGTAGCAACAGCTGTAGGCATTGCACAGAGCGAGATGGCGCCAAAGTAACTAGCAAAAAAAAAGTGTTGCCACACAGTCAGACAGTCGTGCAGTCAGATAGTCATAGAAAAACTTGTTATGCGAAAAGTTGTAAACATTGTGAAAGCCTCAAAATCCTTTTTTATGTTGCCTAAAAACTTGCCGCAGTAATAAAGCAGATTACACCGAATGGCGATGACGAGGAGCTACTCAAGGCGGCAGGAACAGAAGAAGAACAGCAGACACAGGCTAAGGAACAGGAGCATACATACATAAAGCCAAAGTGATTTTGTATGCGGTTGGTTGGTTGCCTTTTTCGGTAGGAAAATTTTGATGTGAAATGAAATTAAATAAAAGGCGTACGTAGTAATTGGCTCATGTGTATGTGGCTTTAATTAGATTTTGTTAGTTATTTAATTGTCGCCTTTTTTGTGGCTTAAAGCTTTAAATGAAAAATAAAATAAAATCAAGAGGAAGAATAAGTGTTATTACGTAACTTAATTTTTGTAGCTCATTTAATTTTAGCGCCTCTCAAAGGCGCAGAGCAACTGCAACAGCAGCATGAGAAGCAAAAACAATAACAACAACACCAACAAAAATCGGCCATAATACTTTTCTTAGTTTTTAATTGCAATTAAAAAGTTTTTTGGAAGCACGACAACGAAGAACAATACCAAAAATACAACAACGCATGAAGGCGGGCAGAAAGAAAGGCATGCTTGGTTTGGGAAAGGGCGAAATTACTACCAAAAATTGTCTCCCTACACAGAAATTTTTTGGTTGTAACTATACACTTGGCTTGGCCAACAGAAACTTTAACGGTCATAATGACAATCACAGCCAAGAAGTTAAAGTAACAGTAATACGGTGAGCGGGATTGGAGTAAGCGAATAAGAATGATTACAGTAATGGCTGAACTAGAGAAGACACAACAAAGTCAGCGTTTGGGCTTCTCCAACTGCTATTAAAAATGCAGAACTACAGGGCTTTCAGACTTAATGATTTTTGGTTTCAAGTTTTATTTAACAGGACCACACATATAACGCTCTCGTTTAGTAGTTAAAATTTTACAACTCAAATTGCACTTTACAAATACATCCTTTAAAGTTAGGCTTGTCGCTTGAGACAGTGTTGTTAAACGACATCCTACGGCTGTTGCTGTTTGGTGTTGTACCAGTGGCGCCTGCCAAAGTTGCAGTAGAATCTTTGTGTAAAAATCAACGCACCCAAAAACTTGGCAAATGCAAACTTTTATCACAATAATTTGTTGGCCTTGCGGTACTGCACGGGAATAGCGGATGAGGAGTGAATAAAAAAGTATAAAAAAAATGCATACAACAACAACGTACTAGAAATTACAATGCCAGTGTTAGAAAGTGCTGCAAAGCTAGTTGAAGAACTATTTAAGGAAAACTACTTTCGCTTTGCCTCCGGCGCAATTAAAGTGCCGAAAACTTTTTTTTAATTGTAAAAGACCACTAGGGCGTTAGCAACCCTGACAATACTCGATAGATTTAAATTAAATTTATTTAGAAATCTATGCAATTTTTTCTTTAATCTTTTTTTAAACCTAAGATACTTCTCTAAACTTCGAGGCTTGTGTTGATTAAGTGAGCAATAAAAGTGCCAATGGCAGTGACTTTAAAGCTGTGACAGTTAAGATGCCACATTCAAAGTTCTTTAAAAAACAAACTGAAAATGCTATGTAATAATATAATAACAGTGTCTTATTATCATAGCAAATTAAAGGAAACTATAATTATATTACTTGCTTCATTTCCCCTTATGGCAGACATGATATGATACTCGTGTTCAGGTGCAAGCTGTTTAAATGCCCTAAAAGTCTTCTTTTCTGCAGGCAGTATATTTGTTGTTACCTGCCTTATCCCACCACATATTAAAATTCAAGTTCTTCTTCGAACATTTTTTTTAATGTAAAACATCATTGGTTGCTGTAGGGTAAAATTATGCATAGCGTAACGCTCGCATACAATCAAATTCGTAACGCATACATACAATAATAAAACGTACAAAGGCATACGGGTTGCTTCCTACACATATTGTTAAATTATTTCCCTGCCTGAATGTGTGCGTCGCCTTGGTAACCTAGTGAAAGTGTACTACGGTTGCCGTCCCAGAGGGCGAGGTTTAATTCCCACGGCAGGCGAACTGAAGTAGTTTGGACCGAAAACTGGAAAGAAATTGAATTGTAAGTTCGAATTGCAAGTAGTGGCCTGAAGTTGTGTACCAATAACCCATACTAGTTTCAGTATGTTGTTTCGTAGGTTGAGCTTCGAATTTTACCGGAAGAGCCAACTGCTTACTCTTGGTCTTAATATGACATTGTAACTGTGCTGTTTTTTGTTTTAGTTCATTTATGTATTAATTATATACCATATATGTACATATGTGTACCGCGCTTCCCAATTATCATTGCTTGCTACTCTCAAGTGGCTTTTGGTCAGCCACTGTCCTTACTTGTGTTAATTTTTTCGACCGACTACTAATTATTGAAGCAACATAAACTGAACACTCAAATCATCCTTTAAAAATAATCCCATTCAAAATTGCTGTCAAAAATGACAAAAACCACTGACGAACTTAACGCTTGCAAAACTGTGATCGTTGAAAGCTTTTCGACGGCCAGCGTGCCATTCAAACCATACAATATGCTCAAACTGTGCAGCAAAGCAGTGCTGTTGAAGCTGTCGCCGCAAAAGCTTTCACCTACATTCAGCCGAGCTGAGTGCGCGCGCGTCGGTAGCTTCTTTTGAGCTAAAAATACGCTACGTAACCGAGAAAACCCAAAACGCAACAAAAAGTAGCGAAGAGAGCAACACAATAAAAAGCAATAATAACGCGTCAAAACGAAAAGAGTCAAGTTCAGTAAAACAACAACAATAATATGCAGAACAACAAGTGCGGCAATATTTTCGCGCTTTTTTTTATTGGCTTAAATAAAGTGCGCAGCGTTGTTGTGGAGCGTATGGCGGCGGGCATAGCGTTGTCGAAGAAGTCGACGACAATCGTCGATCGATGCTGCTGCCGCCTTAATGGTTATAACTGATGTCGTTGTTGTTGCTTTCTTGCTAGCTTACCCATTAAAAACACAGGCGAGCTTCAAAGAAGCCTTCAGTTGTGTTTCACTCTTTAGCTTGAGCACAACATGGTACTACGGATGTACGCGTCTAACGGTTTATGAAAAGAGATAGAAAATATAAAAAAATAAAAAGAAACTGTCTCTCTCTTGCTTGCGGAAATATTAAATAATCTTTTGTTGACTATGCAGCTATGACGACATAACTTGACAAATATGCAGATGCTTCGTTGAAAACGTGTGACAAAAGAATTTGGAGTTACCGCAAGATTCTTGTGAAGTAAAATCAATAAAAGTTTATATTTTGAAATAATAAATTAACATTTTGCATAATTTGGCTTAAAACATAAGCCGCGATACAACGAAGCTGCGACAAAAAAATAAAAAAATTGTGGTTCAAAGTGGTTCCAACTGGATTTCGACGACTGTTGGCAACAATAAAAAGTACAACGAAAAACCAGAAGACTTTTGGTGTCTTTAATTGCAAGAAATAACTTGATTTGTTGTTGTTGCTGTTGTTGTTGTCGTCGTCGTTGTAAAAATAAAGTGAAGGTAAGCCCAAGTCTTGACATCGTGTAGAGTGTTGCCGAGACAAAGCGAAAAGGAAGTTGTGTACATAAATCAGGTATTAACCAGAATTGACTGAATTCTCAATGCGCCTGCGCGTATATCGTACTGGCTTACTGCAAGAGGTCGTTACAGTGCGGTCGCTGCAGTTGCGCTTTAAAGCCATGGTGAAGCTCAGCGTGAACTTTAATTTAGCCATAGAGACAAGTAGCGAATGCAGTGAAGCGTATTGGCCTCACTAGTACAATTGATCAAATGAGTTTAAGGTTGTGTGTTTAATCGGCTTTTCATTTTCTTCTATTATTAAGTCTAAAGTTGTAGCTCTGCTGCAACAGTATGAAAACAGAACTCGAATCGATATAAAATAAATGCCAGCAGACGTTTCATACGATGACGTATTATGATTTCGGTTAATTACACCAAACAGTTAGACTTTTTTTGTGTGTTTACCCATAACTAATGTGCGCCATTCGCTATCAGACACTGCTAATATAAATACAGAAACACGTTTATGAATTTATAATTTTTATTTACTAATTAGTCTACTTGGCTACACGGCAAAAATTTGACAAGAAAACGCAGAGTACGACTGAAAGCTAAGTAGGTTCACGTCAGTAGCAATTCAGTTTACGAAAAGGAAATGCTTATTTGAAGCCCAGGATAATCTATTAAGTAAACTCTAAATAACACTAAAATGAAGAATTGTTAAGCACTACGTTTAGTAAGGAAAATTATTAATTTAAAGTTGTATGTTTTATATTATAATAAGTTGTAATTTAAGCCCAAGTATCTGGCTATACAAACTATATAATATACAAGATAGACTTAAGATAGATAGACTTACATTTTAGGATTTCTAAAATAAATCTAAGAAGTCCTATGGATGTGGTTGTTGGAGTGGAAACATTTCAACCGAGAAGAAGCTTATTTGATACAACATTTTTGATGATAACAGAATTTACTTAAAAGTGTTCTAATAGAAACCTTATATAAAATACAACCCAATTCATTATCCAAGCTTTATCCAGTATTGGACGAAACCGTAAGTGAAGAAAAAATAAGAGTATACGAAACAATTGCTGAGTTATAATAGTTAGTTAAACCTCTTTTAACACATGCACTCATGTACATTGATAATTGTTTTCAATTTGCACTTCTTCTTTTGGAAAATTTTCCACTTAAAGAGAGGCCTATCACTGAAGTTGTTAAAGGGCACAACATATCTTTTGATTTGTTTTAAATTGATTCGAAGGCAGAAAGAAAGCACTCGCAGTTGTAACATCGATTTTGTTTTGCAAAGATAATTAATTGGAACTGGTTTGAATTGACGAAATCCGTGACTTTCGTGGAAGTCCAAACTTGTTATAAAACACGATTTTTTTGTGGATGATGAGCTCAATAATACAAAAAAGTTATACATTATAAATTAGACACTGCCTATAACCGGAATCTGGTCTAACAAAAAAAGCGCACAGGCTTTAGATACGGTATCTTTTTCATTCATTTTTTTTTCTAACTCTGTAATTTAATTTGAATATATTTTGCACGCAAAGCAAATGAGCTTGAATATCGGGAGTTAGCTACAATAATTCATTAATAAAAAATTACTTCAAGAGTTACTCGAACTCGACACGGATGTGTTGTGCGCCTTAGCCTTTTTTGCTTCTGCGAATATCTGAAAAAACTTGTTTTATTTTGAGTGTTACAGACGACTCTAACGTCATGACTATTGAATAGCTAAGAATTTTTCGTGCTGACTCATTAACTACGCGTGTGCTAAAAGAGAATAATTGAGAAAATATTTTTTGAATTTTAAAATGATATATGAAGGGCAACAGAAGCTACGCAAATAATGCATGAAGAAATGTGTAAATATTGACTTAGCATTGAATAAATTTTTTTGCTTTCATTAATAACTGACAGCATTCAACCTACACCTATGACAACCAGTCTTGGGTAGTGATTTTGCTTATGACGGAAGCGGTTTTTAATTTTTAATTGAAGCATTATATTGAGACAACTCACCACAACGACACACGGCATATGCGTACCAGTTCTCTTGCTGCGGCGCACTCTAGATACTAGAAATTACTGCTAGCAAAGGCTGTAAAGAGCACATCTTTCGGGTCTACGAAATAGACGAACTACTCATGAACTGATAATTAGACTTGCCAATACTCTCTGCCAAAATATTAAATCTATTTTATAACAATAAATCTATTTTTCATTATTGACTGAAAATTTATTTTTCTGGAAAAACAATAATACGTATTTTCATTGAGAAATATAGTAGGCGTGCTAACACTATAAATCCTTTATCATTTCTGAACTCAGCGAATTCTTCATAAACTTAAATTTAGTTTGATATATATTGTATTATATATATTATATTGAACAACTTCGGTTTCAATAGTGTAACATTTTGCATAGCGTAATGCTCGCATACAATCAAACATCGTCATCGGCTTGCGCATGAAGGCATATGAAGTTGCTCATGTCGCTTCCAACGTACAGTTAAATCACCTGTCTGAATAAGACGTCAGAAGCTCGTGAGTGCTAAGCACACTCACATTTTTTTTTTCACCTAGTATTGTAACTAATTACTTAGACAGATATATTTAGATCGTAGAACTCAGCTCATGTTAATGAGAAGCCGGCGACTTTTCCTGTTCTTATTGAATTTTATAATGTAATGCATTTTCATTAAGTGATTCATAGTGTAGAATTAAAAATTTTATAAAAGTAAAACAGTCACCGAGAATGGTGAGAGTATATTCTCTGCGCTGATTCATGAGATAAGAGAGTGTATTTTTTAACTTTTTTCTGGAAGCATTGTAGTGAGTAATGCCAGTTTTGGAAGTACAATAGTGTAAGCTAAAACAAATATTTATTTATTTTTTTTTTTTCTTTGACAAATAACGGATAACATTAATTGCAGTAAACTGCATAATACATTTGTAAGATTAAAAATAATGACGCGTATATATATTAGACTAGACTATGAAGATAACAGATGCGTAAGGCAATGACTGAGAAGGCTACCACTAACTGCTTAGTGGGAGAACGTGCGGCTGCAGCTTTCTCAGTCTACGTCTTGCTTGGTAGTGTGTGAGGCTGGCCCCCAGAGGGTTTGGGATGCATTAGAAGCTTCTCATATTTGTATGGCAAAAAAAAAATATATATATATAAAAAATATGAAATAAAACCGAAAGAAATCTAAAGAAAAAAATATATAAGAAGAAACTTTTCAAAGCAAAATTAATTTTTAACTAATATTTATATATTTACTAGCTAGACCCGGCAAACATTGTTTTGCTACAAAAGAACGTTTGTGCATGTGTTAGTATTGATAGGTAACAAATTAATTAAACAGTTGTGTGTTATTATTGAAAATTTTCATAAATTTTTATTTTAGGTGCAATTTTTATAAAAAATCGTAATGCATTTAAAACTGTGTTAGTGAATGGCGAATGACTTTGAAACAGTTCAAAAGATTCTACAAAATTTGAATGAGAATTCTGTGTCTACTCCGTGTACGTATCAGTAAGCTTTCTATGTATACATAAGGCTGAATAATAGAAATAACTGCCCAAGTCATTTATCATTTATCGGGTCCAAAATAACAGAATCCATGGTAATAATTTGAGCTCGATAGCCCTTATGGACGCTGAGAACACACGTTTCTAAAAAACAACTGCCCAACGATTTTACGATTTTATATATGTAGATAGAAGATATATATATCAAAATAAATATTTATAATTAATGACTTCATTAAAAATTACAAGAAACAAAATTACTTACAAAAACGAGAGGTTAATTAGGCATGAAATAATCATCAAATTATATGGAAATCAAATTAACCAAAAAAAAAAATATATATATATATATATATATATAATAAGCTAATGCACGTAAATAACATAAAAATTTGTACTTTAATAGCTACGTAAAAAATCAGGGTTATTTGGGTGAAATTATTTATTTTTAATAAATGACTAAAAATAACACAATAGACAAGCGTCCAATATGGCCCGACTGATTGCCATACTTCTCTTTACCTCATATATATTCATTTATATAACGATCCACTGTAAATCATTGATAAATAAAATGAGTATAAATAATCATAAATTTAATCATAAAATATGTCTTCTTCAACAACAGCAGTTGAAGAAAAGTCGCACGCTCATTAACGCCCCAATGTGTATCAAGTGCTAAATTAACAGAAACAATAGTATAATGATTAATAAGCTGCGAAGCATGGCACGCTCATTAGCATTTGAATAATTTTGCAATAAGCAATTAACAGATTTCCCGTGTTATAATAACAAATTGTTAAAAAGAAATGAGTGTCTCCACGCTTGTTTAATGAATTTTATCGTTTGCTGAACTTTTGCTTTAACTGCGCTAATAGACAATTGTCGGTTTATCGTGCAATGTAAACATGTTAATCATATCGAAGAAGAAGAAGAAGAAGAAGAAAATAACTGTTAATTATTTTATATTATCTGCTGGATAAATTCTTGTATTGACATTTGAAATGTTTTTGCGACTTGTCATTGGCAACTGCAAGGATTGTTGACATATGAGCATTTATCAACTCGAATACGATTTACACTTAGTGATAATGACACCATTATGATAAAGAATATAGTAATTTCATTTTTAATATTATCAATGTCTATGTTTGACGAGAGCTTAAACTACAAGTAAAATAATCGCAAAACACATAAACACCTGGAATTATCTCTCATTGTCACTTTTATCACATGCATTCGTATCATAAGCCAGATGCATAAAAACGTTTCTATTATAGCACAGATAAGAAACCATTTGACAGACTGTTACTGACAATTTCACAATTTCACAATTTCATTCTTTCAGAATTCGAGCGCGTTGCGTGAAAGATGTCCACTTCGCAACCGAATCCGGCCTTCATTGGCGACGATGGACGTAGTGATGCGAGCACCATGGAAGCCAATGAGGTGAGCATAAACAAAATAGTTCATATTCAAGTGGCTTTAACAATGCAACCTGTTGTATGCAGCAACCGGAGTCAACAACGCAGAAGTCGCACAAGACCATCAGCAGAGGTCCGCTGTCAGCGGCGAATGAACGCGCAACTTGGGGTCACGGCCTAGAATTTCTCATGTCTTGCATAGCCATGTCGATTGGTCTCGGCAATGTTTGGCGTTTTCCGTTTACTGCATTGGATAATGGTGGTGGTGCCTTTCTGATACCCTACCTTATAGTGCTATTCTTAGTGGGCAAGCCAATCTACTATTTGGAAATGATTATAGGACAGTTTTCGAGTCGTGGTTCGGTGAAGGTATTCGACTTATGTCCTGCCATGAAAGGTGAGTTAAGTCAATACGAATTTTTTTTGTACACACTACACGTATACGTTTATATGCCGCACGCCGTGCTCACAATACATATCCAATCACCAGCACTCAACCACAAAACATATCTACATATATACATGCACACATATACATACATACGCGCATGTACTATGCCGTCATCAGCAAGCATACTGAAACATACTTTCCAGGCGTTGGCATTGGCCAAGTGATATCTATATCCATGGTCACCACTTATTACGTCGCCATAATGGGCATCACGTTGCGTTATTTCTATGAATCCTTCCATGACCCGCTGCCCTGGTCGCAGTGTCTAGAGTCGTGGCAAGAGCCGTGTGTGGCATCCAGCGAGGGTAACACAGCCGGAGTGCTCTTTAACAGTTCCGTTGCGACGAACACGAGTACACTGCAGCCGTATGCCTCAGCCGAGTTGTATTTCCTGTAAGTCGAAGTGCGTTTCTCAACATCTCAATTACTCAATTACTCAATTACTCAATTACTTACTCTTCTCCTACACTCATGTGGTGGCATGACAATTTTGGCATTGTCATTGCATGCTTTTGGCTTTACACTTTTTTTTCTGGAAACGCTTTAACTCTTAAACTCTAAACGAAATGGAACTGAAAACAAATTTAAAAAAATCTCAATAATAACTAAAAATCTTTAATTACGACCCCAATTCTGGGTGAGACAAAATTGAGCAATTCATTCTCAACTAATTCTATTAAATTGTTTATCCACACAAGTTCTACCGAGACACACTCACATGAGTAGAAATTAAAACAATTATAAGAAAAACTGTTGCAATAGTTCAAGGAAATTGCAACAGCTTCGCTTTCTTCACTAAATGGGTTTCGATTTAATTGAATCAATTCAATTGTAGCAACCACGCCGTGGAACAACGCGCCAGTAAATCAAAATGTTAAAGTGTGGCAGTTGACAACCAGAAAGCTTTCAGGCTTGGCCAATTTGCAATAGCAATTCGTCAAAGGGCATATGACAATAAATTGTTTCTTATTGTATTGAGAGATAGAATTGAACGATACTCGTATTTAGATAGATTCATATATATGTATATAGATAGATTGATAGATAGACAGATAGATAGATGGATCAATACATGAATAGATAGACAGATAGATATATAGTTAGAAATGTATATATATAGATATATAGATCAATAGATAGTTAGATAGATAGATCTATTAGCATATGGATACAAAGATATATAGATAGATCAATAAATGGATAGATAGACAGATAGATATATACATATATATAGATCAATAGATCAATGAATCAATAGATAGTTAGATACATAGATAGACAGTTATATAGATCAGTATATGGATAGACAGATCAATAGATAGTTAGATAGATCAATATAAGGGTAGATAGATAGATAGATCAATATAAGGATAGATAGATAGGTATATAGATCACTGGATCAATGGACCAATAGATAGACAGATATATAAATGAATGAAGGTAGTGCGGTCGCATGTTTATTTCATTTAAATTTTAAATTTCTAGCAGAATAGAGTAAGCCTATTCAAGCACAGCAGAAAGCAAACACTTCCAATGGAAAAGGTCCCCTACAATGCGTTATAGAGCCATTTAGTGACAGCGTTCCAAATAAGCTTTCAGCCTATTTTCGCTCAAGTTTTCAATTAGTTTTATTTCATTTATTTATTTATTTTTTACAAATTTTTATGAAATAAATTAAAAGCTCATCTATCTATATAATATACATATAAAATTTTTTGTGCGTTTGTTAGCGTCACGTGTTCTCCGTATCTAACAGAGCTAACGAGCTAAAACTTTTACCTTGTGTTCTATTCAAACTGTGTTAGGTTTTGTTTTTTATTTGGGAGCCGGTAGATGACCCTTGGAAGGAGTAATTTCGATTATTCAGATTTACAAATACATAAAAAATTCACTGATTAGGCACAGAGTTCTCATTCAAATTTTATAGATTCTTCGAAATTGTTTCAAAGTAACAGCAGTCTGTTCTGTTTTGTGATCCAAATTGCAAATAAATTACCCTCTTTTCGTTTAGCATATTGAAATTAGTACTGCTGTTTTTCCTAACATTAAATGCAGACAACATTATGAATATTAAAAAATAGACAAATGTTCTTTGAAGGCTTCTTTGTCTGGCCTGGCTAGTATTTTTCTAGAAATCTGTCTTTATAACATGTCAAAATCTTTTCTAGTTTAAAAATTATAGCGCTTTGAATTTGAATTAATGTAGTGTTCCATTTAAGCTTTGAGGCACTGTTACTAAGCAGAAATAGGAACAATGGGGTACGCCTCAGATCATCTTCTCCAAGATACATTGCATCGTGTCAACACTAAAAAGAGGTTAGTAAACCGAAGTAAAGCGACCGTTTTGATAACATACAGGCCTACAGAGTGTAGTGTCTTTTAATAGGCGATACTCTCGTTTGTGGTTCAATGAATTTTCTAAAGATGTGACGCTGTTAAACTCTGTTTGCGTCAAATCTTGTAATTGAAATTTGGCCTACATCCTGTTAACCGATTGATCTGAAATTTGGTAGACAACTTTTGTTCTGATAACAATACAATATTAAATATGATAATGGGATAATGAAAATATGGCAAGCCGAGCATATTATACTTTTGAACTTACTAAGCGTACTGCTGTAATAGCTTCGTTATGCCCCTATATCAATATGGATTTCAATTTTGACTTGAGACAGTGCCTGAAAGTCAGATAGTAAACAAACATTATCTTGTTTTTTCTTTTATTTGGCAGTCCTAAGAGAGGCATTCTGTCACTCACTTTCTCCTTACTTGTATCCAAATAGATGACCTAGTTTATAATATGAAATAAGGCTACTCTTTTTACTCGTCGTATGAATTGGGCGTCTAAAAAAAGTCCAAAACTAACAACATTCTTACTAAACTTCATCTATCAAAAATAATTTAAAAAAAAAATACTAATTTGCGCCTCATATTCTAACAAAGCTCATGCTTTTAAAAACGCTTCTTTAGCAAGAAATTGGTTCAAAACTCACAACAAGTGAAAGCAAACGAAAAAGTCATCAACTCAAATCTTCTCATTACAACAACTCAACCAACCAACCAATCAACCAATCAATCGACAACAACAAACAAGGTGTCGGCGTTGGCCAAGCATTCATGGTCTTAATGCTGGCGACCTATTATGAGGCATTGGCTGCAATCATTGGCTTCTATTTGGTGCAATCATTTCGTGATCCACTACCCTGGGCCTATTGTCGGCCCGAGTGGGGCGCCAATTGCCTGAACTCGGCCGCAACGGAATCAGCCAATTGGCAAACGCAAACACACAGTACAAACACGTCGACGCGGGTCATAACCAGTTCGGAGTGGTATTTTGTGTAAGTCGTACTTAACTGCACACTAACTGTGGGCCTATTGTCTTAGCTAAGTGTTGGGTAGCATTAAGCGGTTGTCACTAATCAATGCACCAAGTGTGCCTAGTCCTAAGTCCGGTCATATTCAAGACAGCACAATAATACAATACTCTTAAATATGATACAGCAAGGAAGTGTTACGCGAAAAGGATCAAATTGCCGATGGCATTGGCTGGCCGAATTGGGAATTAGTGATTGGCCTATTTGTATCGTGGGCTTGTGTCTTCTCGATAATACGACGCGGTGTAAAGAGTTCCGGCAAAGCATCGTACTTCCTGGCGCTCTTTCCCTATGTAATTATGATTGTGCTGCTCATACGCGCAGTGACTTTGCCGGGTTCGATGAATGGCATTTTGTACTTTATCAAGCCGGACTGGAGCAAGATATTGGATCCGAAGGTGAATAATAATTGACAAGGCTTGGGGCACGTCAAATGGACAAATATCACCACTCACTAATATACTTCACAGGTCTGGTACGCTGCCGTCACGCAATGCTTCTACTCGCTCTCCGTTTGCTTCGGTAATATTATCATGTACGCCTCGTACAATAAATTCAGTCATAATGTGCACAGAGATGCCACCATTGTGACGGCGCTGGATACCGCAACTTCGTTGCTTGCGGGTTTTACAATCTTCGGCATTTTGGGTCATTTGGCGCATGAGATTGGCACCGATGACATTGGCAGCGTCGTGAAAGGCGGCGCTGGCTTGGCTTTTATCTCCTATCCGGATGCGATAGCGAAATTTAAGAATCTGCCACAAATCTTCTCAGTGCTCTTCTTTCTTATGCTCTTTGTGCTCGGCATAGGCTCTAATATCGCTATGACGTCATGTTCGGTGACGGCCATACGCGATCGCTTTCCACAATTCAAACAGTGGCAGTGTGCGCTGGCGCTGGCGGTAGTTAGTTTCGGTATTGGTTTAATCTATATTACGCCGGTGAGTTTAATAACCTTGGTGTGCTTATGAAATTTGTATTGAATTGAAAACTCTGCGGACAACAGGGCGGGCAGTATATGCTCACATTAGTGGATTTCTTTGGCGCATCCATGATTGCTCTGGTCTTGGGCATATTTGAACTTTATGTGATTGGCTGGATCTATGGCACGGATCGTCTGTGCAAAGATGTTCAGTTTATGTTGGGCCGCAAAGTTGGCTTGTATTGGCGTCTCTGTTGGGCCGTCATCACGCCGCTCATTATGACTGTGATACTTATCTATTTCTTTGCAACATTTGAACCTTTGGTTTATAATAATCAAAACTATCCTTCCTGGGCTACTGGTATGTTAACAAAACATTTACAAGCGCCTGTCTTTAAAGCGTTATATTTATCATTTATAGCTATTGGTTGGACGATTACAACATTCGGCATACTTCAGCTGCCCATTTGGATGGTTGTCGCTGTCGTACGCGATCCTGGCACAACGTTGTGTGCGAAAATACGCGGTGCCTTCAGACCGAAACATCATTGGGGTCCGTCAGATCCATTGCTACGTGAACAGTATCAGAAGGAGATTGAAAATGAGCTTGAACCGAAACACGGCATTGGCATTTGGGCTGCTATCAAACAGAATATTTTCGGTTAAGCGTAATGCTGCGGACTTGCCAAAAGATTGTTTAGCTTATGTGTATAATTATGTACAGAACTGTATACACTTGATACACGTTTACCAACATTGTATTATATAGTATTTGTTAGTCTGTAAATGTGTGCATAAACAAGGAAAAACAAGAGAAAACCGCGTGATCGTGATCTCAGGATCGCAGCGGCTATGTACCCACTAAACTTCTTCAGCAGCATAGAGTACTGATCTGATGTCATCTATAAGCAACAAAATAAGTCGCCTCAACGCTCATCTTAATATCAGCTGTACAAATAAGTTTTGAGGGAGTTTCAAAAGTTGGCACAACTAACCATAAAGCGCATCGGACGAACTGCAGACTCTATTCATATTAAGGTTTTATTATTTGCCGCCAAGAAATCATGGTCATGCAATAACTTTATGCGCCAAACCGAATGCAAAGTTACTAGGAAAACGCTCAAAAATTATTTGTACACTTGTTAGTAGTTATTTACAGCAAAGCTATTTTATGTGCGTTGTGTCATGCGAAAACACAAAAACCGTTACGCTAGAATTAGTCAGATTTTACGATTGAAGATTGAATCTATTTAAGTAAATAAATGCAGTTCTATCAACAGCACTCCAATTAGTCGGTTTTTTTCGACTTTAAATCCTTTGTAATTCTTTTATAATCAAATAAATAATATTCTTCAAATTTGTTTAGTCTCAATTATGTTTAATTAAATATAAGCCTTAACCCAAGCGCTCTAACCGGCTTTCCGCGACAAGTACAATTTTTCTTAGATGTAACTTCGATGAACCAAAAAAGACAAGTATGATTTGCAAATTGTTTGAGCAGCCACCGAATGTGCCACCTTTTGTTATTATAAAACGAACACGAATATTAGTGCAAGTTTTGAAAAAACATTTCGGGAAAGTTAAAATATTTCCATCTTTAATTCATACACCAAGAACTTTCAAGAAGTTCTTTGGGTATTTGCACACTTTCTCGCTTGGCCACTACTGTGTATCTAAGAAAATGATATTTAAAAAAAAAAATAAAATAAAATGGAAAAAAAAGCCGGAAAAACTTTCTACGCCGTCCAAACTTGTCAACAGCACTGACTATTTTCTAGCGAATTCTAAATCCTGCTTCATTATGAAGCGTCTTTGGCCACAAGAAAATTTGAAGGAGTTGTGAAACTTTATCTTTTATACTTTTTATTTGGTTTGAAACTAGTGTTTAGCCAGCGAGCTTTTACGTTGGAACACACGCGCGATATATGTTTGTAGATATAAAGTAAACAAAGTCAAAATTTCATCTGGTTCAAAGTTTTTTGGCTTACGGTAGCTATGCGTAGTTGCTATTGCAAAAATGAGTAAAATAAAACACTGGAATAATGCGAATTGATTTGCGAAAAAGAATTTCATAGCATACCATTTTTATCAGTATGTTGTTGAGCACTTAAAGCTGTTATGGTCAGGCCTCTGGCAGCACTGTTTGCGGAACCAAACAACCAGTAAAGTTAAAATTAGTTAATACTCTATTATTTTTTGTTTCTGGTTAACATTGATGATTTTGGTGACTTTGAAATTTGGTACATAAAAAAATAAAATAAAAGTAGATTGAATTGAGAAAATGGTGAAAAAGAGTTTTCTTTTTAAGTATTTAATAAAACAAAATTTGCGGCCTTATTCTCAGCTACCGAACAGCAAGTAGATAGAATGTTACTGTTAGAAACCTATTAGCGAAAGCTCTTCACTTATTTATTTCCTGTCAAAAAGCTTTTTAGCCAGGTTTCTTACAGCTCCTCGGTAGGTCATAACAAGATAAATGTTAAAATCGTATTTTTCTTATATATATTTAATTAATTAACGGCCCTATTTTGTGCACTCTGTCTAAAAATTTCATATTAGTTGAATAGATAGAATATTTTATCACTTTTGTTATTTTCGCACATCCAGTAAAAATGTTTTATCACTCACTGTCTATTAAAATCTATTAAAGTCTATTTACTCATTTGATAGAGTGCACATTTCACAGTTCAGCACCTTAACGTTACAATGATTGGTATATTAAAAATTATTATTTAATTATTTATTATTAAAAATATAGTCTCAACACTAATACATTCTTATATGCTAAAAGTAATTTGTGACAGTTTCACTTGAGTGTATATTTTGAGATGCTGAAAAATTAAAATGAAAAAAAAAAATACGATAATATAACGAAAGTGAACAATCTAAATGCAAGCAACGTCAATAGTCCCATTAGCTATTGCTATGTCTAGTCGTCGCCCGCATATGAGTAATAGACGTGTCGTCAGGCGTACCCAGCGTACTACACTCTATCAAAATGCTCAGCAAAAGTTTCCTGCTGTATGTCGTGCCGATTTGCCGCATAGCAATGCAATTTTTAGTGGATTGTTGAAGCAGCCGCACAATTATACGCAATATGAATTCAAGGAAAGCAACTGTAGTCTCTCTCGCAGACTGTCACCACTCAATGTGTTGCCACAGGCGCTACAGAAGTACAAACCAGGTTTCGGTATCGCTTTAAGCAATTTGCAAATATTCTCGCATGTCGACAAGAGAACAAATTTTACAGAGTAGTTGTTGTTGCTGAAACTCCTGGCTGTGTACAGTGAGACACGTGATTTCGATTCATTACCTGGATTCATTACCTAGCGCCCGCACGAGTACTACTTGTGTAAATTGAACAGGAAGCATGTTGTGTTTCACTAACTATTACATGCCCCCGTTGCCGTATCTGATCAATATTATGCCAAAGCAGCTGAAAAATGAACAAATGAAATATATTGCCTAAGCCGCTTACCAGGTCAAAATTTGCCGTGGGCTGTGCTGCTGGGGTGTGCCCCTGGCGTAGGCGACGTGACAATAGGCACCTTTTTGTTCAAAATGTTTACGGCGCTCTCAAAACGATATGCCACAGCAGTACATTGAAATCATAACGGGCAAAGTTTAGTGTCTAGTTTATTATGCCATTGTCATTATGCTCAATTGTCGTCTGGTAACCTGATCGATGTTCGAAAAAATATTACATCTTTCATGGCGGCTGTTACATACATGCTTCTGAACTGGTCACCGAATGACCGCTGTCAGTACTATACTAACCATATTTTGGTATAAGATCAATTCGAGTCGATATATTTTTTTTTGGGACCTGACAATCAAGAAGGATTGAGTGAATGAAGTTTGGAAGAGAATTTGTTAGCTGCAATAGCTGTGCTACTTCCAGAAGCGCAGATGGAATTGAATGAAACAGAGCCCTCTTCGAAAGACAACAAGCAAATCGGGTGCCTATTTTTCGATGTCTGACCACATTTTAGAGATGACTTTAGATGGCACAAACCTCAAGCAAATTTATCGAATGCGAATACTGATAATGCCGGCCAAAACTAAGTTATTATTAAGCATGCCGCTGACCAAAAGAATTAACAATTTTATTGTTGTTATTATTTAATATTTAGTACATAAATATTCCTTTGGACAGTAGCCTACAAATTCGCAGGGTCAAGCGTTTCCACCCTTTGGTTCACCCATTTAGAACACTTGAGGACTAAGTGTCCTCTCCCTCCGACAACTTCGACCACAACTCACATGTCAATTTAACTTTATTTCATTTGTATGATCTCCTTCGGGAGAGTTGCTAATAAAGATTACAGTTATATTAAAAAAAAAAATAAATAAATAACGATTCCTAATTGAAAACTTCTTCTTACCGATTCAATAACCCTGGCCTCTTCAAGTCCTAATACGAACTTCACAAGTCATCATAGATTATTCAAGCACTCGTACAAGGTACGAGTTAAATCATTTAAGCAGAATATCTTCCAACAATTTTATTGCAATTGTGAGCAAAAATTATGCTCGACGGAATACTCGAAAGTCAAATGAAAAACATTTTCCACATTTTCCTCAACCAGGCAAAAGGTTAGTCAAGAATAACCAAGTAATCACAATTGACATCATCAAAGCGCTGAGCGAATGAGGTGGATAAATGCAAAATGCTGAAAAACTGCTTTGCTGACAAAATTAGATGACCCATTCAAAATGTTTTTTGTACAGTTCATTAAGCAAAATTCTAGACTTATGTACCCTCTACTCTACCATCAACAACAATAATAACAACAACAATAATAACAACAACAACAATAAAAACAACAAAAACAACACAAAGTCTACGTTATTTCGTCGTTGCCAACGTGCAAATTCATAAATGGCAAAGCATTTGCGGTTTAAATATGCCTGGCTCTGTTGCCGGGCAGCTGATTCAACGCAACTCAACTTGGCTCAGCTTGGCAGAGCTCAGCTTGTCAAGTTTGCTTATCTGTTGCATATAAATTTGATATATGTGGATGTGCGTTTTGCTTAGTTTGCTCTAAAATTAGAAAGCACTTGGCTTCTACTTGTGCACCTTTTGTAGTATTTAATGGCTGTAGAATTTGATTGATGTAATTGAGTGCAGGCTTGAAGTGGACTAAAAAGAACCGTAGTGAATGTTTAATGTTATGTTTTTGTTATGTTTGAGTTATATACACGTAAAATTAATGAATGCTACGATTGAGTTTGAGTAGTGCTTGAAATTTTGCATAGGAAGCGAAGCATTAAATCGTAGTACATTATAACTTTTCCCTGTGAATCAATCAAGAACATAATGACTAGCCTGAGCACACCTAATCCAACCACTCAAACTTGTTGCTAATCAGAGCGGCGAAAACTTTTCAATAACTTTGCGTTAGCCTATTTGAATCTTCCAATTGCCTTGGCATAATTGAAAAAGATGCTGTGGGATTTGTGTGGTTTGTTTAAAAGTATTGTCAAAGTTTTTTATTTCTTTCGTAAAGCCACCAAAATGGTCACCAGTTGGTTTTGCGGCTTACAGACGAGAATAACAACTTCAACAAATCCAAGCGATTTCCTTCAAATAAATGTGCGCAATTTTGTCACTCGTCCTTGGTCGTTTTCTTGGACGTGCGCTAAATAAAACAAAGCGATTTTCGCGCCCGAGTACATCAGCGTGCGCGTGAATGCCAAAGAGAAATGGCGGCGGCTCAAAGTTTCTAGATAATCGCCTTGTTAAGCGAAGCATTGCGACAAGGACACTTCGAGGTGGCGCGCTCGGTTTTTCGAACAAATGTTGCCAAATATTTACATGACGCGCAGCACTGACAAACTTTTTAGAATTTTTTTTTACCTTTTTTTTTATTTTCATTTTATTTTTAATTTCCGTCTTTTTGTATTGTTTGTTCTTGCTGCCTTACTTGGCGGCTTTGGTTTTACTTTATGTTGACCGCAGTTGGTGCGTCGCAAAAATAACAAGCAGCTAAATAAATACAGAAAATATAGGAAAGAATATTGCTCGGAAAAGTAAAGCTGATGAAAAACCTTTGAAATCATTGTCACAGTTGAAAACGTATTAATTTTCTTGACAGGTTGTCATATTTTTCCCTGTGACTCTTGAATACCTAATTTATTCAACCAAATTTGGATAAAAGGAAAAAAATTAAAAAAGCACAAAGACCAAAGAAAAAAAGCCAAGATCATATAAGTTGGAGATGTCGTTGAACACATCGTTGACAGGAGCAACTGGCGCAATGACGTTTAGATCAGCGTTATCTGTTTCCTTCGATTCGATTGCCTTTTCTGAGGATGCATCTATTTTACTAAACGATGCCAAATTAATGTCAAACGACGTTCCCGAGGAGCAACAGGGCTCCGACGACGGTCTCTCACTCTGGTCGCCGACTGTTGATGCCACATTATCCTCCAATCCTCGCTGCTGTGCCGGCGGTGGCGATGTCGGCATAACAACCAATTTAGTTATGGCGGTACTTGCTACAGTCGATTTTGCTGTTCCAACTGGACCTGTGGGCGAGTATCTGGCGCCGGTTGACCGGTGGCTTCGCGGCGCGATTTTCGTGTTTCTTCGTCGAATGCTATAAGTACAGGGTGTTTGCAACGCTTGATGCGCACACAACGCCTTTTCAATTTGTTTTGACCATCCGCTGGCGTTGGACGCACCTTTTCAGGCGCTGGTGTTATATGGTCATCAGTTGGGTCCACCATTTATACCTGCGAAAAATACGCTTGTTTAAAATATTAAAAGCAAAGATTAAAGCAAAAGTTTTGTACAAACCTCAAAGCGACCAATGTGGAAAATAGGAAGAGGACAATACGCAGATATGTTATTTTTAGAGAATGGATTCTATTTATACAATACTCTAAAATTAGTACTGAGATATATTTAATTTTTTTTATTATATTTTATTTTTATTTTATATATATATATATATTTTTTTTTTCCTACATTGACTTCGCAATGACCACACACTGATCTAACATGGGGAACGCCCAACTGGTATCAAAATTCACCCGGTTACATAGTAGACTGCTCTCAGCTGGTTTTAATTACTAAGTTCTTTGGTGAACATGCTGAACAAAGCTAATGTCTCCGTACTAAATATTTGGCTACAGATAAAAACATCAACTAAAGCTAAGATTCAACTTAGAATGCAAAGAAGATTCAAGCAAGTAAAAAAAGTTTTGAAAGTAAGTTACGCAAATAAGGCTAGCATTAATTCAACGACGCCAACAATTTAGTCTTAATTAGTTAAGAAGAGGTGGGAGGAGAAGCCCACACAAAGTGGGTATTAAAATATTTGCATAAGACATAGAATGGATCATGTTGTAAATAATAGGAAATGTCTAAATGGACATGCTCGTCCACTAAAGTTAATCATACTAAGTAAGAAAGGTTAGTTAATACTACCATAAATGAGGTTATACATAAATTTTACACCCACGACAATTCTGCGACTAGACAAGGTAGGTAGGTTGATCAATTTTAGACGACAACGATAAGATGGTAGGCAAGCATTAGGATCCCAGTGCAAGTTTTTGAATGCAACAAGTATAAATTGCTTTTGACACGACTCAATAGGATCGATATAAAACTGATATTGAGGATCCAAGAGGACACAAGATGCGTACTCCAGAATAGGTTTTACCCGTGAAGTGTATAGCACTTTGGTAGTATACGGAACGTCAAATTGCTTAGACCAGCGTTTAATATAGCCAAGAACACCTCTAGCTTTAGAGACTGAAGTGAAAATGTGGGTGCCTAAATGTAACATCGAGTCCATCAAAATACTAAGGCCTTTAAACTGAGAAACACGTTCTAAACTATTTGAGTTGATGTAATAACAATTTGAAATAAATATTGATGTTGTGGACTAAATAGTTGCTGTAACACCAACGAGATAAAGAGTCTATGTCACTCTAAAGGAAAATACCGTGAGAGAGGCTATTAAGGTTGAAACATAGTTTCACATCATCTGAATACATTGAAATATGAGAGAGTTTGATGACGGTAGGTAGATCATTAATAAAGATGTTGAAAAGCAAAGGCCCTAAATGACTGCCTTGAGGAACACCTGAGGTTACCGTTAAGGACTTTGATATTGAAGACTTAAAAGGTACCCTTTGAGTGCGACGATCAAGGTAATATGCTAGCCATCGGACCAATGGAGAAGGGAAACCAAAAGCTTTGAGTTTGGTTATGAGCAGAGCATGCGGTACAGTATCGAAAGCTTTAATGAAGTCAGTGTAGATAACATCAGTTTGGATACCTACCGAGAAGTTGTGATTGTCAATAGAGGTAAATTCCAATAGATTGGTTACCGTTGAACGGTTCTTTACAAAATCATGCTGAGACATACTCAACAATGGGCGAATAGTAATAATCTGCTCAAACAGCATAGGAATTGCACACAGCTTGGCAATACCTCTGTAGTCCGATATATCAGACTTACTAACCTTTTTGAATAAGGGAATTATATAGGATTATTTCCAACCACTTGGCATAGATGAAGTAATAAGCGATAAATTAAATAAGGTACAAAGGGGAATATATAAGTTGTCAGCACAGCAACACAGGAGTAAATGACGGTTCAACCAATTTTATGTAACGCAAAACGCCATCAACAAACACGAACTGAAGTAATTAAATTCATCAATTTTAGAAGTATAAGGAGAACTATTATCACAGGCACTTTTAGAGTAGGTGCCCTGGAAAAATTGAGCAAAATGGTTCGCTATCCCAACATCAGAGCGACATACCACTCCATTGAACTCCATATAAGTTGGAAATAACTCTGATTTATTATTGATTTTGATGAATTTAAATAAATTTTTGGGATTCTGTTAATATTAAATTTTACTTTGCGCAAATAACTATTATAGCAAGATTAAATAGAAACGTTAAATTTACTACGAGTCGCGGCATAATTCGCATAATCAGTAGCGGAACAAAAGCGTTTATATTTCTTTTAATAACCGATTTCTAATATTTTTTAGACGGACCAAATTTATACAAAACCAAGGCGGACGCTTAGAATCATCAGTAACATGTACTTTAGGCACACATTTATTGATATAATCCAGCATAGTCGTGTCGAAAAACCGAACGGCACGCAATATCAGAAGAAGAACTTAATATTGACCAATCCGTCGAAGCAAGCAATGAGTTAAAATTTATACTAATCTGTGGCTTGTATAGGTAATTTAAATAATAATTTCTGAAATAAATGTCTGAGCTTTTTTCGTCTTTTTTCCCCCGTCCACAGTGGCGATTGAATTGCAAGTGAGAATTGACAATTTTAATCTGTTGCCACGCCAAGCGTGGGGATTGAGCTGCAGGTAAATAAAAAAAAATTCATATTTTTCCGCCCAGAGTGGTGTTTGAACCCCGACCTCTGGGACGGCAACTGTAGTACACTTCCACTAGGCTACCGGGTCAACGCACACATTCAGGCAGACAAATAATTTGACTGTATGTGGGAAGCGACCCATATGCCTTTGTACGTTTTATTATTGTATGTAAGCGTTACGATATTTGATTGTATGTGCGCGTTACGCTATGCAAAATTTTACCCTACTGAAACCAAAGATGTTTTATATCAAAAATATTTTGTCAACCTTCTAGCTCAAGAAACCGAAGAACTTCTAGTTCTTAGTTTGCTTGTCTTCTTGTTTCTCGAATTAAGCAAGAATAAATAAAGCTTCAATTATAGTAATAGTCACAGCGTATGAGGACTATAATATTAACTTAGCTTCAGGTGCAGCGTTGAAAGAAAAGCCGTTGAAAATTCTGTTAATAGCAAAGCCTGCACTCGCAGCTAAAAGTGTCAGACAGGTCGTCATTAGGGGGCCAAAGTTGTACCGCGTGGAGTTGTGTCGGTTTGACAACAAACCCGTTAATATTATTCTGTAATATTCTCTTGTTGTTATTGCATGCCCAAAATCTGCTTCGGGCAGTGTAGTTACAAAAGCCGTAATTAACTTGGCCGTACATGTTCCTCTATTCTACGCCACTTCAACTAAACTGGCTTCTTTTTTGTATTCTGTTATTCACAGTAAGCAAAAACTGTGTGGATTATGCTCTTAAGTAGTTGCTGCTGGCATTTTTCTTTATTACAAAATACACAAAAATAGAGTTTGGTGTGTTCTTTTCAGTTAAAGTAATTAACATTCAGTATGAATTAACTGTAAGCACACTTTTCTTTTTCTAGAAACATGGCTTCTGTATGCCACGCGCAAGTGCTTCCTTGTGCAGACACATGCCGTATTCTTCAGCAGCCGCACAGTGATCCATGGGTACGATCAATTTCTCGCAGTTGCTGAAAATTTCATCTGCGGTTTTCAGGAATTCTTTGTTGTTATTTGTGATTTCCTTAAAATGATTGAGAGCAGCGGTTTTGTTCATTTTCCCATTGGCATCCATCTAAAAAGAAACGGAGCATTTCAGAAAAGAACTTCTGTTTGGGCAACTTCTTTTCGCACTCACCACTTTGAAGTTCTTCATGATACAGGCGCGTAAGCATTTCGCCTTCTCATTAGCAGCAGGCTTCTTCTCCAATATATCATTGATGTCAGCTAAAAGAAACGCCAGGATTAAATTGGGTTATGCTTTTCAGTCTAATCACTAATCACTTACATGCTTCGGCACCCAATTCCGCACGACATTTCTCGCTCTCAATTAGAAAATGATTACGTTCTTCATCCTTGGTTATGGTCGCCAAAACAACACCAGCCAAAATGCTGAGTAGTATGAGGCTATAAAAGTTGGCCATGTTGTTTAACTTTGGTTTTCTAGTATGAACTGCTATACTTTCGACTCGACTACGCAGTTTTTATACTGTTGCTCGTAAATGCGCTGATGCATTGAAAATGCTGTTTGTCTGTTTTGCATCCATTATAGATAATGTATGGCCATTTATTGTATTTGTTATGGCTCATTTATATACGTTTAATTAGGAAAAGCTGTTTTTTTGGCATGCTGAATACAATGCGAACACCTTTAATCAGAGTCACGAGCACACAACTGTTTTCACTTGAGTCGTTATGGAGCACGACTTCGTTGTACTTTACCATGACTTGTGACACAATTCACATTGCAATTGGGGAGATATAAGTTTAATATTGAAATATAATGACTTATATTAGGTACATTTACAGTAATCCGATTTATGTGAAATTATACGATGCCAATAAGGGGCGCTTTACTGTTTGTTGTACTACAGGGTATATACCCAGAGGTATACATAACTATATACTCATTTTAGTTAAAGTCCTAAAAGCTTAAGTTGAAAAATGGTTTGATTTGTAGTTTTTTACGGCCCTAATAACTGCCGACCTCAGAGCACTTTTAAAAATGGAAAATATTGTTCAACCCTCAGTGAAACATTATATTAATTTAAATGTGTCAGTCCAACGGATGCTAAAGCTGAGTTGGATTCCACTCTGTGATAGCCTGCTCCTGCTCCTGCGAGGGCATAAATCAATAAACAAAATTTCTAATTGCTTCCTCATCCACCCAATATGCCGGATTTAGCATCCTCTTTGATTATTTTTTGTTCCCAAATCTGAAAAAGGGCTTGGTGGGAAGAGATTTGTTGCCAATGAGTATCTGAAATGTGCTGTAAATAACTATTTTGAGACTCTGGATATTTCGCTCTATAAACTTGGTATGGAAGCCATTGAGAATCACTGGAAAATGTGTATCGAGCTAAAAGGTATTTTTACTATGGCTCGGTAGCCTGGTGAAAGTACACTACGGCTGCCGTCGCAGCGGTCAATGGTTCAAACCCCGCGGTGAGCAGAAAAAATGTTCAGTTCTTTCAATTCACCTGCAATCATCAGGTCAACACCATCGACATGGCAGCGGCAGGCTAATCACCCACCCTATCAGAAAAACAATCGATTCTCGAAACCAAAGCAAGCTTAGGATATCCAACAAGATGGAAGAGCCTTGTGGAGGCCCAATGCTCATCAGAGGAGTGAATAGGGGTATACAAAAATTTTTAGCAATAAAAATTTTATTTTTCTATGTTAGGCCGCCTACTTTTGCTTACAGATTCGCACTATTTATACATCTTTGGACCCTTTATATATTCTTTCCGTTTGTTTACAGATTGTGGTGTGTAATTCATGCTATCGCTAAGAAATACCTCTTCAGTTGCCCAGCCCGGCCGTTATTAGAATCATATATCGTGTGATGGTACGTGAAGGTTTTGAAGCTCAACTCTGTTAATTCTCTGTGCTCTGTGTAATGTAATCGATGCGTTTCTCTCTAGTATAATTATTTTAATCTACTCTCGCATGTCTCCGTACCCAGCTCAAAGTGTACATATCTCTTGCTGTTGGTAATAGAATTAATACACTATCGAAACAAATCAATCAAGCTGTTGGTCATTGTCATTTTTCAGCCGGACCACATAAGCGCTTATGGCATAAATAACAGTTGATATCAGTTAACTGCGCTTAAAATGTTAATGCAACAACTTATTTAAGCCGCGTTGCGCAATAAATTCCCACACAAAAAATCACACATGCGGCAAGCATTATCCCGCAGTGCCGAGGAAAATGTATAACGTAACTGTTATTCATGTGTGCTTCACTGTCTGCCGACTGCCTGACTCCCTTTTTGCCTGTTAACTTCATTAAGCCTTGGCAACGAAATTTTAATGAATGACCATCAACTTATTCTCTGTTTTTATTGTTATTGTTGTTGCCATCACTGGCAACGCGACGACTGCGAATTTGGTGGTGTCGAGCTTGGGTTTCAGTCATTTCGACACCATAGCTACACACTCACTCAGTCACTGCGTCGCGGGAAAAAAGCTAGCAAAGATTTAAATTATCGCACGAACGAAAAATCTGTACATGACTTCACACTTCGGCTGGTAAAAGGCATGCAGAAATGCTAACAACTTGAAACTTTAAAGCAACACAAATGAAGAAAAAAGAATTTTAAATAATTCAACAGGATGTGGTCGTGAGAAAAATGCAATAATACCTGATAAAGTAAATAAAGGAATAACACTTTTTTTCTGATTTCGTTATACGCAATTAAAATTAATTATTGACTTTGTATGGTTTAAGGTGTTTAAGTGAATCTGTCGGTAGTGGATATAACACAGAATAGTGTCACAAGCGATCTCGAATAGTCGAGATAGTAGATTTGGAACTCGTTTCTTCGTAAGTGTTACACAAAAATCAAAACTAGATCCAGACCAGTCAGGCAACCCATTAGCGCAGTGGTTATTCTTGAAGTATGTTTACAGTTATCCTCAGATAATATGATTAATTACTACTACTAGCTTGTTGTGGCTCAGTTTGTTGGATATCGTTTTAAATTAAAAAGGTTTGCTTGAAACATGATCTATTATAATACTTAAAAATGTTACCTTCACAGGGAATGCTTTACTTTATTACTAGAAGATAACAAACTGCTTCAAATTACAAAGCTTTTCTTACTTTCCTTAGGTAGGCTTTACTTTTTTATTGAGATTTTCAAAAAACTTCATATAAAAATTTGTTTTGAATTTTACCAACGTTTCCGCTTAATTTTCAACACTGAATTTCATATGAACATTCTGTAGACTAGGTCAGACTTTCCCTGAAAATTTCATATATATTTATAGAGCGGTTTCGGTGTCTATAGGCAACATACATACATACCTTCATTTTTATATATACATAGATATATAGATGAGTAGGCAACGCCCATAAGCATACTAAAGGGTTAGCCATGCCAGTTTAGACATCTCAGCATAACGTTACGGCTACCTATACTTATTCAGGAGATCTTTTTTGGGCGATCTTTAACGACTCGTCGGAATAAGTCGAGTTCAAAGTGTCGTCTGCATAAGTAGCCATCAGCATGCTAGCCTTATTGAGCTCGAAATATTCGTAGTGCCTGCGAGGCTGTCTTAAGGCACATCAGAATCATACTCGTATCAACGTATAAAATTGTTGAAATTCAAAAAAAAAATAAATAAATATAAAAAAAAGTAACACGGTGAAATTCAACACTATAACTTTTCGTCTACTCCTTCTCCATATTTTTTTCTCTTTCCTTCAAACGTAGGCAAAGTGGATATAACCACACTTTCCACACACCACAACCAAAGGCATTTGGACGGAATTTTCTTTGTTTTCAATTGCGACTATTTTACTGCTCATATTAATTAAATTACTCCATTTTCACTTCATGAAATGCCCCTCGTCTTAGGCACCACTTTCGCAGTTAGCTCTGTAACTTGAAGTTCCGGCAAACATTTGAAGATATTTTCTCGCACGTCTGTTTTTCTAAGCGCAGATTTCAGTGCCTCGCCAGTTTTTTTTTTTTTGCCATTCCAGTGTTGAACAGCGCTATTTTAAATTACGTTTGTCGAAAAAAATATTCCCTGCCACATTGCATGTGTGTAGACTTTGGTCTATCCTAGAACAAATAGAGTAGAGTTTTTTCCGTATGTTTCTTAGTTGCGCATTGCACACATTTGCGGTGGTTCGCATGAGCGAATACAATTTTCCTACGAACGCTATTCGACTTGCATTTCATACATTTTTTTTGTTTAATTTTTATTTTTTTTTTTATTTTTTATTTTTTGTTTTTTTGTTAGACTTTTAGCTCTAAGCGCAAAATAATTTTGTGTGCAGATGGAATAGTCTGTCTACTACATTTTTCTTTTTCGAGCGCTTGCCTCAAACGAGCACTGAAAGTAGCTGCCAGTGAGAATTCCTTGAACGTGGCGCAGCGCAACGAGTTTGCAATTCAGCTTTTAGCGTAATCGAATTTTATTTGGATTTAGTCAAGAATATGTTTGCGGTACTCCAATTTCCTCGATGGAGCGCAGGGTGGCTTGTGTGAAAAATAAAGTTGCATTCGTTGTCAGAGATTTTTTGTTTTGGCGCTAAACTCCAGTGTGGGTGGTGTCATTATGAAATTGCCTGTAACGAATGAGTGACATAGTGCTGTAGTATACTTTTAGGCACACATTACAATAATAAATAAATTGTCTCAGTTATTATTAAATGAGTTTATCGTTTCCTTCATTCTTTCTCTTTCATTTTTTTCATTTGCCTTCTCTACTCGCTGAACCATGTCAATAGCGCTTTTCTCCGGCATTATTTACCTGTCACAGCTCGCGAATAATTAAAACAAAAATGCCCAACCAAGCGTGACTTTGATTTTGTGCCACACGTATCCGTGCAACTTTTTGGCGAAATTCTTATTTGTTCGAACAGATGTTGCCCAATGCTGTCGAAGTTGTTTGTTTGCGGTCGACAAATGTCGTGGTCGTGTTTGTTTTCGTTGAACACCGATAATGCACGTCATCACTACACAGCAAGTCAACTTCGCTTACCAAATGGTATTGAAATAGTTTTGAAAACATGGAATAGCGCATGAAAACTACAGACTTTGGAAAATGTGCTCAACAACAACAAACTCTACGGCATCAACATTTATGTGTAAGCTCCGATAATTGTTATCGTTATCATTGTGCCGCCACTTTATACTGCGGTGACATTTGCAACACATTTACGCAACTTTGTTGCTTATTGCGGCTTCGAACTCTTTACAAACTCTAAATTACACTCAACGAAAACCAACAACGATTTTCATTTTAAATGGAACTTTGTTGTTGCCTAAACAAAAATTGGTAAATAAATAAATGAGTAAAACCAAAAATAATTTACATAAAAACAGGAACAACTTTGATGAAATTGAAATACCCTTCACGCAGTAAGCACAGTTTTTAAGCTGTGCAGTTTGTGCATACAACGTTATTTCATTATTGTTATGACTTATGTTACATTAAGAAGCCAGTATACATACAACAGTGTAACCTAAGGTTTTGTGTGGGCGCTAAACGATTCACTAATTCAACGGATTTCTTCTAATAAGAACATATATTTTTTATGGGCCGTATCCAACTATTAGGTGGGTATAAATTATATATATACACAAACATATATGTATATGGGGTCCGTATATCCTTGACTGCTCTACAAACTCCATGACTAATTTGTTATACTATTCACAGAATGTGAAGAGCATAAAAACATTTTGTCTGTTTTACGTTGATTATTTAAAATACAATAAGTTAGAAAATGAGTCCTATATATATATATATATATATATATATGTGTGTGTGGGTTTTCAGTTAATATATTACTACCAAACGCTGTGGCTGACCACATGCATAGTGCACCCTAGTATCAGCGCCTCTGCATTGGACAATCAGCATTTCATTCAGCCCAAACTGCTGCCATCTTTGTCAGCTTTCAACTCATCAAATTTCGGCCATTGATGGCTGTGGCAACTGTGGCGACACTTGAGCGGCCAAATGTCAAATGCAACGCGTAATCAAATTTATCTTTTAACAACCACAGCAGAGTCAATTAATTTAAATGCTTATACCGCTTTCGCTACACTGTATGTTGAGTGACATGAAACTGAAGCAGGCTGAAAATTAAGGTGGCATGACAAACTTCACTTGAACAGAGCGAAAAAGACTGCATTCCTATGCTTTATGATATTCGCTAAATGTCAAAGACAAGACGCAAAAAGAAAAATAAAATGATATTAAATAAAATAAATGGAAAAACGAAAATTAATTAAAATAAAATAAATTAAAATAAAAAAGAAAGTTAATTAAATTAAAAGAAAATAAAATAAATTAAAATAAAATTCAAGTAAGTAAATCTTAATAAAAAGAAAATAAAATACATTAAAAAAATAAAAACAAAAAAAACAAAGTAACATAAAATTATGATAAAAAAATTTTTAATAAAATAAAAGAAAAATTAAAAAAAGTTCAAAACAATAAAAAAACTTAAATAAAAATGCAAAATACATTTAAAAAACATAATAATTTAAAAAAAATAAAATAAATAAATTAAGTTAAGGCAGAAATTAACTTAAGAAAGAAAATTATATGAACTAGTTATTATTATTTTTTTTTAAAATTAAAGACAATTTTAGTATAATGAATCTATTAAATCTACATATCTATTTATATAATTGGGAGTATGTTTGTTTGTCTGTTATGGATGCCGAAACCGCTGTACCGATTTTGATGCAATTTTCAGGGAATCTCTATAATAGCCATCAGATGGTTACTGTGATGATGCGAAAAAATCGTATAATTCGCTAAATATTAAGACCCACAGAATGTGGTGCATCTTGAACAACCAAATTGCGGGATAGGTTAACTTCTTTCTGGCTTGAACAGCATTTTTTCTACAGTACAAAATTAAAACATGACAAAAATATTGCTTTTTGCTCTGAATATTTAAAAGAGCTCCAACCAAAAACTACTGCGTAGAATCAATTGGACTTGTTCCCACACAGTCTTTGATATATCACCTATCAAAAAAAATATCACCTGTGAAAAAATATAATTAAACCCTATGTCGGGAAACAACGAAATTACTTTCCGAACAACCTAATATTAAAAGGAAAAACAAGAAAAAAATAAATAAATAAAATAAAATAAATTAAAAGAAAATAATGAGCTATCAAGGTAGATTTATGCCTACAAATCCAGATAATGCAAACAAAATTATGTTCCTTCAAAGCAATATTACGCTATAAGAAAAGACCTACAAAGACCAACTTCTAACTAACAGCAACTGTCTCACCAGAGCGATGGCAACTACCAGATGTAGCACACGTCGGAAAGGAAAATACTATGGAAGGCTCCACCGCAGGCGGAGCAGGCGGCACCTAAACTGTACGCTTATCAGCAGCGAACGCATTAAATAAATAAAAATAAAAACAAAAAAGAAATATAAGAAAAAACTACAAACACATAGAACAAAAAAGAAAAGAAACTCTTCCTCTTATGATACACTGACTAGAAGGAAGTAACCGGAGTTTTTTTTCTAATTTAATACTACCATTTTTCTCTTAAAGTAGCATCACTGCCACAAAACACTATGAGCTATTTAGCTATTAACAAGAGCTAGACAGAGCAGATATAAATAAAATCAATTAATTAAATTTGCCTGTTACCACTCAACCAGACTCATTTTTCACCCTCGAACCCTCAAACGCCGCAACATGTCAATGTGTGTGACAAATGCGATAAAATATTTTCATTTCCGGCAATAAATACGCATTTAAAAACTATTTGACAGCGGCAGGAAGCCAGTGAAGATTGTTTGGAAAATGTGCACATGCTAGTGCGTACTGGAGAAATAGATAACAATATGAGGAAAATGTATGCCAAAGAAAATATACTAGTTTGTTGTGTATCTGCGTTTGTATCTGCAAATGTAGATGCGTGAGTTCGTTGTTGTTGTTAGCTTTCGCTTGACGACAATATGAATGAGCATAGCAAATTAAGTTACCCTTTGCCGTTGTTCGATTTGCTGGAGTGTAAAGCGCCTTTGCAAATAACTAACAGTAGTCGAGTCAGTGGTAGTTGCGCCAAATCAAAAGGCGCATAGTTGCAGATACACGCAAGGTTGGCTACAGTTTCCAATGTGTGCTTCTAAGCAGATCAAAAGTGCGAGCGCGCAACTCTCATATCCTGTTGGCATGTGCCGTTTCCGGTGGCAAGTAGTTTGTTCTATGGTCGCTTGAGTGTGTGTGGGTGTTGGTGTAGTAATAACGTGAATGCCAGTGGCCTTGTCATACGTTAAAGCCACAACAACAACAACAACAACAATGAGAAAAAGAATAAAAATTCCAAGTCAAACTTTAAGCTAGGAATAGTAGCAGACGTAGTGTAACCAAAGGTGGCTCCATCGCTGGCAACACCATCAAACAATGGAATACTTGATGTTGTCGGTCATATATTCACTTACCAACAATGTCGCTCACTCTCTTTCATTTTTGATATCTCCCTTTGTACCTTCTTTGCCTATGCAACACTCTAAATTTCTATGCTCCTTTGTTTTGCGTATACGTGTGTCTGCGTGTGTGTGCCTGTCACACATCCGTTTGCAACATCCGGATGCATGCTATAATTCTGTTTGTTACCATTGAAGTCCTGAGCACCACGGCAGCTTACAGCAAGTGAAAACGCAGCGAATAGGTTGACATTGTTGCCGAGCAAAGGTGCGCCTTCATCATGCTGTCGTCGTGGTCGTCGTCCTAGCTGTGCTTGTCGTCACTATAACTATGTTCGGCATGCCATTGAATGAGCTTCAAGACTGAAGTGTGTGAGTTACTTCTCTAACTTCATGCCTAGCTCCCTGTATGGCTGCCTGTCTAACTTGCTTGATTGTGCATATTTTTTGCACCTGAGTGTACAACAAACTCCCCCAACAACGAAAGAGATTACGCCATACATCGAGCATTTTCAGTGTGCATTATTAGAAAGCATAGTTCAATTGACTGAGTTCCTCTTTGTTCGTAGTTGACGTCGGTTAATTTCAGGAAGTCCGTTTGAAATTGGATAATCTGAAGACTCTTATTGTATTGAAGAGGAGTTCGTTTAAGGCGATACAATTATAAAGATATGTACCCACGACCCGACACATATGACTGCATTCTAGAAGAAAACAATTTTTTTTTGTTCACTCACTCATGAGCATTCAGTTGATTTCTCCCCACATTGTGTATGAAATGGAAATGGAAAAACAAGAATAACACAAAAAACCGATATAGTGGGGGAGAGAGGCACACAAACCTCTCTATTCTCTCATACTACTGCGCTCACAACATCAATAGATGTCGTTATTGTTATTGTTGTTATAACGCGTTACTCTTTGATACATTTTCTAACCTAAACCACTGCGAAGAATACCTTTCAATTGGTATTGTTTGGTTCAAATCAGGTAATTGAAATTTCGCCTACTTCCTGTAGACCAAATGATTTGAACAACTTTGGTTCTGATGACAATACAATAATTTGTCAAATTTGTCCTAAAGACCTCGCCATGACCATCAGGCTAAGGTAATGATAAATTTACACTAAGGCCATCATTTTTTTTTAAGCTAATTTTTATTAAATACGGCTCATTGTTTTAAGCAGCAAAGTATGGAACACAAAACACAATGTTGTTGCCGTTTAGTTATACAGATACTCTATTCAGCTGTGGTGAACTTGGTTGGCTTACATTATTTCGAGAACAGGAGTTTCTGCCTTCTTTTCTTGTTTCACGCCACAAGGAGCTACCTTATGATTAATGATGGGTCAAAGAAATATGCAGACTTTTTAAAATTAAAAAATGCAATAAATCATTTCAAAAAACCGAACACATTTGAACTAAATTGCACAAAGCAATCCTTATTAAATCTAATTTGAAAATGGTTTAAAAATAATGTATTTCTTTTTACTCAACCTAATATTAACAGACTTGTCTATTACAATATTATACTCTTATTACACTTTCCATATGCCCAAATCTTAACTGCTTAAACTCAATGTCATTTCAAGTGTTTCTGCCTATAAATTTCTCCAAGTGTATACGTTGACACTGCTACAGCACAATGGGATGCGCTGTAACGACTACTGAGTCTCATGTGTGTTTGTACGCGTATGAGCAGTGCTGTGTGCAGCAAGTGGCGCAACTTCTAGTGATGCTTGATGTAGTTGGTGGTTTACTACTAATTTGCAACCACATCGTTTGTTTTCGCTGGCTAACTCACTCCCTATCACAGCATGCTTGTGTGTCTCTGCACGTTGCCTTTGTCCTGGCAGAACATTTCTTTACTTGTGAGTGAATGTGCAACGTTCTGATGCAACATTAATTTTGCATACAAGCGTTCATTGTTCGTTTGCACGCTGGATTTCCTTCTATCATCCTAGTTGCTTTTGTCACTCGGCGTCTCTTTTGTCACAAGAACCCATTATAAATGGTTAGACGCAGCATGTACGTGCAAAAAGGCTAAAAAAAAAATACATTAAAATAACAACATGCCAAGTCATTTATTTAAACGGCAAACGCCCACCATTCAAACGCATTATGTAACAGACACGCCCATTTATTATATTTGCATAATACGCCAATAATTGATGCTCAGCAACGTTATTCGTATTTTGCCGCCTTAATGAAGGCGCCCACTTCAGGCGTCGAGCGTGTAATGCCAAATTATGTGACTCGCACTCGATTCTGCATAAAAAGTGGCATTAAATGTTTAAAATTATACGCATGAACATTAAATATGTTGACTATAATTGAACATTACTCGTGCTCAATGTGTGTAAGCCGATTATAAAAGAAATACTCCCAACTACCGCTTGATGTGGCCGTGGCAGTGTATGTGTATTCTTATGTGTTTCTGTATTTCAGACATACCCTACGACTTACGCTTGTATCTCTGATGTAGCATATTTATGTTTTTCCTTTTTGCAAAAATTTCGTCAATGAGGCATAGTCCTTATCTTCTGCTCTTGATTGTTGCTGATAATTGCGCAGCAAATTGCCTGATTGCCTAGGCAACTGACACACTCGAACTCCAGCATAAATAAATCTTTTGTGCGCTCAATACGACCGACAAAGCCAACAAAAGCAGCTATAGAACACATAAATGACTTTTGCTTACGCTTGAGTTAATTGATTATCAAAATTTATTGATAACATTTCTATGCCATTTGTCGCACCATAAATTTTCAAATGGCGAATTCATGTTGAATATTGCTTTCGCCTTTGTTTTTGCCTATGCCATGGGCTTTTCCGACTTGTGATAAGGTTTTGCCCTATTGTCAGTTTGTTTGCATAATTAAAGATGAATTTCTGTAATAAATCGCAATTAATTTACTCAACTTAAATTTATATCAAATTGCAATTAATTCTCGCACGTTTGATTAAGTTGATTTTTGTGGTAATATTTTAGTTCATTCCATGTTGAAGTTGTGTGGACTTTGCTTATAAGGGTTGCAGGCAGTAAGACTTTAATGAGACTGCAATCTGTTGTTATTGCAGTTACTGTACTGGTTGATTTCTTTCATTACAAAAGGCTAATGCAAGTTTTGATGAAGGTGATGACATTGCAAACATAGCAAAGAGGCTAAATGCTCCACTTCATTGTACACTGTACACTTGCAGGTGAAAGAAAACGAGCACAAATTTTTGCTATACACATGAAAAATGATTGCTTTGCATGCTCTTTCTGTACAAGCGATCATACGAATGGAAACGATGCTTATAGTGAAATTTAAACAATTAAACGCCATAAATGAATTAATAATTGTTATTGTTATTGTTTCCCAATCAAGCCCAATTATATAAATCAATAGCTATATAAAGTTACGCATCTAATTTGCCGCCTACCTTACCTTCATTATGCTATCGACTAGAGACTAGACTCTTCAACTTGTAGACTAGCTGCGGATATTGGTACGGCCTGTTGAGAAGTTTGCATGTTCTCAGCATTAATTTTCAAGGTCCGATTAAAAAATATCAACACAACAGTAAATGTCATGATGCTCTTGGTGTCTATCTACCATATATCTCTTCGAAAGACTGCCATGGTAGTACGGCTATAAAATAGAAAATAAAACTCTTCCAATATCTCTCGATCGCTTCTTTATAGTCATTTCTGTTACCAGGATGATATGAGTATTTTTGTTGTAGTCAATTGTTTTTAATTGTTTAAGTTATATAAAAATATCTTGTTTGTCCTTTTATAATGTACAGAAAATGCTATACTGTTAATTTACTGTTCAGCATACACTCAATAATACTGTCTATAAGAGAAGCAAAGACGTCATGCACACATACACAAAACAAGCAAGTATATTCAGAATGAATGCTGCATGTGCCGTTTTAACTTTATTCATGCAGATCTGTAATATGAGCACATATAAAATACCTACAACATTTTACTGCATGTTGGCGTCAGTGATCGATCTGTTAAATAGCAGCAACTGTTAAATAACAGCAACAGTTCATTAGTTCTTTTTTTAGTCCTTTCATTTCTTTTTAAGTATGTTAAAAACTTGGTTAAATACTTTTTACTTTGCTTCTGTTTAAATCCATTCAAATTGCACACATGTGCCATGAAAATTCAGATCAAAAACCATTGAAATCGTGTTAAATAAAACCTGTTCCCTTGCGCTTCGGTTATGCAAAACAGTATACACCTTAAAACACTGCATATACCATAAATATTCAATAGCTTATATGACTTAATAGCTAATAAATTACAATTGTAGTTATGTACTCGTAAATTAGGCAGATTTGTTGTAGAGGAAACATTCAGTGCTGCCATTAAATTCCATTTCTGCTCATCGTTGGCCAGCGGGAGAACTTCGTCTGAATCGATAGATTTGGCGGACTTCATTAGCGATATTCTTGAGTAGAGACAAGTTAGTTTTACACTTCTAATGACAAACGTTATTGCGACAGCATTCCTGCGTTGTACGAGAGGATCTATGGCACAATACTTGTTCAATCGAACAGTGGAACGCCTTTAAGGCAATTTGTATGGCTTCTTAAATCACTAAAGGTTTATATATTTTATTTTATAAATGACAATGAATATGTGCTGCCAATGTTATTAAATAACATAGCAAGCCAAGAGGATCCGTGGAGCAGTTGGTGATGCGCTAGTTATTTATTAAAACATTATTTAATACAATGACAAAGCCTACACTCAATTATAAACGACTTGAGTAGGCTTTATATTTAGGTGAAACCTATGATGAAATTTAGTAGTCTTAAAATAACCATATAAAATGTGATCTGTTTTGGATTGGTTATCGCGCTAAGCTGCTTAATTCTCAAAGTATTTGTTTTGAGTTATTGTGAGGTGGTAGATCCACAGTTGGCTGAGTATTGACTTACCATGCTTCACATAATGGAGTTGTCATGTGGGTGAAAAGTGAAATGATTACCAAACACTGCTTTCTCTGACTAAGACTTTACAAACTTTGCATTTTTTAAATAATCCCAATACCATTTTACTCCATTAAATCTTCACAAAAGTCTTTAAATTCCAATCAATTAAATCAAATCAACTCAGGCCAGCTATTAACCGCAGCTGGCAAACCTTATTGGTACACCATAAGCAAAAAAAAAGTTTTGGCAGCATTCAACCCACTAAATTGGAGAAATCAATGAACTACGACAACGGCGTTGACAACGACAACAACTGTGACTACAAATCAAATTCAGGCGAAAAAAGTGACACACTCAAAAGCCATGTATCACATACTTACGTGCAACTTGTCTGCACTTTTGTGTCCCCTAGCGTTGAGCGACAGCCAACGACAGCGATGGCAAAAGGAGTCAAACATATGTCTGATGTTGGCCATGGCAAAGTCATGGTTGTGCTGGTGTAGGTAGCGAAATGCGAGCGTAGCAACAAGGTTCAGTCAACCAACTAAGCGAACAAGCGAAAAAGCGACCAACAAATCGTGTGCGACTTGACTTTGAAGCCATGAAAAATAACATAGAAAATAAGGAGACTAGCAATGCTAAAGTTTGAGGAAGCTAGAATGACGACAACGACAACGACTTGAAGTAACAAACTTGAAAAGCTAACTCGTATAGAAGAGACAGAATTTTCGGTTGGCTCAGTTTGGTGGGTAATTATCGGAACAATGTCAGCAAGTGAACGAGTGAAAAATTGTTGAACTGCAAAGACAGTGAAGAGAATTCTGCAAGACATCAGCGCACGACGCCGGTGTAGACGATGCAGTGAAAGGAAACGTCCTCTTGGCATTGCATTGCTTGCACTCGTATGCTCGTTCATCCTGTGTGAAACGGATGTGAAGTAAATTATACTGAACAAATAGCTATGACAGGGCAAGACAATGGCGCTGAAAAGTATGCTTCGTAGTGAGTACACTAAAACAACGAACACAACAAAGACTGCAGCCATTTTCAACTATAAGTTTATGAGGTGGTGCTTGAGGTGGGTGAGTGCTTGTCAACAGCAATGTGACTGCGCTTTCATCGTCGTAGTCGCTGGCAGTTGGCGTTGTCGCCTGTCGTCATGCTTGCACCATAGCTACGGCTACTAAAAAGGATTTGTTTAAGTCTCAAGTATCCTGAGCGCATCATATAGCAACAATTGCTTGGTTTTGCTTCATGTTGTTTGGTTGTTGTTTTTCTTGTTGATTTGATTGGGTTTTTCCGTTTCTTCGTTGTGTGCTTCATTCAGGCAAACTAATTGAACGCAATTTGGTGTTTTGTAATAATGATTTATAAGGTGAGCCACAATCGAAATAAGGCGAAAAGTGTTTCGGCTTTATTGCATTTTGCGCTTTGCAAAGGTTAAAGCTGCTTGAAATGAATATCGTGTGTCAGTGGCAATAATTAGTCTGACGTGAAAACTCTTAATTAGTTTAATGGCAAAGCGTGGTGTTGCTCACATTTCTTGACGTTGTTAGGAAGTACTTGTTAGCTGTTACAGTTGTCGTTAGTTAGTTAGTCATGACCTTCTGTCCATTTCTAAATAAGACAACTACGTACTTTTACTTTAAAGCATAGGGCGTCTAGATCATCCGAATCCGGCAACTACAAAAGTTAACAGCCCTACTAACCTCAGATTAAAATTATTTTTACTTTAATCTGATTTTGGACACACCTAAGTATTTCAAGTTCGTACAGATAAGTCCTGATAATTTCAATACCTAAGAATTACAGTTGGTGTAGCCATCACACGAGATGTCTTCGAAAGCTACATTGAATTAAATGATCAAAGAGAACTTATTTTATGATACACACGTATTGCCTATTATAGAGCCAGTTTTCGTAAATAGAATTATGCCATTGTCAAAAGAGCTGCTTGATTTGATTGATTTCTGATATGTCAAACTGAAATTTCGTCTGTCATTCTCAATTTCAACTAGCCGTAACATAAGTTGTGAAATATTTATTATGCTGCCTGTTTAGCGCAGCAGTTTCTTTTAAATTCCTAATGGCATTACTGGTTTGTAAACTTGACTGCACTTGTTCCGTAGTCTCCACTCTAATTGTTCCTCTAGTTCCATCTTCACACCCGCTATCCATTCGACCACTCTCTGTTCCCACTTCACTGTTCTGTCTTTTTCTCCATACGCAGTAGTTCTCTTCACTTGTATATTAAATAAACTGTGCTGTTAACAACAAATACGTTCGTTTTGCCATTACAAGTATCATTTGTTTACAACAAATTCTTAGTTATTTCGTTATAACCGTACTTAACATTCATACTTTTTGTTGTTGAATATGCCCAATGTTAATTACAGTATGTTAACATTTACAGCCGTGCGTCCTATGCTTCAATTTAAATTCGCGAATTTCGTTAATTAGTTTAACTGATCCCCTATACGACCACAATTTAAGCTTACGTTAAGCCATTGGACCATTCACGTTTACGCGTGTCATAACATTTCATATGAATCAATCAAGAAATCGAACCAATTTGAAAAAAAATAAAATGGGGAAAACCCCATTGATGACCGCCGTACCACGCTTCCGTTAGCCAAGCGCACATTTTACTTTTAATATTTTATGGAAAAAATAAATTAATAAAGTAAAGTAAAATTTATTTTCAACAACTTCTTTCAATGCAAATTTTTTATGCGCTCCAACTGCACCGTTCAATCCACGTCACCATTCAACGTATTTTCGCCGCTGCGGACACGCGTTGTCCAAATGAAATTTTCATGGGCCACGAGGTACGGCTCAGCAGCTACTCAAAGCTACTCAGCTAGGGTATATTCGTATGCGAATTATTAATGCAATGCGCTGAAAAAATTGACAATTTTTTAAGACAAATAACATAAATAAATAAAATAGTGTTTAAATACGCCATTTTGTCCGTTGAACGCTTTTGTTTGGCATCACCTCAATCGAAGATGACAGCTAACGAATTCATTGCGGCAAACTCGTATGCATATGAAAAATGTATAGCGACAGGGGGTTCAAAAAAATTTATATATGTATATATATATTTTGAATAATATTGAAATTGTCTTTGCATATAAATTGTTTATTTATTGTTTGAATAAAAATATTTTAATTGCTTCGTATTGCATTGTGTTGGGTTGTGCTCTGTGACTGAGTTGTGCTCTTATGCTGTCGTAAAAAAAAAAAAGGAAGGAAACCAAGCGCGCAAAAATTGTATACGCCAATTTGAATTTGTTTTCGTATGCGCTCATATTGAATAACACTGCGTTGAGATAAAAAGTCACGTGCCGTAGAAAAATTTGTGGCACAAATTGAATTGTGTGCAGATTTTGCCTCTGTGGCTACGACGCGGCGTAATGCCGATGCAGCACTTTGGGCCGGAAAGCTAAGCGGAAAACACATATACCGTTATAATATACATATGTATGTACATACATACAAACAAACGTACACATTAAAAGTATGTACGTGTCAAATTAAATTGTTGCTTTCGTTGTTGTTGTTATTGTTATTGTTGTTGTTTGTAAGCCGAAAACAATTGAATTTGCTTAGCTTGTTTGACTCGGACTCAAATTTGTCTCTTGGGACTGAACTGCTTTGTACGTTGTCGTCTATGAGATTTGGCACTTAATGACTGCGATTTGAATGGTGACCTCGTTGCTGTGTACGATTTCAGGTATGCGAGTGTTGGAATGCGTTTAATGAGTGGAAATTCTGCGGGTTTGTTGGACAAATCCCAATGAACAAAATAAAGCATAAACATTTTATTAATTATTTGAACAATTTATTTATTGAAATAAATTAGGCAGGTATCAAAATCGGTTGCATTAGAAGCTAAAGCAGGTAACAGTTTTAATATCTCTAAAAGACCTGTTTTGAGGTGTATGCTGTTTTGCATAACATTATAGTACAGAAAACAAATTGACTGGTCTTATTACACGATTCCAATGGTTTTTATTCTGAATTTTTAATTGTGTTCAATTCGAACTACGGAAAAAATACCTGTAAAGAAACGGAATGCATAGGAGATGGACTGTTGCTGTTACTTAACAGTTGCTGCTACTTAACAGATCGATCACTGCCGTAAACAGACCTTCTTATTAACAACTCTTCATGTCTGATATTGGGATGAAATGGAAGAAAAAGGGATTTAACAAATCGTGGTTGTACACCAAGTTTTGAGATTAAGTTGATAAGTAGTTTGTTTAGATAACTGGAGTAAGATCGGTTAAGTTTTGGAAGAAATCTCAGCTAGTTGTATTACTGTTAGTAGAGCTTGACAAGATGTAAACACACAGCTTTACCTGGCGGTTTCTTAATATTTATTTCACACCTATTTCATAAGCCATTAAGTATATTTTTCATGAATTTTGCATATTTTTTCTGTATTATATTTACATCAATGAGTTTCCGTGTTCGACGACCGATGCCGTCGGAGAGACAAGTCAGCATTAGCGACATGTACTACCATCTGTCAATTTTAACACCGATTTCAAAGAGGAGATTATTATTGAAATAAAAGCGTTTTTACAACTAATTGTTTTTATTTTCGCCCAAAACATTTTAATCATCTTTCCTAACACAAGTTGGGCAACACTCATAACTTCAAATTAACAGTTAATCCTTTGCGCATGCCACTCGTGAACTAGCGAATTGTACTCAGAAATTTACCCATAGAAATAGTCATAAATTGCATTTTCATGTTTTATAATTAAACCGTTTTAATAAAAAGTCTTTATATTCAAATATATTGTAGAAAGTCCGTGAGGCAGCGCAGTTGTTATGGTTGCACAAAAATTTTATTATTCAAAAAGTTTAAAACAATTTCGTTTTCTAATGAATGTGCTGCTCGTAACTACAAAAATTTTGCTGGCACTCCATAAAATTTATAGTCATATTAAATAGTTCGTCATTTATATTTCAAGCCATTGGCATGTGGTGGAACAACAGTGAAGCGTGACCGAATTTGCCAAGCCAGTATGGCTATATTAGTATGAAATTCCTTGTTTGTTTAATGTGCACCACTGTTTGTCACGAGGTTGTGATTCTTTTTTAATAGAAATCTAAGCAAATGAAAAGCGAAAGTTCTGAAATTCAAATACGTAACAAAAGCGAAAAATTTGTTTGTGCATCGCAAATATAGCAGATGTTAACAAAACGAAATTTTCATTTCATTTGTTCGTCATTGTAATATGCAATAGTTTTCAGAGTGTATAGTTTGACTTATCAATTAGAATTTGGTGGGCTTGTTTGAGTGGAAGCGAAATTGGTTGGTGAAAAAGTTGACGTAGGTTTACGTGGATTAGTATGATAAATATAAATGTGAAAGAAGGGATGGAAAAATAGAATTGATATATAGCTTAATGAAATAATCTATTGAAAAGAGACAAATAGATAAATATAGAGGTTGTGGTAGACACGAGAGAAGTTCTAAGAGAGATTAGAATGGCAAAGAGATGAATAGATTGATGGACAGCTATATACAATATATACATAAATGGAGAAAGAAAGAAAGATAGATGAATATTTCATAGTGTATATATTAATCAAGAATTATCTAGAATGTTGGACATCTGAAACAAAAATTTTTTTTTCGCCTTCGGGAACTGTATATTTCAAGGATTAGTTGAGAAATCCTTATGAATCGCACGACTAACATAGAAGCGACGAATAATTTCAAATGACGGCGTGTGAAATATAGAGATGAGAAAAAAAAAATAGCACCACCTTTCCAATAATGTTTTCAAAGGAACTTACGTTCTTGGAAGTTATGAAAGGAAAAAAAATTATAATTTTATTTAAAATTTTCAACGTACCCGTATTCAAGAAACTTTATGAAAAACTAAAAGAAATTTAAACGAAAAAAAAAAAATAGTATTCACTTTCACTGAAATTCAAGAAAAAAAATTAGATATATATTATTATATATAATCAAAGACAATGATTATTTTATAAATGTAAAATTTTGCGCGTTCCGTCTACATTCAACAACGGCTGCGCAACGTCTTAGCATCAATTCAACCAAAGCTGACAACATTTACAGGAATTTTACTCCGAGACTCCTGAATGACTTCGCAAAGTGATGCATTGCTGGTTGGCTTAGAAGCAGCAACTGCTTTTCTGACAACGGCAAAACGATTTTCAATGGGATTGAAATCTGGTGACGGCACAGGAAACTCCAAAACGTTTGTTGAATTCCTTTCAAATAATTCCATTGCTTTCTTACTGGTGTGCTTGGGGTCATTGGCTTGTTGGAAGAGCCAAACTAGCGGCATTTTATATTGACTCACTGTATCAAACATATTGACATAAACGTATTGGTCCATTATGGTTTTGAGCCATTGGATTGGACATACTCAATAGTAAGAGAAACAAGCGCATACCATTACGCTTAAGCCTGTTTAATAGTTTTTGTTGTACACCTTGGAATTTTTAACTAGAGTCTTTTCCAACAAATTTAAAAACTTCATTGTCATCTGTCCATAAAATATCTTTACATTTTTGGGCTAGCCAATGAAGATGTTCCTTCGCGTACTTCATGCGCTGGGCAATACGTTTTGCGTTTAAAAAAGGTAGTTTTTTTTTCTCCAGGCTTTTGAATAATGTTGTCGGTGACAAGTGCGAAGTGTTTGGACTGTCGCAGTTATATTAAGCATCTTTTTTTGCTCAGTTTTAGCTTTGAAAGATTCTTTTTGCTCTAGTGAATCAACCTATTGAATTGAAACTGAGTCAAGACTCCTTTTCATACACATATTTCAGCTTTTTCTTTATAGTTTATAGCGTTGCTCATCATTTTGTTTGAATATCCAACCAATCGATCTCAAGAGGATTTTCCATTCAATATAGTTTTCCCGATGCTTTACTGCTTATCCGCACTGCAATACTTTCCTTGACCCTTTGTATTGATAATTTCTATTTATTCTAAATTCGAACAAAATAATGAAATGAAATACAAATCTTTTACAGATTTGCTGTCTATCAAAGCAATACTGCGAAACATAGCGTTTCCTATAAATAAACCGTAAGTGGTGCTATTATTTTTTTGAGACAACTTCCATTAAAATTGAAAAAAAAAATAATAATATTGATAATCCTTCGAAGAACAGTACAGGGGAATACTAAGCACTCTATTAAATTGAAAAAATCTCAATACTCATTATATGTACTTTTATCAATAAGAAAAAGTGTCATAGTGGTGCTATTAATGGTTTCGCAACTTTATTGTAAGCGTTACTTTGATAGGAGTTTGCTTGGCTACAGTTTCAATAACACACGTGTACTTGAAATATTAAACACAATTTTTAATGCTTCAATAGCCCTTACTACTTTTCAAGTGGCTCTTCAACACTCACAACAATTTTTTCCACTTTGCTTACAGAATCCAAAAAAGGCTCAACATGTTTTTAGGCTTAATGCACAGGTTTGAGGCTTTGCCCCTATTTGCCCCTAAAAACATGTTTACAAACCACTTAGAATACTACAAATTGGGATTTTTGAACAGTCGATGTTTCATTGTTTTTGCAAGCCAATCATTTCGGCGAGCCATTTTCAACAATTTTGGCACTAAAAGACAAACCAGAAAAAAAAATACAAATAAAAAAAGTTCAAAGTAGAAATCCGAGTGTTGCCATTGGTGAGAAGAGAAAAAAATAAAAAAATAATATCTAAAAATCGGCAATGAAGTGCCTGCAATATAGCATTTGCTGGCAACACTTCTCTTATGATCGATGATGCGGGCAGGCTATGAGGAAATGTTTAAATATGCATTATGCGCTTATGGAAAAAGCTCTTGTAAGCACTTTAAAACTACAACGTGCCAGCCAACGCCAACTATGTGGCACACAAGCACACGGTCGCCAGTGCTGATTGCATGTAATGGCACTTAAGCTTACAAGCGCAGCTTAGGCACAGAATAGTAGAGAATGACACGAGTTCAGACGAACTGTGTGTTCGGTCGAGTCGAGTCGAGTTGAAGTTGTAGTTGTGTGGGGCCAGGTGCACAAATGTAAATGCATCACATCGAAATTGTATTGCACGATATTGGCTATTTGGCCATGGCTTCGCTACGTATGTAGTAGGAGGCAAAGTGTTCAGTGCAATGCAATTTTATTTCATAGGTTATTTTCTCATTGCTTCCCGCTCGTTCATCTGTAATTTTATTTTTATTTCTTTGACTGCTTTCTAATTTTTTTTTTTTTGCTTCTTTGATATTTGCTTTGAGAATATTGCAAAAATTTCAATTGGTCTAATATGTGTAGCAGCTGCAGTCAGTAGTAGCGTAGATACTTTTATATCTGATGTCTGACCTTCGTTGCTTGAATTTTCCTTCGTTCGTACGTTTTTCCGTTATTCGATGCCACTGCTAATGTGTACGGTTATTGTATATAAAATTTGTATGTTAAGCTACTTTACTTAAGCTCCATACAAATGTGTTTTCGCATAGTATTCCAGTTTTAAGTGCTACGTAAAAATATAAAACTTTCAGTTTAGAAGCTTTAAGGCGGTGTGTATTTATGTTGCAAACTTTAAAATTGGTAACTAAATGGAATCAAAGACATTAGTTATTGGTGAGGAATATTATTTTTATGGAGTTTGTTTGAAAGTGTTGCATACTTTTATGTGTTCATTGTGTTATAGAAATTTAGGGCAAAAAATAAAATAAATGTATAAGTAAAAGTGAAAGAAAAAAATAAATCAAAACTTCTATATATATAGAATTGGAAGTAGGAATGTCTGTGTGTCCATTATAGACGCCGAAACCGCAGCACCGATTTTGTTAAAATTTTCAGGAAATCTCTAGAGTAGCCTGCCAAGTAGTCCTGTATAATTTGGTGCGTTAGTATACCTCAAAGTCGGGAAAAAAATAATTATATAGCAGGGAATAGTTGTATGAAATCAATATTGCTTCATCAGTTTGCTTTAGAAATTAGAATTCGAAAGTCTCAAAAAAAAGAGTTTAATATAAATCGATAAAATCAATTTAGTGTGCTCCAAATTTGGTGTGCTTAAAAATGCCAGTGAGTTGTCGAAACAAAATATTGGTAGGAGTAGACGCACTGCAAGGCAGTAAGACGAGAGTAGAATCAATGAGACTAAGAAACAGCGTAAGTAGCGTTTGGAGGCAAATCGAATAAGAATTGACAAGAGCAAAATTCAAATTACCACTAGAAACGGAGAAGTAAAGTTTGTATGTATGTTCATTTATTTATATAGAAGCAACCACCGAACATGAAAGAGGCGAGCGAATGAATACAAAAGAAATAAACAAGAGCATGTTGGTGACGCAAACTCATCAGATTGTGTTTTAATTTGCTATTTACATTTTCATTCCCACACAAATCCCGAGCTGCGCCGGGGCCACTGCTAGTACATAATAAATTAAATGATAATAAAAAAAAAGAAAACATGATAACTTTATTTATGTCGAAGATGTAATAGTATTTACACCAGAAACTATCTCAGTGATTGCTAACTGACGTATGCAACACCACTTGGTGCCAAACATACTCTAATGATGACAAAATAAATGTTCCTAAAAATTGCGAAAAAATTTCGCATATATCCTTGCGTTCCAATAGGGTGTTGCAGAGCTTAAATTCATGTTTCAGTTCGATAGGTAAATAAATCAAAAGGAAAAAAAAGGGATTAGTTTGCGGATTGGGTCAGTTTCGACAAAGGAATTGCTTATGATTGGAAGGCTTCGTGCAAAATTTTAGTTAAAGAACTGATGAACCGTTTCATCGAAATGATCAATAATATCCGTTTACTTCTTTTTTGGCTTTTAGACACTCACACAGAGTTTCAAGTGTATTTTAAAAAAGAAAACCTCCATTTTAAAATGAGTGCTTGTATTGTGCATACATTATTTCAAAATTCCAAATTTTTATGATTCACATTCTGTGATATACAGTTAAACATCCCTATAGCGAATCATCACGGAACCAATAAATCACTTAGTTATATGGAAAATTCTTTATGCAAAAATGAAGTATACTCGAAAAAGCTGAGTACTTGATATAAATTTGTAACAGGAAGTGATGCATTGTATAGAAGTTCATTATAGTTAAGCTCGACTGTATAAACCAGCATTTGAAGGCCTTGAAACATTATACCGGAAAGCGTTTACAAGGCTCTAGATAAATGGGAAAAGCGTAACAAAATAAAGTTTCTTTAAACTTCTTGAACATGAGGCGCTTAATTATCTGCTAATAAGGAAATCTTGTGTGAATGAACCTGATCGATAGATCAATATAACAATGAATGAGACAACTTCAATCTGCGCTTGTTACTTGTCTTCGCATCTAACCGATCTAAGATATATAGCCTGTATAACAAACCAAGTTTTAAAACTTTTCACTGGAAGTGAACTGTATAAGAAAACAGAGAGCAAAAAAGTTATAATAAAAAAAAAGATATTGCATAGTTTGCTGAGTAAGGCAATGTAAAATTAGTTTCATTTTGTATATTCTTACGGCAGCCTTCGACGGTTCCTTTTTGTAATGTCAAAGGAGCAGAACCTTGGCAAACACTTTTGTGCTTAAAAAAAAAGTGAGCTAAAAAGTTAATAGGCTCTTTACGTTTCCCTCTACAACAAAATTGAAAATCCTATTTGCTAGAAGAATATTTGCTTTGCTTTCTTTCATTCATTCATTCATTTATTCATTCGTTCTCTCTTTCAAAACGCTCTTTTCACTGTATGTGTGTGTGTTTGTGTGTATGCATTTACACAACGAAGTGCACATGCCGACGCTAATTTTAGCCAACTATTTTTAGTGCACGTGCGAGCTGCCTTTTTCAATTGTATCTACAAGATACACAAAGGCGCCAAAGCAAAACGCACAAGGCCAAAGCAGTGCGAATGCAAGGAACCAAAGAGAAAAGAAAAAAAAACACACAAAGAGAGAGTACACGAAACACTCTTTTCACTTTAATACAAAAGAATACTAGAATGAAATGAAAGTGGAGCAGCAGTGAAATGTTTAAATAAAACCGCTAAAATGTATCTGAAAGCATGTCGGTGCGGTTCTTGTACAACAGCAACAGCAACAACAACAACAACAACGGCAGCAACAAAACAAATACGCGTACAAGCTTAGCCCATTTATTTTAACGTGTGTATATGCGTGCGCGCCGCTCTAATATTTACCTTAACGGTTGCGGAAGTTTGCCAACATGTTGAGAATATTACGTTTACATATGAAAAGATCGCGCAAAATACTCAACGAGTCGACAGCTACTTGCCTAAACACGCCCACAATGCTGCCTACGATAAATTCGCTAAATTTTCAACGCCCGTGTACACATTTATTCCGGCGATATTCACATATGTGTGTGTATATGCGTGCGCTGCATAGTAAAGTAGTTACATAGCTGAAATTAGTGCAAGGAATTTTGTTAATTTGATATGCGAAATAAATACAACAAAAAACACGAGTGTGGACTAAAGCGCTTTCTACCTAAACGCAACATGTTGCGGTTTACGCTGTTGCTCATGGGTAGGCGTGGCACAGAGTCGGTTAATATTGAATTCGTTTGAATTATTTAAATAATTTCTAATCGTATATCTTTAATGGTTCAGTAATTTATTTAGAGTGGTGCAAGTATGGAAGGACAAAAACTGGAATTCTGGAAAGATTTTGAATGCCAGTTGAATACCATTTATTTAAATGTATATGTCCGTGATCCAAACATTTTGACCATGCATTAACAGTATTGACTTACCGCATGTGGTTCGTAAGTGTATAGTAATGTAGGTAATTCCAAAAACTAATACCTCTTGCAATACACTTTTGATTCACTCTTTCTCTTCCATCAATAAGGCCAGAGGGGTATTAGGATTCATTAAACGTCGGTGCAAAGTGTTTAATCAGTTCACATCCTTAGTTAGACCTCTTTTAGAATACGGATCCTGTATATGGGGCACATAGTTCAGAAAGTACAGTGATTGCCTAGAATCAGTTCAAAAGCAGTTTTTACTTTTTACACTGCGTAACTTAAATTGGGATCCTAACATTCACCTTCCATTCTATCGATGTCGTCTAAAACGTATCCAACTGTAGGTAGTTCTCCAGTCGACTTTGGGTGTAATATTTTTGTATAATTTAATTGCTGGCAGTATCTATTACTCTTTTCTGCTTGGTAGCATCAATTTCAATGTATGTTCTCGGGTAATAAGAAGTTATTTCCCAATTTTTTTTGGTGTCTGTGAAACTACGTATGATCCATTTCGTGTCTTGTGTCAACCTTACAACCTACATTATAATCTGGTATCTATATCTTCATCATCTAATAACTTAAAATCTACCTTATTAAACTATCTCAACTCCTAATAACTATCCCTCCTATTACCCGCTTAGTAATTACATTTGCATCTTTTATTTAAGGCTTTGTAGTATTAGGCACCCTACAGTATTTTTAGTTGCCTTCTGCTTATTGTAAAGAAGTTAAGTCTTAGTAGTGGTAAAGTCTTATACTTCAAATATCTTTCTTCTGTCTAGTGCAACGAACGCGAACTGGAAATTTCACTTCAATTAGCCGTCTAAGGAATTTCACGGTTTATCAAAAAAAATAAATAAATAAATAAATAACAAAAGCATCTGGCCGTGCATCCGGTATACAAACTACCGGCCCTGAAAATCAGTGCTCATTGTAACTTGTACTTTGCAACGAATAGGTTTGTGATATACTGTATGTACATATTAAAGCACTGCGCTGTTAACACACTAAATAAAGTCAAAGTCTTCAATCACACTGTGAACATATTCAAAACAAATCATGTATTATAATGAAACGAGTTATTCTTTTGTCTAGTTTGATTCAATGAGTCATTCAGCCGAAGTAAACTAGTTGTGCGACTCGTGTCATTTCGTATGTCTCGTTCTCACACTGCTATGAAAATACATATGAGTCTGTTACTAATAGAGTCGATGTGTACTTGAATAATTACATTGGGCGTGTGATGTTAGTGTGATTTGCTGCTTCATCCTAATCAATGTACGTTATGTGTCTGTTACACTGTCCTATATTCCTTTATGTGAATGAAATGAAAAAACCAGGGACTCACAAACAAAGACTCTGAACAGAAAGCAAAACCATAAAAAATTATGCCTGACGAGCCCAGCCTGTTTGTTCTGAATTAGTTTTACACATAATTCAAATTTAATTTTACGACAATTTTAATGCTAAAAATAGCACTCACTTAACTGAAGAATACACAATATTTTAAGAATGAATAGTGTTAACCGTTCAGTCTGATTTTGCCTACCATATATAATATTCTATCATTTGCTCTGAACTCAAAACACACTGGTTTGTTTAACGAGTTCAACTAACTAATTGAGACTCAACAGCACACGCGTTGTTTGGGAAATGAGTCGTACAAACAGTGTGCCCTATTGATAGTGTGCGTGTAGCACACGTTTCGCACTGCAGTTGACAGTAGGGCAAGCAGTTTTTAAAAACTTTTCGCTTGATTAAACGAGGCGCTTTCTTACAGTAGAATATGCAGTACTGTCGATTTGATTAAGAATTCTATTAGAAAAATCATGCCTAATCTTATCTGTACACGTCTTCCTAGTGTTTCTTGAGACTGCTTACCTTCCGTAAATTCATACAGCATAGTATGTGACATCTTTCAATTAACCATTACATAACATCATATGCTTCAAAATTAATCAAAACGCCAAGAAACACAACGCAACGGCAAAAGCCTAGATTGCGAGGCGATCAACAGTAAAACAATTTCAAACACACACAAAAGCCATCTGTCAACAATTTATTACGACGACGAATGCGACAAGTGGCGCTTTGGGTTGTCAGCATTTACGGCAGCAGCAGCAGCAGCAGCAGCAATGCAAATTATAACGAATTGCGTTGTGAAAAAGTTTTGCCTGGCGAAACACTAAAATTTGTTGCGACGCTAGCAGCAAGCAAGCAAGCAAAACATTCAAGTGGAAGCATTAACGCTATACATATATGGTACTCGTATATAGTTTCATTTATCAAGTCGTCAAACAAAGAGCATAGAACTTTTTTATTGTTTACGTTCATCGACAATGACAGGCGAAACATTTGCAACAGATATATGCGCGCAGTTATGAACAGAAAGAGATACAGATGCAAAGATACTTTGGTTTGTTGTGCATACTTGTGTATTATAAAAAGGCCAGCAGCTCAGTGTGTGAGTGTGTGCGTTTGTGTGTTTACTGCCATAGTAACGCAACGTTAAATTGCAGAGCGAACCAAAAAACTTTACAACTTTTAATTTTCCAAACACGTTTCGTGCAAATAAACAAGAAAACTTCATCTGCAACGTTCGATTCGGTTCGCTTCGGTTTGGTTGGCAATGCGACGCCATTCAACTCAGCTCATCACAGCGCAGCACAGCTCACCTCAGCTAAGTTCAACTTCAGGCGACGGGTACATGCGCTGCTCCCACTTCAGACATTGAACTTTTTATTTGAACTTCCTACCCACGGCTACTCTTAGTTTCAGTTCGGTTAGTATCGAATTTCAACTTGTCTTTTGTGCTTAGTTTTTACGCAGTGCACGATTGTCTGCTGAGCTACACACACGCTCGCACTAATAGATACTTAGATACACAGCATATGTGCAACTGTTTTTCGTTTACGAGTCAACGTGAATCATGTTTGCGTCTATTAGTGTGTGTGTGTGTGTGTGTGTTTGCGTGCTTGAGGCTGTGCGTGCGAGTTAAAGTGTCCAAAACGATTTAGTGCTCGTAACTGGTGACTTTTAACAATTTATGGTCAGCTCTCTTCTTCTTTTTATTGTTCGCCAAGTGGCGCCGGATGTCAACTCCAGCCAGCATATGTGCATTACGCCCATTTGGCGCCACTTTGTCTTGCAAGTCTTCTATTCACTTAAGTTTGATATACTTGAGCACGCACTGGCAAAGTATTGTTCTTACGAAGTAAATAAATAAATAAAGTAAGAATTATTTGCACTGATGTTAATGGACAGTAGAGAGCAGATCCATAATAAAATGCATTTAAATTCAAATGGTTGATTGTTTACTTAATTTCAAGAATTAATGGGTTTGACTCAAAATAAATAAATAACTAAATAAATAAGTAAATAACTAAATATGAAACTATGCCAGCATTTGAATATAAGATGATAACCCTTATCACCTACAGGAAAACTTTGCTCATATTTCAGGGTCCGTCGAAATTTTCATACACATTTTCTATCTTCTTACAAGTATCATAGAAATGACTCTATGCAGCTCTGCGGCTACACACTCCTTCAAACCAACACAGTAAACTACCTGGGTCTAACCCTTGACCAGAAACTCAGCCAACACATCTCTATTGTAGCAATGCAGATACGGCATATAGATCTGGGAAATCGCGGCAAAATCTGAGAAGAAGAGAGTGCCAGTCCTGCAAAACAAGACTCCGCGATTAATGACTGGTTGCTTCTGGTACGTCAAAAACTCAAACTCTACACAGAGACCTGGACATACCTGTTGTCGAGGATCAGATCACCCTACAAACCAGCCGATACTACGACCGACTTTTGGCATACTCAAACCGCTTAGCCAGACCACTGGCTGAAGTCTCACCCATTCAGCGCCTCAAAAGGCTTTAACTCCCTGACCTCTTGGAAAGTAGCAGGAATCGCCTTAGGCGCAGAAGACGCTTACTTACTTGACCGTTCCATTTAATTGTAAATAATCCTAAAGCTGACAAATAATTCATGTAAACAGTTTGTAATAGTTGTAAATAATTTTTCAAACCAGGCGATAATTTATGACATAGCTGAAGTTGAACACCACAAACAAATTTGTATTGTCTATATTTTATACTGAGGAATAACTTTTATTTCAATATGGCCAACAAAAGCGCGTATGTTACTTACAACGTGGATCACAATATAGAACAGCCTGCCGTTAGTTTGAAACAACTCATAAGATTCTATAAAGTTCAATGAGAACTCGGTGCCTACTTTGTGTATACATCAATGCACTTTCTATATATATATATATATGTAAATTTGGATAATTGAAAATCTCCATCTCAAGACCATCAACCCTGTCCAAACCAAAAACAAAATAAAAATAAAATACTCAGAAGACCGAGAACACGCGTTTCTAAGGGAAGTTGAATAATTCCTATATGAACCCTTTACATTCTGATATTGGTTCAATACTGTTCATCTGTTGTGGTAACGCAAAGCCAGATCTCCCAGCAGGCTTTGTTACTAACGATAACATAAATAAGGTCCCTGGCATAAATTCGCTGATCTTTAAACTAAGATGCAGCAGCAACGCAAGAAATATTTTACATGAGGAGCTAAATATGAGTAAAGTGTCAGGCCGATGGCTACTGCGATTGCTGATGGTTAACAATAAGCAATTACGAGTATTAATGTTGGAGTATTGACTACGCTATTCATGACACCTAGATACATAGTTATATAGCCGTGATCAATTGTCAATCAAAATGAGGATTTTTCCAGTGAGTCTGCTCTCAAGAAGAAGGAGATGGTTGCAATTGGTTTATTGAAGTTCAAAGTAAATAGTTCTGCTGAAATGAGTAACGATCACTGGGCAGTACTGCATTCAATACTTTTACCACTTGGGTAACGTAATAGAAGGAGATAATGAAATGTTTGGTTAAGATTAAATTACGCTTAGACGACGATAATGCCTCAGCGCATGCGTCAACCGAAACTGATGCGTCAAAATTGCATGAACTGCGCTACTTTTTGCTGCCACAATTTCTTTCTATGTCCTAATATGAAAATATTTCTTAGATAGAAATCAGCTTAAACGGAAGCGTATTTAAATAGTTGGAAAAAGCGGCAAAAAGTGTAGGAAAAGTGGTTCCGAAGTTTGGTTTTTTACATTTACTATATACGAATGCCGCCAAAAACGTTTTATTTCAACAACAACAAAAATAAAAACACAAAAATAAATTTCTAAATCAGAGTTCATTGTAATTTCTGCTTTGCAACGAATAAAGCTTTTCGTATTATTGATTTGTAGTATGTTATTCTACACTTAGTAAACACATGCGTTAAAGTAATTCTGACAATATGCAAGCTCGAGAACATTATACCTTTTTTTTATTATTATTTACAAAAATTTTAATTAAACGAAAATAACAAACTAGAGACTTGAAGAATGTGCTTGTGTATTATGTCATTAATTAATTAATTAATTGTATTAAAAGGTAAAAGGCACATCTGCAAATGAAAACCTGTGGAATGACGTATATTTTTCAAAAGGCGGTTACATAGTTTAGGCGTAAAATTATGGTAAAGAAATACAATATGGCATGTCGTTGACGCGCACTCAAAAGATTTCTCTCTACCAATTTTCGATCAATGCGACTGAAGAGGTTTTCACTTGCCGTTTGCATCGCTATTCTACACAAATGTTTTGCTTGCTAGTTTGATATAATTGCTAACTGAAAACTTGTATGAAAAACAATATCTTTAAGTAATGCCATAATTAAATAAATTTAATTTCAAATTCACCAATCACAATTGGCCACCAAAAAATAAAACAAATTTTCTTCAGAGTTGGAAAAGGAATCTCTATCACCTTCATATTCATTTCCAAAGTCAATAGTCAGTCAACCTGTAACATGTCTGAATAAACACAATTTTCTTCGGTGTTGCTTCACGTTCGTTTGCCAACAATTCAATTCATCAAACAAACTTTCACATCGTTCAACTATCTCCGTATCTGTGTGTGTGTGCTCATCTGTGTGTGTGCGTTTCAGTTTTGGCTGTGTTACATTTTCAGTCGATTTTCACAAAACTAAAACCCCCTTGAGAGTTGTTCGTTATTTGTTCATCTTTGTTGCCACTTGCAGTAGAGTGAAGTAGCGCAAAGCTGACCAAAGCGTGAGAGAAGCTGCGGCATTGGTGACTGCATCTTTGGAGTGTGTTGACAACCTACACTAAACCAAATAGTAATCGGTTGACGACGATGCATTGGATTTCAAACTGAATGCTTCAATGTGTGGGGACGACTGGATGAAATTGTACGCAGCTCAACTCAACTCAACTCGAATGAACGGAACTCAGCTGAAGTGAATTGAATCGAACTGAACTGAAGTGAACTGAACTGAACTCAGCTTGTGATTCAACAGACTTTTACTTTCTTTGCACGTGAGTTAGTTGGTAAACAAGTTAGCCGAAAAGTTTCTTAACTTATATTGAAAAATGTTGTTAACACGCAAAAGTTTCGGCTGACTTGCTTCTGTTGTTGGTTTCTTTTCGTCTTACTTTTGTTTCGTGCTACGCTTCTATTTCAACGTTTACACAAGAAATAACAAGTTAAATTCAATAACCGGACAACTGTACAAATAGCAAGGACACTAAAGCGCCGGACATGTGTTGGTAGGTAGACCTTTCGTATAATACGGGGAGATTAGAGTCACAGGTCAAGCCAAAGTGTTTTGTCAGTTGGTCATTGAATGATGAAGTGGGTACGACGCACGAATGAATCAATAAATGAATGAACGAGGTGTGAATGTCTATAAGTGTGTGTGCATTTATATATGGTATAAGCGCTCGCTTGATTTGAATAGCCTTTATTTATACTCAAAATAATGGAAAACTGTTGAGCAGATGTTGCTTTCTGGATGGGTTTATAAGTAATATTTGATTCAATGTTTGCTTGTGAGTTGGCTAACTGTGGATCCATTTGTATGTGTGTCGACTTTTTATTTTATGTTCATTTGTAAGCCAATGAAAGCCAATAAAAGTTACGCTCGAAAGTATACTGCATTTTTTCTCTACAGTAACGTGCAAAAAATATGTCACCAATTTCGCCAAACAGCCCTTTTTAATCGTATTCAACTGCAAACTCTCGACCAAAAACAAATGCACGACTTGTAGTTACTTGCCGTATATTTCCAATTAATGCCTTTATTACAATACACAAAAATCATTAATTACAACAAGAAGGCGGAGGCAATAATGACCGAGCAAATAAGTCGACACAGGACAACTCGCCACATAAAGTGATAAAGGTGACGACTGTAGATGAGAGGTGAAAGTTGAGTGGTAACGAAGGGCCAACAAATTCAAACTTTTCAACAGTCAACGCAGGGCAAAATAAAGAGAAGTAGTGAAGAAAAAACAACAATGCCGAATGCAAATATTGAAAACAAATTGAATTTTCATATAGGACAACGATGATGATGACGACGACGACAACGACAAGGACGACAAGGACGACAAGAACACCCAACGCCCAATGAATGAGTGCATGAATGGATGAGCAAAATGAACGAGTGTAACGGTAAAACTTTGGTTCGGTTTTAACTCGCCACGAGTCGGAAGGGCATGCCTCGAAACAATGGCAAACAGGACGACACAACTTTAGTCATTTCGTTGCCGTGTGTGTGTTTTGAACAATACAGCGTTTTATATAAATTTTTTACTTTGCTTTTGCACGCTACACGGTGTGCAGAAAGTATTGCAGTTTGCTAGTCAAATTCAAAAAAAAGCTATGGTGAAAGAAATTGGGATAAAAAGAACAAGAAGACAATTGTGGAAAGGAGGAAACGAGGGAGAGGATTAGAGAACGAAAAAGCAGAAGATACAAGATTAGGATTTAAGACAAAAGGCAAGACAAGGGGAAATATATAGAGTAAGGGGTAAGAAGAGATCGAAAAAAATAGAGGAAGAGAAAGAGAAAACGAAATTTCAGATGAAAAAGAGAGAGTGGAATTGGAACACATAGAAAAATAGAGTTTATTTAAGAAGGAGCGATGAACAGAGAAAGAGGGTGATATAACAAGAGAGACATATATAGAAATAGAGAAGGAAAGAAAGTGGCCAGTCTTGTTAGAGGAGAATTCTTTCTCAAAGAGTATACATTTGTATATAATAGAGTTCACATTTCTCTCTTAAGGTTTTGACTTTATTATCGACAAGGCAGCAGCTAACGTTTTATGTTATTTGTCTGCTATTAACATCGTAGCACCAGCGCAAGCCGCTGTGTAGCAACCGCATTCTGTTGTGGGAATGATAGCGCAAAATGAACATGTATTTGTTGTATAAGTTGAACAGACAAGAAATCTGTGTAACTACAGAAAATTAGCCATAAGTTTGCATAAGCTGTCGGTTCCGGCTTGCTCTCTTCGTTCATTTTTGTAAGAGCGAAATTTTAGCTCTATATGAATGTATGAATACTCTTTGGTCCTTTTGTGCAACTATCTGGCTCTACCCCTCTTAACAATCTTTCTGAATACGTATCTATCTACGAATCTGTCGAATATAATTACCTATCTGTCTCTGAAATATATCTCTCTACTATATCTATATATATACTAGCTGAATCTCGCCCGCTTTACCACGCAAAAAAAATCGTTTCCAAATAATTTTAATCAAATTAAAAGATACTGCTTTCTCGAGCATCTTTTGTTCGCTGTGTGCGCTGTACTGCACTATCTTCTTCTCAGCCAACAGCTTGGCTCCTTGCATTTAGAGATTGTTCATTAAGACTAAATTTTCTTGGCATGATTCTCAAAATAATAAATTATATTTTTACAATTGATAAATTCAAAAATTTACTTAAATGACAATCAATGACATTCGAAGCGAGTTTAGAATTTTCTCGAAATTTTTGTTGGTTTTTTTTTTTTTTTTGCTTATCCGGTTTATACCGTAATTTACATTTAAACAAAAAAAAAAAACCAACTAAATTGTTTAAAAATTACGATCAGCAGAGGGAAATAAACGGGCGAAATATACGGGTTTTATATATAGAAGATATATCTAACTATATACATTTATCTATCTAGCAGTACATCCATTTCTACCGCTATTAACTTTTTATCTTTTTACTAAATTTTTTATTTCCATCATGACACTTTTCCATTTTTGCGGCATTAAATCCATCGAAGCCCATGTTACTCCCCCAGTGGTTTGCTGGGTATACACGCTTCAGTGAAATCCTATTGAACTCAGTTTTTCGCGCGTCTTTTTTATTCTTTCAATGCGTTGCGATATTTTTCGTTTCCTTTCTTTTTTATTTTTTATTTTGGACGACAGATTTTCATGTTGGCATGTGAAACATGCTGATTCTCTGTGATTACACTGTACGGTGTACAGGCAGGACGACAGCGGTAGAAAAACAACGAAAACAGATAAATAAAAAACAAAAAAAAAATAAATTTATTCTGTGGAGTTTTGGGAGAAAAATGTTTATGCCATTTTTTTGTGTCGTTGTTCTTGCTCTTGTTGGATCGTTAAATTTTTCGTTGCCGTTGATGTTCTGCTGACAACTCAGAGATCAAGTTATTAAAGGTGTATGTATGTTTGTGTGTGCATATGTCCTTGTGCAACTGCGCTCACCCTACCAGCAATGCGTTCAACTGCTTCATTCTGTCCGCTGACAATTAAGGTGAATGAATATTTTAATATCGGCAAACAGATTACACATGTCCGTTTGCATATGAGGCTAGCACTGCCTCAATTGCGCTGTGCTGTGCTGTGGCGCTGATGTTCTGGCATCGTTGTCATGTTGGCCTCGTTCTGTGTGCGCTGCAAAATGGTTGCATTGGCCTTTGGAATGGGCGACACTTACCCAAAATACTCGAAATGGCGTTAAATTTAATTCAATGAATGGTTGAGGCATTAATTTAAATTTGTATTTTCTCATTTTTTCTGTTTTTTTGTTTTTCTTGTTTTTTTCTTTGGCCTTCTTCATTCGGACTGAATTAAAAATGTACGTCATGGCAATTAAGAGAAATACTGTGAGCATGAACATTATTGAAAAAGGGTTAGTATTTCTCTGAAGCTGAAGAACCAACTAAATAAATATTTGCTAATTTTCATATATCAAAGCGCTGAGATCTTCGAATGTCCCTGCTCAAATCTGACGCGCTTTGTTTGAACAATATTCTGTAACAATAAACCAAAAACGAAACCACAACATTTACATTTCATTAAACTAAAAAATAAAAAAATAGAAAAAATATATAATAATAATAAATACATATCTTTTAATAACTCAATTTAACATTTACAAAAAAAAAAAAAAAATTAAACCAAACAAACGACACATAAAAAAAAATTGCCCACAATTTTCAAATACTTTTGACACTTTTGCGTATAATTCGCAGGCAATCTGCATGCAACAACAGTGAAAAATACGCCTATATGGTTTGTTATTGGTTAAAATAATCGTCAATTTTTCAACGTGCTCGCACGGGGGCTGCCACACTTTTTGTTTTTTTAATTTATACAACACACATTTATTTATAACAATGTGCGAACCGCAGAAATATTTCGCTTGTCAAACAATTTGCAAATAATTTTCTTTTTTACAACACAATTTTTAATCGTTTTTTATTTTAAATTCTGCTTCAATGTGGCGTTAAATTTAATTACGTATATTGCGAAAAAATAATATGAAAATTTGCACAGCTGCTGTGAATAATTCAAAGTCTGATTTCTATTTGAACATATTTTTTTTATTTATTATATAAACACTTACACATATCCTAAGAAAAAAATAAATAAATAAATAATAATAATAAAAAAATTCAATGCAAACACTTTAATTATTTTATTGGCAGAGCACGCGCTATAACAAAAAAACATAAATTATTTATTTGCTAATAATTCGGTATTATATTGTGTGGTGGGACTAGATTCCCAGCGGTAACAGGAACTAATTGGAAGGAATGTTGCATGGGTTTGCCTCATTTTTCTACTCCTATTTTGCTGCTTTTAAGAGATTTCAGTAAGCTATTAGTGAACCTTGAAAGTGATCGGCTTTCTTCCAAAAAATCTTACTTTAGTAGCTTGCTAGAAGCACTACTGCGATGTATACTAACAAAAGTAGATATTCAGAAGTATTGCCTGTAGTAGCTAATTTATGACTACTGCGATTGTTCTTGAAGAAATGAGTTAACAAGAATTGACTTTAAAAACAATTTAGATATGTATTTAAATCAATAGTCTTCTCAGTCATTGTCTTAACGGCGCATCATAGTCATCACCTTAGTCTAAGTCTAATTTTTTAAACGTCATTATTTATAATCCGAAAAATGTATTATGCAGTTTTTTGCGACCAAAATTATCTTTTATCTTTTTATTCACTTAGTAATTTGAGAAAATTTACTTAAGGCTGTATATAAAATACTCCTAATATTTTTTTTTACCGAAAAGTAGTATATTAGAAGTACTATAATACGAAGGGTATTGCAATAAAATGCTACCTTAACACCTTACAATGTTAACAATTAAGTAGACGACTTCTAATTACATAACAATAGTAGTTGTTTCGAAGCATTTATTTCGAAGCTCGTGTTCGTTTGTGTTCGTTCCTAATTTGGTAGCAAAATAAGTAGGATTGTAACAGGGTAGACAAAATTATAAATAAATTCTTTCATACTTATAGAAGCAACTTTTCATATTGAAAAGGGTAAGATACTACTTTTTTTGCGAGAAGCAGTAAAAAAAAATTGAAAGAAGTATTTCCAACAGTTACTGCTGGGTTACTATATGATTTTTGCTTGCGAGCCTATATTTTAATATATTTATATAGTAAGTTGAGCATAAAAATTTAAGTGCATGCATGTGTGTATATGTACATTCTCCATTGCTCATATATAAGCGTGAGCATAATTTCATTAAATTTCTCTTGCGGTTTTTAAACAATTTTTATGCAGTTTTTGTTTGCCTATTACCTTCTTATCATAATTGTCTACATTTAGATATAAAAAACAACCATATAGGTTGAAAATTACGGTGATTAAAGGGAAACATACGATTTTCGCCACTTTGTTTTATAATAGTTTTCGCCCAGTGTTCGAAATTCCACCATACAGAGAGCTAATTGCCGAACTCTTTTGCTTAGGTTATTTAGTTATGAAGATTTCTTTCCATAAAGAAAAAAGGAGAAACAGAAAAGAATGTTCACCCAGAACTGTTATATTTCGAGCGCGAGCTTCGCAGATCTCTTTTTCGCTCACTCTCCTTTACTCGCCCTCTCAATCATACTAACTCTCCTTTACTCGCACTCTACATCACTCATACTCTTCTTCACTCACACTCACTCACAGCGCATGTATGATATTTTGTTGTTGCAATTTCACTGTTCTTTAAGTCTTTTTAATGTGCTTAGACATAACCTTTTAACAATTACACTATTTCGTGCACATCTACACAACTACACATTTCCACTTATGTATTTAGCTTGATTTCAAAAAAATGTGTTGACGTATTTATATATAGGTACCATATATAGACTTTTTACTTTTTTCACTTTCATTTGCATAATAGATGAGACACTTAACATAAAAAATATTTCCTTAGTCATTTAGGTCATCATTTATATATTTCCTTGATGCACTGCTGTTTTTATTTCACTTAAAACACATCATGTTTCTTAAATATAGAAAATCACAAAAATTGCACAAAATATTCTGGAATTTCATGTTTTTTTTTCCTACGTAAATGATTTTTGCCACATTTGTATAAACTGTCAACGCGCTACACGTATGTTGTACCCACGTTTTAATTGTTTTAAACCGCATCAAAGCTTGAAACCAGTGCAAACAATATTTTAGCAATTTATTAATTTGCGAGTGCCTGCATAGTCGTATCTGTATTTGCAGCTGTACGTATGTTGTCATTGATTATAAGCATTCAATCACGACATTCCGGCTCGTCGGTTGTACATCACACAAACAAAGATTGTTCAAATTGTTTTGTTTGTAATACATTTCCGTTTAGTTTAGTTCATATGCGCCTGACCCCAGTGCCATCGTCGAGCCCATTAGCGCTGATACTCGTCACCTCACTCACGCAAAAGAAGCGCTGAAATGGCCAACCAACATGCATTGAATTTAATTAATTGAATACGAAATCATTCAAGCGTCGCTTTTCATAACACTCCCCTCATCAAAAGTGACGTCGTTGTTGTAATCGCAAAATGGCAGGCAAGTTAGGCGTTGTACCGAAATTGAGAGTTTAGTCGTTGAATTTATAGGAAACCACACATACACATTTCAATAGCACTTTCCACAAATCCGGCTATACAATTAAAGTGTGGTCTGTGGTGAATTAGAATAAAATTAGAATAAAAGTATCAAAAGTAAAAGTTGCGGGGCTTATGGCTTTATGAATGAATTTTTTTTATTTTTTTTAATGGCTTTGATAGTTATCTTCTTCAAATTAAATAAATTTATTAAAGAAAAAAAAATCAAAAATAATGTCAATTAAAATAATTTTCGCTCACCCCCGAAGCTAAATTTCTTGTGTTTGAGCGCAAAACTGTGTTACACTGTATGTTTAAGGAATAGCCTATATACATACAATGTGTCTACATTTCTTTGGGCGTTATAAGGTCCAATAATCACCAGTCTCCAAATTATGTTGTACACAAATTAATTTGTGTGCATGGGTCTAAGCAAAATAAAATCTATTTCAATTGGAGTTCAATGCGTAAAAACAGAAAGAAAAAAAAAAATAAATATTGATTTTTAGGATTCCCCTTATTACAACTTCAACGATCCTTACAAAAGTAAAGTGCCGCGAATACGCTCATGCATGCATGATCATTCTTTGTAATTGGATTAGCGAAATATGTATGTGTGCGTATCATGTACGATGAATGAAACAATATCAGAGTCGTTTAAAAATTTCTTTATGCGAGTGCGCCTTCGGGTAGTGCACTAAGGCATACGAAGACGTTCCCTTAAAATATATTTCATTCTGGTTTGCCTCAGCGTCAACTTCGCGGTTGACGACAATTTCACACAGCTTCAATCCCAAATTAATGTTTCGTCCGTCATTGACTTTGTCGTCTGCACTAAAGATGAACGATTGAATGATCGACCTGCTTGAAAGACGCAGTTTCATGCACACGTACACAGCTGATCGATCATGCATGCACGACCGCGACCGGGGCACTTAAAAATCATGGTAAAAGGAAGTCTTTGTACAAAATTTTAGCTGCCTACCCCAAAAAAAGAAAAATTAACTTTCTTAAAAGCTAATGATAGGTAATCTAATAATATGGCAACTAAAGTCATCTTGTGGAGCTGAATGTATGAGTATATTATATGTTATCTGTTGACTCTTTACAGCCTTAAACATTCATAATCAAGTTATACTACAATTTAAATATAATATACATAAATATAAATAAATATGTAAATTAAATATAATAATATGTAAGGTACAATTTGTAAAATATAAATAACAAATAATTACATAATATTATACGAAAACATAGGCTTTGAGCATATATCTCTGCAAGCCAAAATGAACATAAAAGCTTATATATACTCTTTGTGTACTAAGAATAGGTATGTAGAGCAATCAGAAAAAGTATTCACCTAGAAATTATTTTTAAAATTCTTTAATAGCGACGAAACCATTAATGCTATGGCAGACATAAAACTAGAAAAACATATGGTACTTAACACTCTTTAAATACCCGTTACAACTTCTGCAATATTCTGAACGCTAAAAATAATATATTCGGAAATCTATTTTCCAGCTAAAATCTTAAATCAATCAATCGTCAGGCAAATATTTTTCCAATTATTAATTAATTTTCATCTATTTTATACTTAAGGCAAAGACAGCTTTTGCATAGTAGAAAATCTCGCTGGCGATTTGTCATATTTTCTCCTTAGTTTTAATGGTTCGTCGCTATTAAAAAATATTCGAAATATTTTCTATATGATGAATACTTTTCTTTTTAAATAAAATAAAATTTCGAGGCAAGCTATTTTTTCTAGGATTTTTAGCGATTTTGTACCCAACTAATTTTTTTTACTAAATTTCACTTTACCGTACAAACTACCACTAGTGATGACACGATTAATTAGACAACGATATAACCTGACAACAATAACCTGTTATTTTCTTTCAAAAAACGGTTTAATTGTATCGAAAATACTCTTTCGAAAATGGCGATTAATCGGTTAATTATTTGCAATTACAAATTAATCATATGACACAGTAATCGGTAAATACATTTTTTTTTGCCCTCACTACACTATTGTAATATAGTAAATGCAAGCTTTTCTGCAATTGAATCAAATCACTCACTTCACTTTTTTTTTTTTAAGAGTATTGTATTTAAAATGCATTAAATGAGTAAATTATTTGTAAATGTACAATCCTATTGAAAGTATTATAAGCGTGCCGCTTTTTGCAAATGACTTTAGCTCGCTTTTCAACATCACTTTCGACATGATTTTACATAAATTACTGCGCAAACAAGCCCGACAAAAAACGAACTCAGCGAATGCAGATTCTGGGCAATTTTGTGTACTTTTTTGGATGCGCGGTAGATATAAATAAATAAACTGTGCGGCAAATGTTGTTGCCTCAGTCAACGTTGCCATTACCACTGCGGCTGAAATGGCCGATGTTGCGCGCCTCACACTGCATATTTTCTTTCTGTTATTTTTATTTTTTTATTCAATTTTTTATGCCATTTTTATATCTTTATAGTATTTCATATCGCAGTGCAGCGAACTTAAAAAAGTAAAAAAAAAAGGAACTTGTTTTTCGCTGCATAAATTAAATTTAAAAAATTGCCATTCAAAAAGAAAGAAAAAAACGAAGAAAAAATTAATAATAAATGCGGCAGACAGTAGTTGAAGTAGTGTTACAGTAGCAGCAACAACGTTGGCAAACTTGACGAAATTGGCTGTGCGCTTTTCACAACCTTTTTTTCTACCCGAATAACGTCTTTAAAAAACAGCAAGCAGAAGAAAATCTGTAGAACTTTTTTTCGTGTTAACGACAATTTACGAATGCCACCAGAAGTTTGTGCCTCATCAACATCCTTGCCGTACTAGTTGTGTTTGCCCAACCGCAAAATGAAGCCGTGCTCACGAAAAAGTTCGGTCAAAACTTGCGTGAAATCGCTGTATCCAAGTTGTTGTCTAAAAAAGAGCAGCACAACTGGGCAAATCATTGTACTTATTTAAATTGAAAAATTACACAAACAAAAAAAATCTAAAAAAATAATATGAAGAAAAGAAGAAATAATGTCGCAATAATTCACCAAGAAAAATAGCCCACACAACATCATCGAGCCTCGAGGGCAAGTTAGACCGCCAACAGCACCATTAAACATGACGCGGCGTCAACTGAAAATAGACAGTTGGCCGTTTGTGGTCAGAGCGTACGCTCATCGATACGTTCGTCTTTCGATTGTGGTTGACATATTAGATAAATAGTCTACTAGCACGAATGCACACACACACACACACACACACACAAACTTAGTTGAGACAAAGGCAACGCGTATGTCTTAATTGATTTAACACGAAATCAGTCAAACGATAATCGAAAATTGCTGCGCAAACTGTTTGATTACATGCAACGTAGCTAAAAGCATTGGTATTCAGACAGATAGGCCAACAGACAGGCGGATAGACGCAGCCACAGACAGTTACTACGACAGGGACTACCAATTGAGTTGTTCCACACGCTTCGTTTAGACTGAATTCGTTGCGTTTGAAAGGTTGTAAGACTTCATGTATGTGTGTGTGTGTGCGTATGCTTGGCTGTGTGTGTGTTTGCAAGTTTGCGGCGCCTTGGTCAGCCACGCTTGACTGCTTGCAGAAATAATGACCTCCTCTAGCGTCACGTCACCTTGCTCGTCCTTTGGCCAATTTCAATTGTATTAGCTTGCTTCTTATCATATACGCCGCTATAATTGATTCATCAAAATTATATCATTTAATGCGAATTCGATAATCGGTGGCTGCATTTAGATCGGTGCAGAAGCAGTAAGCCTAAGAGATTCTATTGTCTCAATTGCGTTGTGAAGTTGAATTTCATGTTGAGCCAATAAGCAATTGTGTATTTGGGTTGTATTGAATTATGACTTTAATCACATATAGAATTCCAGCATTTTAGCGTCTAACTGACAGATAAATACAGCGATCAAATCATTGTTAGATTATATCGAAAATTAGGGTAATAGATTAAATAAACTAGATTAGGTTTGGTATATAAGAATAGTTAGGTTATAACAATAGAAATTAATATCAGATCAGATCAGATTATAGGTACCGATTGCGTTAATACAAAAGGTCTCTTAGACTAAGAGATTGTATTACGAGATTGAGAGTAAGAAAATGGACAGGCAAGTGCGAATTGACCTCGTTGGCGATGGTTCCGTACGTGGAATATGTTACCATGTTGTTTTAAATCTGATCCAAATTTGCTTGTGGCAAGCAAAAACGAATGTATGATGCCGGATTTTGTAGGAAAATTTCTGAATACATTGTCTATTGCTGAATTCAGTCTTGTTGTATATATAGATTAAAATTTTTGCAGACAATATTGTCTTTGAAAGTTGCTTGACATTTCTTTTCAAATGTTTTTGTTAAATGGATTGTCAGAATTGGCTTAAGGCATGTGCTTTATAAATGGATGTGACTTACGTCTTGGCAATAACTATTGAAACCTCTAGCACAAGGAACATCTCGTCTCGTTTTGTTGCCCTCGTTATTATTTTATGGCGTGTTTTTTTTTCTGTGGCTGGCGCATTGTTGTTGTTGTGTTGTTGAATTTATGTTTGCCGCATGCCTCTCTTGCCCACAACTGAGTATAACTGTAAACACAGCGAGCTTATCTCTGTTTCTCATTTCCTTTTCTTCGAAATTTTGTGTGGCTGGTATGTGAAGAATTCTTTTTCCACTACAACCTAAGCAAATTTTAAATTTTTAGTATGGTTGTAGTAGTAGTCTCGTAGAAGGGAGGGGGAACAGACCGACAAACGAGGGATCCTACAATGGTTCCGCTTTTCACTCTAACATATGGTGTCCTAATAATAAGGAAAAGTAAGCGAAAAGAATATTAGATCAGCAGATTTAGTTGATGTTAGATAGACAAGATAGAAAAGGTTGCTTAAATTAAATTAAATAATCTCTCACTTATAGAGCAAAAAATATATATGTATTTTCATATCTTTTTGTAATAAATGAGTCCAAGCTGTATATAATACATATATACTTTATGTTTATGCACTTAATTGCATAAACACACAATTCATTTCCGTATGAGGATCATCAGCAGCAGCGGACCAATCACCTGCTCTGCTCAAACTAATCGATTAATGAAACTAATACGAGAAATAAAATAGATTGCTCGTAGAAGCTCTATGCTTCCATTCGTAGTGATAAAGGAAATTAGGACAATCATCGAAAGTATTGATATTTTGTGTGAATCCGTTACTGCAATATAAATTCAATTTAATTTAATTTTACTTAACGTTTGTTTACAATTTAATTAATTATTCTTAAGACTATATATACTTATATATGTTAAATCAGTGGCAGCCACACTCCTTAGCAACTACTTTATGGAACTTTGTCAAGTCAATAATGTCTTCGTTAATATACTTCAGAATTGTTATAGTTCCCAGTGTCGTGGGTATACAACAGGGCTTTGGTACATGAGGCTGCTTTAGGTAGATTAACGTTTTCACAATTGCATGATTTGTCGCATTCATTTTGGATCCAAGAGGAAAAATACAGCCACCACCACAAAAGTAAGCCTCGAAGCTCTTAGGTACTACAACCCAGTTGTGCGTCTGGTTTACCCTTTTCCACACTCAGTACATTTATTTTTCAAGTGAATGTATGACATTTAAAGTTTTTCTAAATTTAATTTATTAGGTTTGAACAGAAATGGCCATATAAAAATTGTTTTTCAAAAATGAAATTTTTACGAATAAATTTGTTATTACATTTTTAAGATTTTTTTATTATCATTAATACACTTAAAATTAATTTCTTTAAATTATTTTTTATGTTTCTTGAAAGTTTAGAGCAATTTTGAATTACGTTGCTGAGATTGTCGCTGTTCCATTCGATTTCAACTGGTTGGACTAAAACGTAAAGATGTCGTTGTTGTTGTTTTATTTTGTTGAGTATTTTTTCCTTATTGTTGTATTTTTAATTTTTTTTAAATCGATACACCCGATCGAATCAAGATCTTCATCCGAACTGCAAACGTCGATGAACTCAATATCCTCATCGAAGCCATCTTCGACGGATGTGCATGTCTCATTGAATTTCACCGAATCGGGGAAATCGTCATATGCTTTGAGATTTCTGGCCTCATCTTGTGTATACTTCCAAATGACATCTGCCTTTGTGTCTTGAAAGTCTCGTAAGCCGACAAGTATTATGTCGCCCTGCATAATCGACACCTTTTTCCGCATATTTTCCCAAATTACGCCAATTCGTTTGACGCCATCGAATCAAATTGCCTCCAACCGACAGTTTCCAAGCAATTTAATTACTTGGGCATATTCTTGTTGATCCTCTTTGAATATCAACTCCCGTTTTTCGGATGCCTTCTCGTTTTTTCCGCGACGACGGTTTTTGCCACCTTTTCCCTTGTTCTTCGGCATATTATTTCGTTTTGTTGCTGAAGATGTAGTTTATCACTTCTGGTTCAGACTCTGCCTTCTACTGATGAATTAGGCTTGATGTAATTTTCGATGTGGTTTTTAAAAGTTTTCAGATGAATAATTGCGCTGACAAGACTATGTTTATGACTTGAGATTTTACTCTCTTCTGAGTTTCGCTTGTTTCGAACCACCTATTTATATTCATAATCTTCACTTAAACAAGCCATTGCGTCAATAATGGTACCTGATATGTACTGGCAAACCCGGCATAGGTCTTTTTTCCCTTTTTTTATGTGGTGCACGATTGACTTATGCGCTTGCTTTATTTTATATTTAAAAAAAAAAAAAAAACAAAGAAAAACCACAAATGACGGCAATTAAAACAACAAAACTGAAACACACCAGTGGAAAGTGGTGTCGCTCCGATGCTGAACAGACAAACACCTTCGCCGTATATATTTCTAAGAGATTCGGACCTCTAGAAATGGTGTCTTCAGAAGACGTAAGTGATATCAGAGCCCAACTATCGTCACCGCTGCAGATGTACCCCCTATTATCCCTTTCACTGTGGCAGAAGGAGTTCAACAAGGAGCCTCAAGGCAAACAAATCTCCCGGACATAACAGGATATATAACAGAACTTTGAAGTGCGCTCCTCTTTCTCGCGATGATCTACAAAGCGATTCTAAGAGTACAGCACTTCCCTACTGCGTGGAAGCCCGCCATCATTACAATGGTCCATAAGCCTGGTAAGCCAGAAAGCGATCCCGCTTCCTGCTGGCCGATCAGTCTCCTGCCTTCGATCTCGAAGGTTTGGGAACGACTGCCTACCACCAGGTTGATGTTTATCGTGAAGTCCCGTGGACTCATCCCCGAACATCTGTTTGGTTTCTGCGCGGGTCATAGCACTATTGAACAACTGCACAGGGTCGTAAACCATATTCTTATGGCATTTGACACAAAACAGTTTTGTAATGCTGTTTTTATCGACTTCGAGCAGGCATTCAATCGAGTATGGCACCTTGGGCTTCTAGTGAAGTCGAAATTCGCCCTACCATCACCCTACTTTGGCCTCATCCTGTCCTACCTAGAGGGACGCACTTTTTGCGTTAAGACCCGAAGCTGGCTATCGGCCGCATATACGGTCATGGCGGGAGTACCAGAGGGCAGCGTGATTGGCCCAATTCTCTTCTCTCTATTTTCTGCAGATATCCTAGTTCCTCACGCTGACGAGATAGGTGTCGATGTTAATAAGATGTTGGTATCCTCTTACACTGACGATGTGGGTGTCTTTTACTCCTTCCACTGTGAGTACGAGGCCGCTGACAGAATTTAAGAATACTTACATCATTTAGATATGTGGGCAAAACGATGGAATATCAAAATATATAGCTCAAAATGTACCAACGTCTGCTTTACCTTGAGAAGAAGCTTTCCACCGTCTGTGCGCCTCTGCGACAACACAAACCAACATAGTAAAATATCTGAGTCTAACCCTTAATCAGAATCCCACTTTTAGCAAACACATCTCTTCTGTAGTGCACTCTTGTCGCATCAAGATCACTAGGTTACACTGGCTGTTAAACAAAAGAAGCTCACTGTCCCTATCTAACAAACGGACAGTCTACGTTCAAATATTTATCCTTAAATGGAGATACGGCATAAAGATCTGAGGAATCGCTGCAAAATCTCAGAAGAAAAGAGTGCAAGTCTTGCAATAAAAGACTGCGATTAATGAGTGGTTGTCCCTGGTACGTCAAAAACTCGACCCTGCACATAGATCTGGACATACCAGGGCCAGATCGCCCTATAAACCAGCCGATACAACGAACGACTTTTGGCACACTCAAACCGCTTAGCCAGATCCCTGGCTGAAGTTTTACCCATTCAGCGCCTCAAAAGGCTGCACTTCTGCGAGCTCCTGGAAAAGAGCAGAACTCGCCTTAGACGGAGAAGTCGCTGACCTTATCCTTGAAATTAAATGTAAATAACCCTTAACCTGACAAATAATTAATGTATATGTTTGTAATAGTTGTAAATAATTGTTCAAACCAGGCGATAAGTAATGACATAGATGCAAAGCAAAGATTATAAGGCGCAATGCGCCCGGTTTGGTGCTTAATAAATAAGTTTAAAAAAAAAGAAAAAAAGGGTCTAACCAAAAAAGTGAGGTTAGAAAGCTCATTGGGAGAGAGGTAGGTAAGTAAACTAATCAGGAGACTGGAATCTAGTTGGACGCACTGCGTTTATATATATATTTTTATATATGGTATTTTATGTTTGTATATATATAGTGAGTTTATATTATAGTAATACTAGCATAGCCCACCAGACGTTGTTCTGCCCTCTCCGGTATTAGCAAAGAATATAAAAATCCAATAAAAGTAGCACGTCTTGAAGCTATGTATTTTGCTATATGGGTTGAAGAGAGCGCCTTGTAATATATGACATTTTTTGCTTCGTTATCAGACTCAAGAACAAATGAAGCGGTTTGTGAGTAAACTTCTTTCATTATTTTCCCTTGACAGACTTTCGATTTCGAATTTCACATACTTTTCAACGACAAACTGATTTAGCAATATTGATTTCATACCAAATAAATTGAATGATATTAATCGACTTGCGCGGTATACTAACGCACCAAATTGCAAAGAATTACTCGATAGGCTATTCTAGAGTTTCCCTGAAAATTTCATTAGAATCTGTCGAGCGGTTTCGACGTCTATAGCGGATACAAAGAGACATACATACATCCTATTTTATATATATAGATATAGTAAAGTTTTATAAGACATAACAATTGTTTAGATTGTGGAATAGGCGCCTCCTCCATGTTATAGCACCACAAACTCTACTCCAAATTCAGCAACTGTAGCTCTTCTGTAAAATATTGTTCGTCCCGTCCCATAATGTTTGGTCTCGTTATTGGATTCAACATGCATCAGTTGTGTAATATCAACTGAACGAAGTTGTAAAATCTAAACTTATATTACTGAAGCTCTTGTTTGATAATAACCAAAAGATATTAGAATTTACTAGCAGGTTATATTGGTTTCCCTTATTTAATTCATTTAGGACTTTATTGCTTACTAAAACTATAAACTTTATTCATATTTGCTTCAACCATTGTAAATTTTTATTAATTTCACGCTTTACAATCAACGTTAACAAAAAACTAAAGCAGAAATCACAAAAACTAAGCCCGAAAACAACAAAACTCACATGAATTGATTTGCTGTGGCCGAGTTGAGTTCAGTTGACTTGACTTGACTTGACTTGGCTGGGCTTGGCTTGGCTTGACTTGTGTGTCAGTTGCATCAACAAAAAAATTGATAAGCCATAAAATAATCAAACTACCAGCGCTTTTGCATGATTTATTTTTCAATAAACACTTAAATCTGCGTATAAATCAAAATGCGCAAAAACAAAAGAAAAAAAAAAGTCGCAACAAAATTTGGGGTGATAAACGAGATATGCACACCCAACCAGCGGCGTCTGTGTTAAAGTAGAAAAGTAAACAAGCATAACAGCCTTTGAGGATACAATCAGGACATAACCAACTGTGAGCAGAGGCATGAATCGTAAAAGACGCCACGCTTGAGCACATCAGTTACGCAGAGAAACAATGCGAAACTCGACTCAATTACAAAGGGATAAAATCTATGGCACACTCATATGAAGAGCTGAATGAGATGATGAAGCCAAATCTGAAGTTGAAGCTGAAGCTGCAGTGGCAACTCATGCCGTTGTTTCAGTTATATGGGGTAAGCGTTTTTGTGTGTGGTCTTACGTTGATGAAGATATGGATTGGGTTGGCGGCGGCTACAAAAGTGCCATGGCAAGTGCTGGTATTGTCTAAGCCTTTTATTTCTGTGCTTTAGCGCTTAAAGTTGATGAACGTGATTCGATCAAAAGTTTTATCAACTTTATTATAAGTGATGACGTGTATGGTGTTGGAGATGATGTAGCGCGTGCCCAGAAAAAGAGATTGGGTGTGTGTTGGTGAATAACAAAATGCCGTCAAAATGTCAAGTATCATGTGCAATTTCATTTATATTTTAATGCGTGGCATTAAGTATAGTATTTTCTGATTTTTCTTCTTCTTTTTATAGCCAACACTACGATTATGAAAATATGATTTCGTATATGGTTAGCTGCGTATTTATTTATTGCATGCCCATGATTTATTATAATTTTATGCATGAACATGTTATGCAATGTTCTATTATAGCTACGCACATTAATACACAGCCAAAAATCGTTTTCTATTATTCAGCGTCGGTGTGAGTGCTGTGGCAGGCGATTAGCTTAGCTTAACTTGAGTTGAACTGAGCTGTGTCAAGTTGATATAAACAGAATTTTGTATGTGCGAGTGTATGAAAACTAATTATGAGATACGTTTGGCTGGTCAAAAGCAAAAAAAAAAAAAGAAAATCAAAGGCTCATTATTAATGCTAATTCAATCAGAGTGTCTCAAATTAGCTCGTAACTGCGTGACTGCTGCGTTGATTAGCTTCAATGGAAACAACAACAGCCACATTTGAATGTTGGCCATTGCAAAAATCAGAGTACCATGAATAATAAGGTAGGACTTAAGAGCACGTGTCTCAAGTGTTTAGTAGTAATAATGTAAGATATTAACTTTGTTGTTATGTTTCTTTTAGTGCACTTGCACTCTACTAATTGAATACATGTATTTCAATAGGCAAATCGGCTTACACCAGACTCAACAGACTAATAATAATCATAATCAGTTATTCATTCCTATATTCAGACATTAATTTCTATGACTTGCGTGTCTGTCTACCTTATTTAGCACATTCAGCACTTCACTTATACTTTACTTACACTTGCCTTATTGCAAAATTCATGTGTTGGAGTGCTGACTGCGTGTGTTGTAAATGCTGCGTAATGCTAATTCACGCCAATCACTGCACGATAGCTGAAATTAAGCGATATAATTGCACAGTCGAGCATTAGAATGAGTATGATTCTTTTGGGCATACAAGTATGTGTATATGAGATGTAGATGGTGAATTTTTCATGAAAGCAACTTACCTTTTTTCTCAGCATTATGCTTTTGATTTCTTAATATGTATGTAGTAAAATACTAGTTACTTCTGACTTGGCAACCTTTGACACACTACTACTGAAAAAAAAGAACACAAATAATAAAAAAAATAAAACAACAATGAACTTTTATTTGTCTTACACAATTGTCGCTTTGCCTAACAGCGCAGCTCCGACCACAACAGTGCACTGTGCAATAACAGTGCACACTCGAAAGTATGCAATGAAAAATGTGTCAAAGTGAAAACAGGTCGTTAGTTTGTTGTTGTTAACTAGCGGTTGTGTCGTGTGTAGTTGGTGGGCGGTGGGAGGGTTTGTAGAACTCTTTGTGCAGTAAACTAAACAGTCAAGCTTAAAGTTTATTGTTGTTGATAGTAGTGTGATGATAGTAACAACAATAAAAACAACAAGAACAAATTACAAGAACAACAATGAAAATAGTTTATTGTATCCGCTGCACCGAACAACATAAACAAATATTAGATAGAATTGTGCGGGTTTTATATAATGTTTTAATTAAATTTGCACTGTTTGTGTAACGGCTTGTGTGTGTATGTGTGAGTGTATGTGTGTGTGTGGGTATGTGACAGGTAAGCTGACCTGCTGCAGGTTTGTCGTGGCAGGTGATATCTTAGCACAAACAGAGAGGAAGATAGACGCGTGGCTGCATGCATGCATAATAAATGCGTAGAGGACATGGACTATGATGACGACGCGAGCGACTCTTAACGATGTGAAATCATGCCTTAAATTTTGTACTGGACTTATGCAGCAACCCACGAAGAGGTGGCTATGCCAAATGGGTGAGTGGACGTATTCATTATTGTTGTGATTGACTGTAGGTGACTGTGAGATTATCATAGATCCAACTGACTGAGTCACAAAATGTTTTGGCTTGACTGGTTTTGCGCGTTTGATAAATTTATGCATGTGTGACAAAGTGTGTGTGTGTTTGTTAAGGCTAATTTTAGGTACATCGAAAATCAACACGCACACACGCACCCGCACACTGAAACATAACGATTGATGGTTGTGAAAATACTGGTCTATTCCAATATTATAAATTACAAAATATCAAAATAAAAAATAAAAAAATTAAACAATCAAAATGCTTACTCCACATTTGAAGTTATTTGCTTTTCAAATAAGAAGTTTAGAGCCAACAAGAAAAAAAATTTAATTTCAAATTTTAGTGTGAAATTAATGTATGCAACTCTTCACTACAATGTTCAGATAAACACGCGTTCTCACTCCTCTACTCGTACTTAATGTCTTGATTGGAAATTTGACCTTTCTGTCACGTCAAACAGCAGCCCACAACATGCGAAACGAGCTTGTTTTCGCTTATTATCCTCACATTAACAAATGTGGTAAGGGAAATTTTGCGTCGGTAATTTTATAGATTTTTTTTCTATTAGCGACATTGCTGATCACTGAGAGTTTGGTGACTGTTCATGGATGGGTTGAAATGATCGAACCCAAAAATAAATAAATATATAAATAAAGAAATTAATAAAATAAAATAAAAATATGTGTGCAGCTCATATGCAGTAGAATTATTCTTCACTTTTTTTATTTTTATTTTTTTCATTCGAATGTTTCTACATTTAGACTTTGTTTGCAGCAGCACTGCCGACAAACTCAAATCTCAGATTCTTCTTTGTTTTTGTGCTTTATTTGTATCTGTATAGTTTCAGAAGCATCTGAAAACTGAGTGGGTCCTCGTATTTAGCGAATTCGATGATTTTTTCTAATCAAATTTCCAGTAACCATCTAAGTGCTATTATAGAGGTTCCTGAAAAATTTCATCAAAATCGGTGCAGCGTTTTCGGCGTCCATAACGGACAAACAAACAAACATATTTCAAATATTAGGTATATAGATTTATTTATTTAATTTCAACAAATGATACGAGGGGCTTATGGTAACTAAATAATTTTCTGAAATATAAGCTCATGACTGTTCTTGATTGCGTTGGCATATGCTGTTTGTTTTTGTTGTTTTCTGTTTCGCTACTCTCGTTGTTTTTGTTTTAGTGGCACGTGACGTTGTTGCTGTTGTAGTGGAATTTACGTATGACGATTACCCTCCCGTTCAACAACTGCGAACAGAGTATAGCTCTGTTTCTCGTTTTCACAACTTGCGCCCTTCGTGGCGTACACAATAATACTTATATCTCATTCTCTCGCAGGCTAAATTCTACAGACTGTTTGCCTCTTTATAGGGTCACTTTTTCATTGCATCGAGCTTTAAATCACTAACACAAGCTAAAGAAGCTTGCACTTCAAAAAATAAAAAATAAAAATAAAATAACAGGAAAAAAAGAGGTTGTACAATAAGATGTACTTATAGTTTGATATGCATTGTCGGAAAGGTTAAACTGGTTGCTTATATGATCATTAAACCTAATTTAAGAGAGGTCTGCGAGTTCGCGTTACTATAAAACATGAATAAAATATTATCTCACTGTAATCAGAAAGTTTTTGATGCACTTTCGTTGTACCTAGATGACATGAAAGCCTTTGCCGCTTTCTGCCTTTAAAAAATGTTTAATGCTTTTAGGCTAATTATTTTTTTTAATCTTGTTTCAACTGCACCTCTTCCTTAAAAAATGTCAAAATACTTTGTCCATGGCTGTCTCTGTATGTTTGAATGGTGGAACACAAAACAAAACAAAAAAAAACTTCTAGTGAAGAGGAAACATTCCATCGAAAACAAGCACGAGTCACAGGACACAGGGTACAGCGAAACAACGCAGAAATTGCTAAAATTAAATTTAACTTTTGTGAATATTAAAAAAGTTTGCGAGTTTTTTTTGCAATTTCTGTTCTTTCTGTTATTGTTGCTACTATTGCGAAATAAAAAGGACGACATCCTATAAAATTGGCTCTTGAAAAGGCGAAATTTTATTAAAAACAAAGAAATTTAAAGCGAAGCCGTAGTAAAAGGAAAAGTTTTCAGGGGGCGCAAGTTGTATTGTGTAACATTGCAGCGCAGGGGCAGGTTGAGAAGAACACTTTAGTGCGACTTTAATATTCAGAAAAGTTGTACAATAGTTTTTATATTAGCTTTATTTTTTAATGGGTTACCGAAGAGACCAATAGGAGTTGAGTCAGTTTTTCTAAGGAGTTGTGTGTTTAGTTATAATGTTGTTATTAAAGCTATTAAGGTAGTCAGTACCAAGTGCCAAGATTGACTACTAAAACTACCATGTATTGACTACTAAATATTCTGATATACTTAATTATATTGATGAATTAATACCCTCCCAGGGCAGTGCGATGCCTTGCTGCTGCATGTGGTCGACATTGGCATTGCATATGAGCAAGGGTCTCCAGGGGGTCACCGCATCTTCGACAGCTCTTGTCCAGCCCCTCTATCCTAAGGATTGCTGCATTGGAGCGCACAACGTTTAGTCTTTTTTCGTGAGTAGAAACCCGGCGTGGTACCCCATCAGTTTCCTGCGCAGTGCACCTATTGCCTTGTTCTTATCTTGCGGCCAAAAAACACTGCCTGTAGCTTCATTGTCGCAAGATATTCCATAGGTACTAGCGCGCATTAATCTCTTTTCAAAGAGATTAATTTCATTCAATGCCTCTCGGAAATTTGTATGCCTTTTTATTTTTACACTCAAAATATTATAGGAAGTTTTAATGCATCAATCGTATAGGCCATAGATTGTAACGTTAGACTACGAGTTGTTCTGTAATCTGCAACCATGCTAGTTGGCCTGAGGGACGACAGGTGAAAATCGCATATATCACATATAACCTAGAAAAATTATACTGATGGAATAATGTTTTTAGCCGAGATGTGGCAGTAGTTGGTTGATTAATCTGGAATCAAAAACATGATATGAGCTTATACTAAAAGAGGCCGCTTATTTTTTCCTTATTCCAATATAGTCGTAAATTGCTTTCTGTTGTCTTCAAGGTGTTAAGCACGAAGTAGCAGAGACCCTGTAACACTTTTCGCATCGCTTCAACGTTATATGCAATGGCATAGATTTGACATTAGATGCGTAATCTCACTGTTCACTGGGTGACTAGTTGAGTGACTGCACTTCATTTTTAATTTTAAGCCTCGTCAATCTTATGAAACTCAACACATTCTTTTCCAAACGCCCACACACACACACCCATACAGAATGTGTGCAATATTCTGGAAAAGTTTTAAGCATCCAACCAATAATACTCGACTGTACTCAACACAACTCGACTAGACTCGACTTGACAGTCACACTTGCTTAGCCACTTCGTATTGAAGTGTAAAAGAGCGAATGCTATTGTCAAATGGCATTATTTGATGTGCATGGCATTTTTTGTTCCTTGCACGGTGCTGCAGCTCCCTTCCAGGATTTGCGAATATCTCTAATAATAAAACTCAACTCAAAGCCATTGTGCAGTGCACTGTGCATTCTTTCATACAATTTAACTTCCTTATCACTTCCTGTGGCTGCCGTAGCCGACTGCTGGTTCCCGGTTGCCGGTTGTCGCTGTTGCTGATGCTGAGGCTGTTGATGATGATGCTGCTGCTGCTGCTTATAAAACATTCCAAGTGGCTTCATCATACAATAAAAGTGCTCTTGTAACAAATGACAAAGGCGACGACGTTTTGCGCAATAAGCTGAGTGAGCTGAGTGAGCGAGCTGAGTACGTTCGAAGGATAAAGCGTGACACAAGTGAGTCCTTCTCTTTTTTTTTTCTGGTAATGACAAGTGCTATAAAGGAATAAAGGCTATAAAGGAAAAGCGCAAATCACTTCCCACTGTCTGTGTGTGTGTATGTGTGTGTGTATGTGTGAAGAAAAATATAATATTGTATTAAAATTCATAACAAGAAGAAGAAAAAGCAATAGAAATGCTGCTATAAGGAAGAGGGATATGCAGTGTTTATGACTTGAAAATATATTAATTTTTTGCCGAGCTTTGCATTGCTGTGTTGCATTCAAATTTTTGGCAAACGTTAAACTTTGCACAGGATTCATTCCATGAGCAAAAGGAAGGATTCAAATGAAATGTTCACGTGCTCATAGCCGTTGTTGTTGTTAGTGTTGTTTCTTTTGTTGCTATACTATACTGCGACCAAGGCAGTACCACTAAAAGCATCCATAACAACTTGGCAATGCATAAATCTTCATAAGGAAGTTTTGCTTTGCACTCCTTGTTGGTTTTGTTATGCGTTCGGTAGACAGGTTCTTTGTCCTTAAAGTCTTGATTCACAATTTCCAAAAGCGCCACAGTATTCCACCTGTACGCCGTTGCTTTACCATTTTATTTACTGCTAATTTTCGTTGTTGTTCTGGTGCCATGAAAAAAGAAATGATGCCAAGCAACAACGAGTAAACTTTGAGTAGCTGCGACTGGTTACGCCCAACCCACAGCAGCAAGGAAAAAAAAAGGAATGAAAACAAAACGCCCACAAATGAGAGGCGTCATAATTCAACAGTGCAATTGGCAAAGAGGTGTTGCTGATTCTCGCAGCCAGGCAGACGTTTGCTTTGGTGCAGTTCTGGTTGTTTGGTTGGTTGTTCCAAGCAAGTAGCGACGAAAAGCGTATTAAAATTGTGCAAATGTGCGGCTTTTACGTATTTATATGCATGACTATTAGCTGCAGTGCTTACGCCTAGGGGGAGATATTTTTTCTTGCTTCATTCCTTGGCAGTTTTGTTTGCTTCTTTCACAACTTAATTGCAGAAATTGTGGCGTGTTGCAAGGAAGTTATCATGTAGTCTCTCACACGTGTCCCGTGGGAAAGAAATTATTGCCAATTCGTGAGAAAGTTTTTGAAGTGTTAAAGAAAAAGAATAAAACATTAAATAAATAAAATAAAGAAGAAATAAGGAATAAAGAAATTTTGTAACGTTTGGTAATATGCACATTCAGCAGTGTTGCTTTTAGCTGGTTGAGCATTAAAGTAAAAGAAGTTTTAAAGGCCGGAAGATACATAATTTTTTCGCTCAAAAAATAAATGAACACACAGTCACTATAAGAATTGTTGTAATATTGACTATGTGACCATTTAAGGCAATTTAGCTGTAGCTAATTGTATTATTCGTAAGTGGCTAGTACCTGAACTAGATGATGACCGTCTGTTCACAAGTGGTTTGAAGTTACTGAAACCACTTAATTATTTACGAAACACAAACGGCTCAAATTATGATTGTGGGCGCTCAAAGAAGTTTTGATTTGCTTAGCTCTCTTTGTTTTCTGCGAATGTTAAGCTCATTTATGATTCAATGTTACCTACTTGGGAATGGACACGAGAGAGTACTAAGTAGCTGGTGAGACAACGCATATGCGTTCTATTTATCAAAGATTATATATACATACTCAAAGAGTACGTATTCATAATCTAAGAGTATTTATTCATACTCAACAAAGAGTATAAAAGATATAGTTTCATTTCCTCTCTTAAAAGTTTTTTGGAATTTTTATCCAACGCCGGCAAGATGCGGTACCTTTACATTTCTGTTATTAACATCGAATTTACAGCAAAGTGGCATTAGGTCACTGTGAAGTAACACTTTAATGCTGAATAGTGAACGAGCTGGGCCGTATTTCCTCTCTACTTTTTTTGGGAATCTGTGCGCTGATAGTTGAATTATAATTATTATTTTATGAATATTATCACTTTCTTCTTTATTTCTAAAATCTTATATATTCTTTGATACTCAAATATAATGTATGTATTCATTCTTTTTGACAATTTGTATTAGTGACTCACGACTCAGTGAGCTCTTTCATTCACGAGTGACCGAGAGTTTGTTGTAAGTTTAACCAAACGAAAATTTGCAGTAAGCTACTATTTGCATGCATCCACACTTGTGAATACATGCTGCTTACATTCGCAGGTATTCAGAAGCCGAACATTTCTTTGTATTTGCTGTGAGTTAAATTAAGTTGAGCACTGAAATAATTTTTCATTGAGACACTGTGTTCTGGTATCCTACTGATTTTTATTTGAAATTATTTTATTATATACAAAACATTCTAAGAGCTAAGCACGTAATTCTTTATTTTCGTAGATTAATAAAATCGTTGGTTTATAATTTTTTTAATTGGTTGCGGCTGCGCACAGGAGAAGAATAAATCTTATTCTTATGTTTTATTACGCTCACTTATTTTTAGACATAAGAAGGAGTCGTGTTGAACATTTACATATTTTAGCATCAAAACGTTTAAGAAATATGCTGCAGTGCTCATGTTTTTAAGATACTCGTACTTGAAATAATTGCATCTGTTGGTCTGTCACAAGTACTCTAGCCCCTTTTAACATCCCCATTAAAGCCTACTAAATCAATATTTTTGAGTAGTCCTCATAAAATGGCACTGAACCAAGGCTCTATTTGATTGATTGAGCTCTTAAGCGCCCTAAAGCAGCTCAAAGCGACACTTCTTATACATAAATCACATACATTCGCACACTTTATTAATTCGATTTTATGGTACTGTAATTAACTGGCTAAAATTGCTGCTATAACTCGAGAACAAATCGTACTAAGTCGCCGTTTATCCGTCCGTATGTCCGTATGTCGATTTCACAAAACGCACAGCCTCAACGAATTGTCCAAATCGGCTTGGCTCAGCTACTAGGCTGGTACAGGTACTTTTAATTGGCATACACTATGGAAAATCGAATAAAGCGTAAATCATTTTAAATTGCTTTTTGAGCATGGAAAATTTGGCATGGCAGAGAGCACAGTACCGCCTCGAAACCAGACTAGACTCAAATACAACAGGCAACGTTGAGTGTAGAGCACACGCCACGGCTAACATTAATAATGGGCCATGCATGAGTGGGCGTGTTGAACACCTGCCTTACTTGAATATTATATTGTTTTTTGTTTCCCACCCCTCTATTTACAGCTATTTTCACCTTTTGTATGGATATTAAGCACAGCAGACATACAATACGCGCCGACCGACAAAATGTCGCATACAGGCGAGTGGTGTCGAGATGAGTTGAGTTGAGTTAAATTCAGTTGAGTGGTTCTAATGTGGCGTATGAGTAATTTTGTGCAATTTAGTACTTCAAAGCGCTTCTTTTTTTTCCTCTTATTTATTTATTTATTTTTTGTTTCGTTGTCATGTTGATAACTAAATTGTTGAAGTTTTACTGCTGTTTGGCTTTTATTATTTGTTGTTTATTTTCACTCATATTAAAAGTTTGTCATTTTGTGTCGTACAACTTGTTTAACAACATAACAAGTTGTATGTGCAAACATAAATTCGGATCGATCAAGCTATAGGAACAACAACAACAATGGCAACACGTCAACGACGACGTGCTGGAGCTATAAAACAAAGGTCAAAACTTTTATCAAAAAGAGCTCGAGAGAGAAATTTATTGTTGCAAACTCGTGCTACGAAAGTCAAACACGACAGACATTTAATGTCGATATGTGTTGTTAGAAACTCCTTTTTTTTAAGTCTTTTGATAGCTCTTGAATATTTATAAACTTTGAGTCATTTAAAAATATGTACAGTTGTCTCTGCAACTTCTTATACTAGCTTACATCACAATAGCTATTGTTGGTCATACTTAAGATCAAACCAAATGTTAATTACGAAATGTACAGTGGTCTCTGAATTTTTTTGTGTAAATAATATTTTTACAAATAAATTTTGAGGGTCTACTGACTGCTACTTATTCCGGTAGATGACTCTTGGCCTTACCGAGCAGCAGTTCACTTTTCTCGAAGAAGCCAAAAAATGGATCGAGTTTTAGATAACTTCAAAGGACGAGGAATTTATCCAACGCGATATCCGCATTTTACCTGGAAGATGGGAAGAAGTCATAGCTAACGATGAACAGTTTTATAAATAAAATGCATTGTACTAGTTTCTCGAAATAGAGCATCAAACTCACTAAAAACCCTATAAACTTATTTCTACAACTAGTATATCAAATCCTGCAAATAAATGTGCCAAGGAAGTGCATTATACCCATACTTTTTAAAAAGAAATCAAACCTCTTTCATTATACCCCCTATATATATTACTTTTGGTATTTACAATTTTTATTTTTAGTTATATTTTATTATAGGTTCATAATGTGCATAATCGATTATTGCCATTTAAGGGAATAAGTATAATGTATATAAATATAAGTAAAATGAAAAGAAATTTACAAAATATTTGATAGAATGGGATTTTTAGTAGTCGCTCCGGCGTTCGGCACTAGAGCTCCATGTTGGTTAGCTTGTGTTGTTATCCAGCCAATTGATTGCTAAATAGTTGATGTGTGTTTCTAGTCATGAGTAATGTTTGGTGTTGAACCTACTGAACTATGTGTTTATCGTTGTCATGTGCATCTTACGATATATGTCAGAATGACTAATCACAGCGCGTCAAGAAATGGTCGCCGCAGCTTGGGCGCTACCGACAGGGACCCATTACTTATGATAGGGAGGTTCACATAAAGAATCATGAAGAACATGAGCTTAACATACTGCCCCTTGAACTTCCAGCCAATAAGTTTAATATTGAGTTCCACGTCCTTAGCACTAGTTAGTTTATGCCAGCAGGATTAATTTCAGATTGAGAAAATACCATAACAGAAACGGTCGACGAGTTGGTTGCATATGCTGGCGAGGATACTCGAAAGTTCAAAAGTTGATCTTTCAAAATTTTTTTCATAATGGTTATATAATAAAAAATAAAATAAAATACTAATAATAATAATAATCTATACTTATAATAAATTTGTAGACTTCTTATGTTTCAGCACGCATCACACGAAAAGCACTCAATGCTTTCAAAATCGAATTACTGAAAGATAAGGAGCTTTAGTGGAAGTGACATATCGCGTTTATTTTATCAAAATCTACCTACAGAATCAAAAAAGAATTATTTTTACTTAAATTTAAATGTCTTTTTGTATAAAATTTGAAAATAAGTATTCTTACAAGTACAAAAATCACCTTGGCTCAGAGTGTTAAATTAAACATCGGCGCACAATGCAGGCGTCAATGGTACAACTTCAGTTTAGAGTTAGCCATTTTTTAATTCTAAATATTTCATATTTGACATTTATGAGTATATCGTCTTTCGTTAAGGAAGAGATTGAAGAGGGAGTGAGAAATGTCAAAATACTTTGGTTGGCTACGGTAGCTGAATGTGTACACACATAAAGGACACCAAGAAGAACCAACAATAAGTCGCTTAATGTAAAACGTGAATACGAATAAGAAAGAGAACAGAAAAAAAATAACAGTAATAACGGCAAAGATTTACGGCCCCATTCTCAGCGCTCTATCCAATGAATGGATAGAGTATTATTGACAAAAATGTGACAAAACATTGTTAATGGATTTTTGGATAGAGTTGAACTTATAGAAAAAGCTCTTTCTCTATATATATTGTGTTACGGTGACAATTTTATTCATATTTTTATCAACTGCTCACGAGGTCATGACAAACTTAACAGATATTTGGATACATACTGGTAATGCACTGTAAACTGACTACAAAAATGGACAACAACGTCATTTGCTGTGTAATCGCAAAATTGTTGTTTGGAAATAGCGATAACTTTGAAAGCACAGGTGTGTTGTAGTGTTTGCGTGACAAAATTGTTCCATTTTCAATAACAGACAGTATGTTTTGAGAGAAACTATTCACAAAAATTTGTGCCACCAACTGATAGAGCTATTGAAAAATTGCTATAATAATGGAAACTCAAAAATTCCATTTGAGTTACATTTCTTGGTGGAAAAGTGCATAGGAAACAACCATGCCAGTGCTATTAGTCAACCGCGGAATTTAAATTGCACAGTAAAGAAGAAGCATTTGGAAATACCACATGTTAAATTCAACTTAACAGAGCGGCCACATGGATTTTTTTATAATATTATAAAAAACAGCTTTTTTGTAACAGTGTAGCTTTAAATGTGCGTGAGAATAGCAAAAATGACAAAAGCCTATCTATTCAACTAATCTGCAACTTTTTAGATAGAGTGCTGAGAATAGCGCTGTTAATTATATGTGCATATAAAATGGTTGTCTGTTTGTTTTAATAGAATATCTTCTTATAGAGTTACATTTGCATTGGTAGCTGGTATATACAATAAATTCAGTTGTCCTTTTTTCTCATCGCCACAGTGTTAGAATAATGCGTTGTGCATTATTTCAGCTACATCAGTGTGATTTATTCAAACGTAAAATACAAATTACAGCTCTTCTATTCATATGCATTCAAACGAGTTGAAAAAAACATTTTTTTATACTTTAAAACGTTAGTGAGACTCAATGTGCCGTTGTTATAGACAGCATTGTGTAAAAAAATCTTGTTTTGCACATAAGTGATTTGAGCCATGGAAAATGTATTTGCGAATCAATTGATTTCAACAAAATATAATTTAATGGCATACGATTTTAAGTGTGTGCTTATGTTGTAGGTTTAGCAATATTCCGCTATATATTATAGTCAGAACCAAGTGTACTCACTATAAGCTAGTTAGTGTGCAAGATGTAAAATGCAATTATTTGGTGAATTCGTTTTGGTATACATTAACTCTTTAGACCAATAATATTTACATATACTAAATTGATAAAGCTAGATAGATGGAATTGCTAATGATGAGCATTGCATTGATGAGCAATTCGAATAGTTCACTTGACAAATGCCACATAGCACTCATTAGGCAAGTACTAGACTCAAATCAAATGACGATAAAATGTACTCAAAATGAAGTGCAGTCAATATAAGAAAACTAAGCCTACAAACCAGCATAAAAGTATCTGAGCAAATACCAAAGCGAAATTCGAATGTAAATGAAAAAAATTCAGAAAACGTTGATTGCAATTTTACATATTTCATAATTCTTGGCATAGTTTGTTAACCGTTGCAATGAATAAAAGACAGGCTAGGCTGTCTGATAGACAGTCTAAATAAATGAACGAGCGAACAAATGCATGAATGACTGACTGACAGACAGGCAATGTACTATACTGCATATATGAGTTACTTAACTCGGCGTGTTTGTGTGAGGCGCGTGATTGAATGAGCTACACCAGCATCTGCCCTTACAAAGTCTGGTTGACGCAAATGTCTGTGCGAATGTATAAATATATGAGTGTGTGCCTGTGTACCTGTGTTTATATGCACTAAGTGCCTTTATGCGCCGCAAGTGAGGCACCTGATAGAAAACTTTTATTTGCCGTTCTTTGCTTGCGCGCCGTCTTTTCGTCACACCACTCTACTCTACTCTACGCTACGCCACGAAAATCTTTTTACTCTAAAATTTGTATGCAAAAAAAAAAGAATGCTCCATGCTTCTTCTCACACCTCACTGAGCACTAACGTTTTTTTTTTTCTTTTTTTTCTTATGAATTAACTTTTTGAAGTGCGCTGAATGAAGTCGAAATCCGCATACGAATCTTTATAAATGCGCTTGTGCGTCTGATGAGCGCGCTGCTGCTGCAAAGGACTGTTTGACTGTTGGACGCATAGAAAGAGGGAGTGTAGTCAAGTCGTCAGTGACATGTGTGTTAAATCAAAAGAAAGGCATCGACAAGTCTGCGTTTATGGCCTTGCTTGCTTGCTTGCTTGCTTGCTTGCTTTATACGCTCGTCGACAGCCCTTCTACATATACGCGCAGCACCATTTAAGGCAACGACGACTCAACGCCAAAAGCAGTCAACAAGATTTGTAAATGGCATATAAATAAAGAGTTGGGTTCTTTGAATTGCACCAGATTGGTTGCACTGATAAATGTGTGCGCACATTTCATTTATAAACGCGTCTCTCTCTCTCTATCTCTATATATATCTGTGTATCTCCATGTGTGTTGACGTCCTATCAGATGCACACAAATTTGAGCAACTTTTATGCATTTTGCGCTTTATACTTTTCATTTCACTGTTTGCTTTTGACTTTTTCTGCCTTTATCTGCGGCGAGGCATTTTTTCTGAAAGCTTTATTTTTTGTTTATTGAATAGGTTTGAGTGAACTGCAGAATGACATAAATCTCTATATGTGTGTGTACCTGGCGGGCGTTTTATCTTTGCTTATTTACTGATTGCATATAGATTTGTTTAATGATTATTTACCTTGTCTTTAAGGAACTTTTTGTTTTGTGTTAAAAGGATTTATTGCGTGAAGTTGAATTTTTCTCCAAGTTAAATGCTTAAGAATAACAGAGATCTTAAGCATCCTTGAGCAAATATTATCAGGACTATGACTGCAATGATAACGACTAAACAAAATTGTGCCTCCACACAGGTTCACATAAGAATATGTACGAAGCACCGCATTCGACTTCTGATGTCTACATTTCATAAATATATAAATCAATCTATATATAAATAGGCCAAGACATTTTCTTTGCCATCGTTTTACGCCTAAACCATATAACCCATTTTGTTAAAAAATTTACCATTCGACAGATTATCGTTTCTAGATTGTCACAATATACTTTTTAATAAACTTAGTTCGGAATTGTGGTCACATATGTAGGTCACATACAACTCCAATGCATAATCTCGACTACGTATGACATACGTCAATTCAATATTATTACGATTGTGGTTGAATTTCAACCGCTGGACGCTTGCCGCTTTAACGCAAAGCCCTAAACCCGCATGAAGTATTACTTCCCAGTGTTGAATTGCGAGTTTTTTCCCATTACTCTTTGTCTGTTGTCACCATCTTTGTTGCAGCACTTTGCTCATAATGGGTTCGTAGGTATTAGTTCACTTAACCTAACGCCTATTTAGTCATACTACTAGTCTATAAGGACTTGATGGTAAGTTTGCCGACCCTTGTTTTAAGGCTTCCTTTACTTCTGTTTCGCACATCTACTTTTAGAACTTAAAAGATTTAGATCAGCCGGAAAACCCCTCTTTTGATTCCTTTAGAAGCTAAGCTGTTTGCTATAAAGAGAACTCTGCTCTTTCGTTTTGGTGCCCTGTTGTTGCACACTAATCTTAAAAATGCCTTGGTTGTTCTAACATCTTATTTCTTCACCGTCTTAAGATAGTTCAGAAAAAAACAGCCGGTGTTAAAATATATCGCTTTCGGGAAAGGATTGCTTTAATTATCATCGCCTTTTCCATAGCCTGATCGCTCCAGCCAAGACAAGATTTTAACAAGATCGCGGATCAGTTTCTCCACAACTTTTAAATCCTTAGCAACAATCACTACAACATGATCCCCAAAATATTCTTAAGCTTAACATGCATCATATCTAGGGATGTTCCGTTGATAATCAAATGAGTAGAACCGATTTTTCCATTGGAGTATATACTAATTGATTTGATGTATTGGTATATCTTTAGCCGTAATGAGATTTATATTGCGACTACATACACACTTCCTCGATGTGATTGGGCTGTCCCAATCATACCTCATATAATAAGTACATACATAAGTATAATCAAATGGGACAATCAGTTCTACTCATTTGATTACCACTGGAACATCCATACTCATAGCAGAATTGATGTACTGTCGGACCGAGAACCGGCTTTTGAAGTGATGTATTGTCGGACCGAGAACCGGCCTTTGTAGAATACCACCTGTAACATTACATATTTTCTCACCAGTGTCTGGTTAGACACCAGTGCCTCAACTATGGTTAATCGAGCGCAGCTACCTTGAGAACAGGACCTTCTCAGTGGTACTGGATGGTTTGGAGTCTAGCATAAAGGCTATTTGCGCAGGTGTCCCCCAGGGTAGCTTTTTGGGGCCTACACTCTCTACCCTGTTCACCCACGACATGCCCACTGCGTCAGAAATACCACTGAAGGATCCTCTGGATCTGATCATTGCCACGTTTGCAGACGATACGGCCATCCTCGTCAGAAACAAGTGCATTTACGAAGCCACGGACTCACTGCAGCAATACCTGCATATTTTTGAAAACTGGACACGACGTCGGAACATTTGCATTAACAAAAACAAATGCAAAAAGCAGGAATAAATTGTCCTTGGGAAATAAGGTGAACTTTTACAAAGCAATAATTGCTCCTGCTTGGCGATACAGTTTGCAGGTGTATGGCATAGCAGCGAGGTCAAACATCACGAAGTTGAGAGTACTGGAGGTCAAGACATTGCGTATGATTACTCATGCCCCTTGGTTCATACGGACGGCGGACCTTAAAAACGACTTAAAAATACCGAAAATTGGCGATGTGATAAATCGTCAGGCCAAAAAATATATGGAGAGGTTGAAAAAGCATCCAAATAAACTAGCAAGGCGCCTTCTAAAACGACGCAGAATGGGAGGATTTAGGGTGGCGAGACGGCTGAGAAGATAGCACCCTGCCGACCACCGTAATAGATCCTCTTAAGATTATATCCACACTATACTATATACCCACTTATTATTTAAGTTGTTTTGTTAATTTTCGTACATACACTTTAATTGAAGATTAAATATAAAAAAAATAAAAATAAAAAAAATAGTAGAAAATAGTAGTAGAAAAATGATCTTTAGATGTTTACCGTTACTTTGTATATTAGATATGATGGATTATTATATAAAAGAAAAATACACAGCCAGTGTATTATGCCAGATTACCGATCCATTAAATTATATACTGATTGATGATGATTCACAGTGTATTCAAGGTATAGTTCTTTCAGTGTACTGGAGATCACTTTTATAAATATTTTTGTAAGATCTTAAAACTGATCTGAACTCGGCACAACTTCATAGTAATAACCATATTGCTTCTTGAAATATCGAATATGTTGCTTCATGTATAACTTCGCTGTGTCTAATTGCGTTCATTTACTTGTTCTTCTTTCATCTTAATTTGAGTAAGCATACAACAAAAGAATTCTCTAAGCATTTTTGGAGAGTTGCTTCAACTCTCTCTCATGCAGCGCACTGCAAATTATAAATTGATACGTCCGATAAATAATTCACACGTAATTTAGTGCAAAGTCTTCTTTAGTTAAATTCGAAACGTGGCACATACAGAGGGAAAACAAATTCGAGGCAGAACAATACACATACTCGTACAACGCCCAAGCACCACGATTCAGAGTACACACCAACACTCGTTGCATGACGCACGTACTTACAATACTTGTTAGAAGGATATTGTTTTTTCGTTTCGTTTTTTTTTTCGTTTCGATGATGACTAAGCAGGACTGCCGACTGACTAAAGCTGACGTGGACGACTTGGATGTGAGATTGAAGTGTTGCTTATTAGTATACTCAGTTGTAATAAGTTAATATATTAAATTGGTACAATTAAAAAACTAATAAATAAATAAATACATAAATTAAATAATTTAAATAACAAAAAAAATAAATAAATAAATATAATAAAGAAAAAAAAAAAAAAGAAGCAGATTACAATAACAGCACGAAGATAGAACGTGGTTAAAAGCTTTTACATCCCACTAGCAGTATTCATGAATGAATCCGAAACATCCGCCGAGTGTAGGCTAAAACCGCGAGTTCCTGCAATATGAAAAGTGGTCAGCTATAGTTGCTGCTAAACGCACGAAGCAAATTATCCCTCCACCTCAAACGCCTGGTCTATCAGCAAATCATTGCGCCTATCTGAATATGCGGTATTCAGATTTGGGGTTCTGCTGCGATGTCTATCCAAAAAAGGTATTGCCCGTCATGACCGAATCCAACCTTGCGCAACGATCTCAATCTGAGTAGCATGGTGGTGAAAATCTTCTTCCTCTTTAGTAGATAAAATGATAGGATGATGTGCGCTTGCAAGTGATTTGTTACACGGCTGGCTACTTCCAATCCTATTCTTCGTCCGCTTATTATAAAAAATTCCCACCAGGAACTCCTCACAACTGCACTCTCCAACAAAAGAACTTGGTACGACCACATACTATATAAATTAGACACAAGAAACATATTTCATACAAATTCTCTCTTACATAACATTAGACCACAGCGTTCATTGTGGATGTGGCCTCAACAATGCCGTTATGGTTCCAAATGAGATCCTGTTGACATTTATACCAGTATTCTGTATACATTTAATTATTTTGTAACAGATGACCGACCAATTTATGCTCATTCTTAAGCATTGTTAGATATTTGTAAGACGGTGAATACACTTCTTGAATCTCCGTAGTTCTTTCTGCTTTTGACCTTACTTCCTAAGCAAAGTTAGCAGTATTGTGCCTGAAAAAGGAAGCGGATTTAAAGAACTAACTAAGAAAAGATGTCCCACCTTACGATAGGATATTTTACAACTGAAAATTAACTCCATAACTGACTGTTAGGGCCTTCGTTTGGCAAATTATTTTACAGAAAAACTCTGAGAGTCATGGCATGACTGGAGTCTTAAACTGTAACCGACTTGATGAAAGACAAGCTTTGGACGAATCCCTGCTAATCCGAACTTCTGTTACTTCTTTGTGTTAATGAAAATGACTGCGAAAAGTGTTCGTGTCTTGCTCTGTTCTTACTTTTAGCCTTAAAAAGCAAGTAAAAAGTAAGTACTTATTTTTTCTTAATGATAATAAAAGAAAATTATTTGCAAAACATACGACTGGGTCTCTGCGAGTTGTGGTGTTTCTAGGTTTTCCTTGTGTTTTATCAAGCATTGTACTCAGCAGCTCATCATGATTTGCAATTTAATTTGTTTGCATTCGCGTGCGTGGCGAAAATAAATTGCTCAAAGTTCTTGTGTGTGTTATATAGGAATACGTACTCATATGTATAATACAATATATAATTGTGTATGTATGTGTAATGCGTGCGTGCAAGTACACATATTCACAAGCAAAGATAAATAGAAAATCACACAAAATTACAGATACAAGAAGTTCAGATACACATAGATACACTGACATGACAGTTACTCAAGTGTTGCAATGTGGGCGTGTTTGTGTTTGTGTTGTGTTTGTACTACTTAAAAGTACTTTTTTCATGGAGCTTTTCACCGCACTCCATTCATCGCTTTTACTTACATCATTCTCTGGCGCTCCTTTTTGTTTGTTTTTTCTTGCGTTGCTGCTTTCTCTTTTTTTTTTTTTTAGCACACATTTTCGTTTTGCAATTATTTGCATATTTCATCACTTATACCACGTAATGGAGAATACGCACTGTTTCCACGGCGACCGAAATGGCAGGAGCGGAAAAAAGTTCTGTGCTCGTCTAACTTTTGATGATGAAAAATGCTGCAAATAATTAGATTTCTTTTACGTGTTGATTTCGCCTTATTGGATTTTTGTATCTGCGCGTATGCACAAACAACATTCTTATGGCAATGAGTATATGCGAAGGAGGGTTGTTGTTTTATGTATCACGTTCACGTCGAATTTTTAAGTGATAAATTTATGAGCGCACAATTTGTTGTTGATTTTTCCCGAACCCTGACAGCTATTGCACCACTTCTGGTTGTGGGAATGATTAACGACATACGTAAAACATGTTTGGTTTGCGTGTCATTTTGGCTAATGAATTTGACATGTTTGCTTGGAGTGTGATTTTAGCGTGGAACATTGCACGTTTTGCGTCGAGTTCGAGCAGCTGCCACTTGATTTTTAATTTCAAGAGGCTAAAATCAAAAAGCCGCTGGGTTCGACAATATAGACGCTGAAAGGGCTAAGGCAGTTCCTACAAAGTGGGTATTGTTCTTTGCATTACTTTTCAATGCTATATTGTGCTTCTGCCCCTTAACACGCCGGTGGACGTGCTGAAGTAATCATTATCCCGAAATCTGTTCAAACATGATTCAAAGTAATTGTTTTATTCTGTTTTATTAAGCACCAAACCGGGCCTTTAATGTGGTTTGCTTCTATGCCATATTTTCGCTTGGTTTGCACAATTATTTACAACTATTACAAACGGTATATATTAATTATTTTTTTAGTTATAGGATTATTTATATTTAAATCTAACGAATAATTAAGTGTCTTCTCCGTCTAAAGCGACTTCTGCTCCTTTCGATGAGGTCGCGGAAGTGAACCTTTTGAGGCGCTGAATGGCGGTTTGAGTGGCCAGCAGTCGATCTTGGTCTCGGCTGGCTTGTAAGGCGATCTGGTCCTCAACAACAACTATGCCAGGTCCAAAGTAATGGAGAACATTCTTTTGCACAAATTGTTGGAACTATGTGGCTTCATGGGTGCGTTTTCGAATCATCAGTTATGATTTAGCTGATTAGCTGTTTAACACGTGCTATTGCTCTATAATCTTTCTGGATATCATTTATGACAATAATAAACTATTTTATAATTAATAAGACTGACTCTATGAAAAACGAAAACTATAAGATCCATCGCATGGCTGTTGTGCCAAGAATAGTTTGTGGTCTCTTCAACATCGGGTGCACAGTTACATGCCTTCTTGGTTCGATGGATCCACTGTTGCAGTATTCAAAAACAGCTCATTTTTTATTTCAATTTTATTTCATGCACTTTATTCACATATATTTATTGACTTCTTCCACTGATTGCCCAGTGCACAATCTCATCAGACTCTGAAGATTAAAAAAATGTTTTTTCTACTTTCTTTATCATTAACATTCTGTCCACGAAATGTGAATTTTCACTTTTTACGCTGTTAGCCACTATGCTAACATTATGCTAAAAGTAATGACTTAACAATGGCTTTCTTTGTCATAGTGTCTGAGTGTAGTGTTCTTACACATTTAAACACTCTGTATGCCAAGCCCAATACCGATAACATGGCTACTTTTGCTATATTCGACATATCCTATTGAGATGGATGGATGAGTGGAGAGATTACCCAATGCTATTTACATTGATTTCATTTTATGGCATACCATAAAATGTAATAATTCCACGTTTGTCCTTTTATATCTTGCAACTGTTGAATCATTTGTCACATTAAATAACTAGGATAACTTGGGCTTAAAGTTGCAAACATTATTATTAGAAAGTTTTGCGCGTTTCAAAACAAACTATTATAATGCATAACGGGTGCTCCTTAGTTCGAAAAGGACACTACTCCACAAAGTGACTATATAATATGAAAGGTTTTGGACCAAATTACAATCTAAGCTAGGTGCACTGAAAATAAAATTTATATCCGTCCGGGCCATCTAATGTAATATTTTTTTTTTTTTTTCCCGGTTTCCATTTAGAGCTTCAGGTCATACAATTCATTCAGTGGTGTTTTTTTTTTATTATTCTTTCGTTTTGGAGATTCAGTCTGTTTATGACTTAGCACCTTCATTTTTGCTGCAGCCTATTGCGAATTGGGGGCTGTAGGGAGTATTGCCCTTCGCCCAGCTTCAGCAGTTGTCGCTTTTTTGAGTCCTTTCATGTTTGTCCAACACTCTGCTTTATTTTTGCTATAATTCTATATACAGTCGAGCTCCTTTCGATTTTTTTTGTTGCGATTTCTCTAAAAGAAAGACAGAGCTCTCTATGTGTAGAGATTTTTGCTTTTGGTTTCATCCTCTAATTGTTAACGAAAATAGAATGGAAATATGAAGAACTGATTTCATTTAATTTTTGCAGAACCAATACCTTCGAAAATCTGGGACAAAGAAACACAATTGAAAATGTTCTTATTTAGGTTGAGCACAGATATCAAGCTTTTGTCTTAGCCAAATGATTATGCTTGCGATGAAAGAAATATGCAGTTTTGTTGACTAAAGTTATGGAACAAAAAATTGATTGTAGAAAAGAAATTCCTTAGGAATGTTTTTGGGTATTTTTTTATTTTATTAATTTATTTTTTTTGTTTTTGTAGCTTTGCGCCGAACTTTGCACCACTTTATTCATACATTAATAAGAAGAAGCAGTGACCGATAAAAGCCAAAAGTGCAAAATAATGAAATTCATATCTAGATATTACGAAGTAATCAACAAAACCCAAAAAGTTGGCGAGCAACGTAAAAATTCGGAGATACTCGAAAATAATGTAAAGTCATGACGATCAGAAAACCAATAGTCATCATTGTTAGTCCAGAGAGGTACTGTGTGCGTTGGCTTGAGTGCGACTACTATTTATATTTAACGCGAATGTCAAAGTTAATGCGAGTCAATGTCAAATGGCAACAAAAAAATATATATCACATAGAAAGCAGCGTAAACAGATGGTTGAACTCCAAGCGAACTCTGCGGCTGAACTCAATTCTGTTTTAAAAAAGACTTTATGACTTTGCGTCGCTCTTATTGCCAGCGCCAACGAGTCAAGTGAGTCAAGTGAGTCTATCACTATACACTGGACTAGTCGTTGCGGTGTCAGCTCATCACACCCATTGTGGTATAGGCATTGCCATGTTAGGGTTTGTCGTTAAGTGCGCCTATAGCCGTAGCTAATGCAGCATGAGAAAGAGTAAGGGCAGAGGTAGTGAGACAGCTTGCGAATAACAAAAACAAAATAAATAAATAAAATAAAAAAAATAACAGAAAGAAAAGGAGCGAAAGCCAAAGCAAACAAAACGATTTCCGCTGCTTATCCTTTGTCATTTCCGCTCAACCATTTTTTCTAGCATTCAATAAAGAAAGTGTTGCTCGCTCTTTGTGTGTGCTGTCGAGTTGAAGGATTGTGGTATGAAAAAGGGCTTACTATTGCTGCTTGACAGACTTGACTTGCTCTTATTTATTGTCATTGTCATTCGTTTTTGTTGTTTTTTTTTTATATTTTTTTATATTTTTAATTTTACTCTTATTCTCTTTTTTTTTGCCTTTGCGTTGCTTTTTTGTTCAAGGGGCAAAAATTCTCGTACTTCAAATATTGTGTACAAGTTAAGCAAATCCTTGTTATTGTCATGTTGAGCGCAATGGTTGTTCATAGATTTATGACTTTATTGTTTTTGTGATTTTTGTTGAACTTGGTAGAAAGTAAATCACAGTCACTGTTGACGTTAATAAAGCCATAAATACGCCTTCGTAATGCTTATCAATGCGACTTTTATTTTTTTTTTTGCTACACAATTGCATATTTTAATTTTAATTTTCCGCTGCAAAAATATGCCGGTCTCTCGTTTGCTTGTCTGACCAGCCGCCCACATGTAATCACTTGCAATAAATTATTATAAAATTATTATGCACCGCAAGGCCATCAACGCATGGCGTAAAAGCTCAAAACTGATAATTGCAATGGCAAATGCATTTCATACGACATGTGTCTATCTGTTGTGTCTATCTCGTGTACCTGTGTACGGTCACATGCGGGTGTGCCTGACTCTAAATCAATATGAAACACATTTATTTATTTATTTATTAGCTGTACGAGTTGTGTAGTTGATGCTTATTAGTGAATAGCAATTGTGAAGCTTATTAGTAAAGTACAGTTGGGGCGAAAAATAATAGCAGTGCCCCGGCAAATACATTTTTTGTGTTTCCCATCTTGCTTAAACCATTAAACCGATTTGAATAAAAAAAAGGTATATTTCGCCAGATGTGGTTAGAAACGGTATTTAAGGTATACGCGTTACAACAACAATAGAAACACACAACTGATATTGTGAGCGCAGTAGAATGTAAGAATAGAGAGATGTGTGTGCCCCTTCCTTCTGTGCTATCGGTTATGTGAAGCCTAGTTTTTGTTCCTGTACCACTTGCGTTTCATACACAACGTGGCTAGAGATCAATTTTGTGTTTTTGTGCTCTCTTTGCTATCATGAATCATATTAGTGTTCCGCTGCTAATGGATGAGTGACCACACAAAAGAGTTGCTCAATAAACTGCGCAAAAGAACATGATCTATGGTTCTTTTCGCTCAGTTATCTTTTGGCTTTACAAAGCAGAGAAATGTTCACCACTTAAAAAAAAAAGCAAGTGTCACTAAGTTTATTTCGGAACTGGCCTAATGCGAACACTAAGAGGTGTGTGACCTGTAGAACAACAGATTAAAATTGAAGCCTTTATGAGAAAAGTGGTTTTGTTTATAGGGTAGACCCTATAAAATAAGCCTATTAGGCTTGTTGACAAAATATAGATAAATCGATTTTTTCCACACATCGATATTTATGAGCGATATATAAATTTTCGATATATCAATATATAAATTAAAAATCCCAAACATCGAAAAGGTAAAAAAATAAACGAAAATTTCTTCGTTTTATTTTGAATAGCGATCCTTGCTTACTGAGTATTGTGCTCTGCTTTGAACACACACACAAACACTGTATTTATCGCTATCTCTATTCTACCACAACGTTCGGGTCACACTTGGCAAAGAGTTAGCATCTTTCTCACTCTTGTCATGTTCTCAAGAACTGCGTATACTCCCAGAGAGTAATTATATTCTTGTATTTTTAGAGCTCCAATGTTCTCTTTCGAATCGCTTCGATATATCGATATTTTTATTAAAAAATATCAATTTCGATATTGATATTGATATATATCTTATCGTTGTTTTTTGCTACAACCCTAGTCTACATATACAGCCGAAATTTTGACTGATGCTTTCTTGGGTCAACTCACATAAACGTATATCTACGTACGAGGTGCTCCTGGTGAAGGAAAGCGTCAATTGGCAGTCCGCTAGGTTGCATGGATTATTAATTAGGGGCTGAAACTAAAAAACTAAACAACTTTTTCGTTTTGGGAGAGTATTACAACTTCGGCACAACCGAGGCTACAATTTTATTTATTTATTTATTTTTTCTTTTTTTCTGATACCATTGTCTGGCTTGTCTGTATCTGTGATGTATTCGTAAATTTCACATAAACAAAGATTGAGTACTTGATTATATTTTATATAGCTGCAACTGTGATCAGACTCCAATCGAACTGAATCTTCGCGAATACATTGCGTCGCATGGCAAATCACAAGTAACGGAAAGCTAAATGCAAAACAAAATGACAACCGCTTAATGAACTGTATACTATAGAAATTAAATTTCTTCCTCTGATTTTGTAACTCGTTTAATTTTTGTGCTTGTCAAGCTTTATTCTCGCATGGCTGATTGAGTGAATCCGTAAACGATTCAATGGCTACAGAAATGAATGGCTGAGTGAAGGGCTGAAAGAAGGGCGAACAAAATGTAAGCAATGAGATGTACTGCAATATGCACACATACACGTGTAACAACAACAAATCAACTCATGATTCTCGTTGCAAGTCCGCTTGCCTGTTCGTCCTTCTATCGGCGAATCGTATCCGTTTATTTCTGCTGCATAAACGAAAATTCATTCACGTAGGTAGGGAGAGTATGCCGCCGCATGTATCTGTGTTATATATATTGCTCAGCAGTTGATTAAGTTTTGGTTTCATTATTGAAATTGATGATGTTGGCAAAGTGTTTTGAGTTTGTCGTACCACAGATGCGCAGCTCGTTGATTGTGCAAGGGTTTTGTTTCAATGAGTCGACTTCAGTCAAATTAATTGCAATGGATTTAGAATAAAATAAAGCAAAGCGAAGGGTTGAAACTGCTAATGCACATTTCTTCTACAACACAAAGATTTCTAGACTTATGTCAGTTAAAGTTATTTAATTTCTATGGAACGTGTAGTCTATATGTCCAACTGAATACTTACAAAACGTTACGTCTACTTTTTCTTTGTTGTGTACTTGAAAAAAAAACCACTGAGCAAATCCAGTTCTAAATGCAATTTATTTATTTGTTCTTGTTTTATTTTTTTGGTAGACTAACTATTGACTATAACAAATATCTGTAATTTATATGCTATTAACGATTCAACTAAATCCGCATTAAACTTAGAGCTGTGCTCGGAGCTAGCGAAAGTATAGCATCGAAAAATAAGCGACGAACTCTATCTCGCACAGAAAGTGAAATAAGCACTAATGCACACGTTTCCGAAGCTAATGGCGTCGGATGTGGTTAAAAGCATTTTCTGGCTACCTTTTTCATACACCATTAAATTTGCATTTGCGGGAGCGTTTGTTTCAGTGTTGAGTAATACCAAATGGTAGGTGTTTTTCAGCCAATGAAACTGAGAATTATCGATTGGATTTTTGCATAAAAAAACTGAATTGAAATCTCTTTTATTTACTCTAAAAGTAAAGCGAAAAAACATGAATATATTCAAATGTTAACCTCAGCTATATAAAACCTTTCACACTAAATACAGCGGATAACGCCACAAAATAATTTTCGCGTATTTTCAGTCAGTCATCTGCAGTTGTCTATCAACGTGCTCAGCGGCTCAAACAGCTCAAGGAGCTATTTAGTGGTTCATCAGTTTTCTAGAGTCCTTGTGTTGATCATATTTTTTCTCTCACTTGAAGTGGTCTTACGTCTCTCAAAAGGAAGTACTAGTTAATCGCACGCTTTTTAATGTTTTTCTTATTTCCATATGTAAGATCAAGGAGAGTTTTTCTTAAGGAGTGCTCGTTGTGCAATCTAGAAATCGAAATGATTTCTGTTTTGTCTGGTTGCTTGTTCGAAGACCACTGACTTTATTATACAGGGAAAATACAAAAGAGTGCAACAGTAATGATTGAGTGGGCGTGTATAGTTTGACTTAACATTAAAAACAAATGCTCCAAATTCGATGTTAATAACAGAAATGTAATGTACCGCATCTCGCCGACGTTGAATAAAAATTCCAAAAAAAGTTACAAGAGAGAAATGGAAACTCTATATCTTGTGTAGTCTTTGATTAAAAAGAGTAAAATAGTAACATTTAATATAAACAACATTGCTCTGGTTTTTTGTTGTTGTTGTTTTTTTTTTGTTTGTAGCCTTAGCAGTTTTGTGGTAACCACACCCAGAACACATCGATACTTGCAACACTATTTTCGAAAATAGCCTTAAAATCGGTTATTCTCACATCTTTCCAGCCTATTGCTTGCTTCGCACAAAAGGATTAATGAATGAATACTGATAAGTCGGATTGTGATATTTCGAAGCATTCAAACTATAAATGATTATCTCATAACTACAATAAAACTATTGTAGCTGCTTCCTTGCGCTATATAAAAATATTCAATGTGTTATTTTGTGAACTACTCGTATTATACCTCAGTATTCCCAGAACTAGGTAAAGAATATTCTAATGAATTATATTCATTCTTCGTTTCGCGAGGGTTTTTTTTTTTTTTTGGTATGCCTCTTTAGAAATTCCGTTGGTTAACAAATCATTGAATAGTTAGTCATCTACCATGGTAAACATTGTCTATAAATACGTCAACGCATTTTTTAAAATCAAGCTAACGCTGTTATTGACACAACCTAAAAATATGAAACATACATCAATAGGAAGCTATAGTTGTGTAGATGTGCACAAAATAGTTCAATTGTTAAAAATATATGTCTAAGTACATTAAAAAGACTATTAAAAAACAGAGAAATTGCAACAATAAAATATCATGCAAGCGCTGACAATATAACAGCTTGGAAATGCAAGAGACAGTGTGAGTGAGTTAGAGGTAGTATGAGTGTTATGTAGAGTGTGAGTGAAGAAGAGTATGCGTGATGGTGAGTGTGTGTAAAGAAGAGTTAGTATGATTGAGAGGGTGAGTAAAGGAGAGTGAGCGCAAAAGATATCTGCAAAGCACGCGCTCGCAATATAACAGTTCTGGGTGAACATTATTTTCTGTTTCTCCTGCTTACTTTTTGACAATATGCTGATGACGATTCTAATGTGTTTTAGGAAAGTAATCTGCATACCTAAATAACCTAAACAATACCTTCCGCAATTAGCTTTCTCTGTGTTCGAATTTCGACCTAGTAATATTGTAAAGATGCACTACTTGTGTATCTCGGCATCCACTGTAATTTCAAATTTCTTTTCAAAACAAAATATAATTAGAAGTATCTGCCCGCAGTTGCCTTACATGAATTAATTTAAATTGTCGTCAATTAAATTTTGGATGCCGACAACTGCTTAAAATAATCACTGCTTATTATCGAAATACGAGTATCTCCACGTAACCATTGAAATTTTCTGTATGCACACATTAAATAGTTGCACTATCTGATTGTTATTTCTCCTGTTGACCTTTTCGTTAGTCGATTTTGTGCAAATATGCCGTCAATAAACATAATGGCGAGTAAGGAGTGTAAACTTTAAAATCAAGGCATTAAACTAAACAACACCTTTAGCAAATATTATTGCGTAATTGTATGCATTTCGTACAGCATACATGCCACTTGAGTACAACAAAGTAAATATAATTGGATGGATGCGATAAAGAGTACTTATGATTATTACGTCGCACGTACTTATTTAAGGATGCCTGTATAATTTTCATGTTAATTCTTTAACAGTGGTGCCTAATGCCAGATGGTAGTCACCACTTGCCCATAAATAAATGAGTTGCTGTTTAACGGCAATTTTATATAAGTTCTTCCCCAAACGCAACTGCACATAAGGGCAACCTGCCTTTGTTTGCTTGTTGAAAAATCAACAGTTTACCACAGTAACAACGACCGTGTGAATCGTGTGGTTACAGTGCAGCGTACTGTAAATGCCGCACCAGGGATACCAGTGATGCGTTGTAATGGTCGCATTTTGTGATTAATTGGTGATGATAGTGGAAATACTTGCATGCTTGAAAAACTACGTGTATCTGTGCACAAAAAGATACTTCCTATTGTAACATTAAGGAGTTACAACTTGAAATCCATACCAGATGCTTTTGTTGCTTGGTTGCAGTTACGTAGTTTTTAGCTATTCTCTGCCATTTTTATAGTTGTTCAAATGCATCGAACTGCAAACGACACAAAGCAATACAACAAGAACTTTGCTGCGACTATAGATGGATGTACACAAGTATATAAATATATATATTATTCTGTGAAATTTTCCTACTCGTTTTCATGCAATTATTTTTTTTTAATTTATTTTTTTTTATATATTTTTTTCATTTTCTTTGCTATGGTAGTCAGTTTTGCACTCAAAATAATAGCAAAACACATAAAAGACAAATGGTGAAGCACAGAAAAGTGAAGTCGCAGTTGCGCTTGTCACATTTTGAAAGCATAAATGTACAATAGAGTTGAGTGTATAGTATCTGGTACAAGTAGAACCAGCAACCAGCAATATTTACCCAATTCAAGCAAACGTATTTCTTTTATAGCTCATAGCCATTTGCAATATAAACACTGAAAGCATACGTATGAGCTGTACTACTATCACACACACACACACACACACACACACACACACACACACACACAATGACCAAGAGTAGACAATAAACGAAGTTAGTTTCCTGAGTGGCTACTTTACTGGAGGCTTTTAATTCGCACATTCAGAAAACATCTACAACTGCTGTGACTTTGGGGTTTTGGGTTTTTTCTTCGCTTTGTTTCGGGTTTCCAACCAACCAACTGAGAATCGTCGCCTAACTGCTTTCTGCTGACCATGTTTCTTTTCGTTACTAATTGCTTGCAAATAAACAAAGTCATTCGTATTTGTTTCTAATTAAATGATTTTCGAAAAGATTTTTGCATATATGGATTTTTAAATTGAGGTCATTGAACTAGATTTGTCATGGATAAAGAGATGCGGTATAGACAGAGAAGATAAACTTAGGTGGAACAATGATTTTGTTGTACAGGTTCTGTATATATGAGTGTGCTTAGCACTAATGAGCTTCGGATGTGAAACGCGCACTTTTTTTTTCAATCCCCGCCCACCGTGGGGATTGAACCACGACATCTGGCACACATTTAGGCGTTCGCATGATTTAACTGAACTTGATGTGTGAAGCGACCCGAACGAATTCGTACGCCTCCGTGCTTAAGCCGATGACGATATTTGATGGTATGCGTGCTTGATGATGTTTATATGAGCGTATATGAGCGTTACAATGTTTGATTGTATGCGAACGTTACGCTATGCAAAATGTTACTCTACTGAAACCCAACTTGTTTGACATCAGGAATTTTCTCGAAAAATTTAAACATCAGACAAGACAACATTTTATATTGCGAATTTTTATACCCTTCATAGTCTATGTATAATATAACCTTGTCATGGCGTTTGTAACACAGCGAAGCAGTTATCGAAAATGAATATATCATCTCTATCAGCTCAACAAGACATCTTGTTTTATAGTTATGATCGTCTGTCTGTATGTTTTCGAATTAGTTTTCTTTCGTTGAGTGTGTATCTCTCATACAAACCAATGACTCAACTGAGCACCCAATATTAATAAAATCAATATACTAGGTCTGCTTTCGAAAGTTTGACGAGGGTTTATTTAGGTATTTTAAAGCTCTACACAATTACCGAGAAACGTTGTGGTCTTAAAATTTCGAAATAGTCGAAGTAAAATTGTATTTCCTTTGTTTAATATAATTTGAAGCGAACTATTTGGAAAGCTTCAATAATTTTCAAACCTTCATAGTACAGCGTGAAGCTTAGGCAACGATACAGTTGAAGTCGAAAAACTTAACACCACACCCGCCAAACTGACTCGGTGAAGTGTCATCATGTATAACTGAACCATTTTCGTCCTTGAAAATCAATTGCTCAATTGAAATTTACACACTTGAGCGTTTGAATGTTTAGCAAATAAAACACAAAGTGCAAATTTACGATGCAAACCACTTAGCAAACAATATAGAATATACAGAAGGACTGTGAAAGAGTGCGCTAAAGAGGAAAGGGAGGAGGAGAGGGAGGAAAAATGAAGAAAACCAAACAGATAATAAAATGCTGCTGCTGTTGCTGTGAGTGCTGCCGTTGTCTCAAAGTCGTGTAAATACTTGTGGCGACGGGTCCAAAATGCTTTGATTGTGTTAACCAAATCGATCGGAATGAAAATGGCGTAAGAGACTGACTAAAAAAAAAACAAGCGCATATAACGAACGTTGAAGAAAATAAAACTTTATTACTACACTACATACGTCGTACTGTCGACTGTTTATTTGGTTAGTATAGGTTTTTTAGGGGAAAATAAATAAATAAGAAAAAATAAATATAGAAAATGTTAACTTCAAAGTAGAGTTGAGGAAAAAAAGAAATTTTATCTACTGAAAAGTACACTTTCAAACAAAATGCATTTTAAGGTGCCGCTGATATTCTATTCGTTTTGCGGCGATCTCCAGCTTTCACGTCCAAAAAGGTGACAGTGCGTTTTTTGTATTGAAACTTCCATTGTTTTAATTTGAATTAATTTGAATTTGAAGACACATTATACAGCATTCCAGAAAAAAAGTAATGTGCCTCACCAATATAATATAATAATGTAATAATATAATAATATAATAATATAATAATATAATAATATAATAATATAATAATATAATAATAAAATAATAAAATAATAAAATAATAATAATAATAATAATAATAATAATGACAATAATAATAATAATAATAATAATAATAATAATAATAATAATAATAATAATAATAATAATAAAAATAATAATAATAATAATAATAATAATAATAATAATAATAATGATAATGACAATAATAATAATAATAATAATAATAATAATAATAATAATAATAATAATAATAATAATAATAATAATATAATAATAATAATAATAATAATAATAATAATAATAATAATAATAATAATATAATAATAATAATAATAATAATAATAATAATAATAATAATAATAATAATAATAATAATAATTATAATAATAATAATAATAATAATAATAATAATAATAATAATAATAATAATAATAATAATAATAATAATAATAATAATAATAATAATAATAATAATAATAATAATGACAATAATAAATAATAATAGTAAGAATAATAATAATATTAATAATGATAATAATAATAATAATAAGAATAATAATATTGATAATAATAAATAATAATATTTAGAATAATAATAATAATAATAATATTAATAATAATAATAGAGGCGTGACGTGGTAGAAGAGACCGATTCTCTTCCAGTCAGTGGAACATGCTACACCAGCCCTAGGCCTGTTAACGGTTATAGGGACCGGGGAACCGCAATCAGTTGAGAGGTATTCCTGTCAAAGGTAGCGATCACTGCGACCAGAGAAGATCTTTTCTACCCTATACCACATTTACGTCAAGAGAGCATCTACCGTTCTAATAAAGACTACGAGGTTCTTTGTCGAAGAGTTCCTGAACAGAGCTGGTGACACAGAGTCTTGTTTCAGGACTCACCAATATAAGCACACTATTGAAGTGATAAGCTAGGATAAAAAGTTAATTGAATTATTATTATTAATTTATTTATATTTTTGCTTTGTCTGATGCGTTTCGTTTTTTCTTATTTTCATATGCATATGCATATGAAAGATCGGCATCGTGTAGAGCACATATACAAATAAAAATAAAAATCAAGAGAGCGCTTTATGAGAACAAATTATTCAAGAGAGGAGTGAAAATGCATAACCGCTCATTCTCTACGCTGCAGATGCACTAGAAATTTCTTAGCCCCTCTAAGTCTTACAAGCATTTATATCTCGAATTCGTTTCACTTTCTTTGGATTTACACCTCGCTAAATAAATTTCACTTCAAAACATATTTGTTTTTTAAGTGCTTCCTGTAAACAAATTTCTTTGTAAAACAAACGGAACAACGGCGCAAAAAAGGACAATAGGGACGGAACATGTTCATTTTCTCAGTTTAGTGAGAAACTCTGCTTTGTTCATTCAGTCATCGGCAACCTAACACCAATACATTAATGAGAGCAAAGAGAGTCCAAGCACATGAAATTTATATCTAACCACGTTATGTATGAAATAAAAATGAAACAACAATAACACCGCTTCCCAAAACCAATAGAACAGAAAAAAGAGGCACACAAACCTCTCTATGTTCCCATTCCACTGCGCTCACAACAAGAACGGCTGTGTGTGTTGTTATTGTTGTTATAGCGCTTTTATCTTTGTTTTATCTTGTTCATGAAAATCGTTTTAACTTTTTGTTCAAATCTTTAATGGAAACAGTTCGATTGTATAGACCTTATATCTCTTCGATTTCATATTTGTGCAGTTTTTTGACAAAATATACCAAAACGGATTGCACAATGCAACTGACTAGGTAACTAAAAACTGCTAATGGTATAATGAAGGCCGGTTCTTGGTAGCTCTTTTTGGTCACCTCACAGGAATGCATCGTTGAACGGCCGTAAGTGCAAGTGACAATGCAGAAAGTGATAGCAAACTTGCAGGTCCAAATGAAGGAGCGTTCATAACGGTTTAATGCGTCTGCAGTGGTGCCAAATTGCCATGGCCCTAATACCGGTTGTAGGAAAAACCAGTTAATGAACTGGAACTCCATGCCCCGCTTGAATCGCCTAAACCAGCTGTATAGCTCCGTACTGGCGTTTGTGTTGCCAGTGTAACACTGTGATGACAAATAACGCTTTGTGGTGCCACGAATCCAAGTGTCAATGCGAAATTTCTGTGTCATCTTATTCTCGAGGTCGCGAATAGTTATATTGCGTAGAAAGAAGCTTGGATAACGACCGAACTTGTCATGGCCGACTGCAATCAACGTCGGCAACGAGACGTAACGACTGTCCAAACGTAAAGTGATCACCTCATTTTGTGTGAATCGGTTCTGCGCTTTCTGAGTGTAGACAATGAAATTATATTCTCCCATTTTCGAGTAGAAGCTGAGGTGTATGTTGGCTGTTGTGCCGGAATGCTCACGTCCGCCTAGCGTTAGATACACCATTATATTGCCATTACCATCGATTTCCTCTGTATCATCCTCAGGCAAGATTGGTATAAGCTTGTTGCGCTTTTTGAAACGTTGTTGGAGTATCCACAATGGTAGAAGAAGTGCAATATAAAGTATCACATAGAAGCCAATGACATACGGGCGATTAGCGTCAGCGACATCGCTTCCCGAAGAAGTGGATACGGCCACTGGCACTGCATAAATTGGTGCAATTTTGGTCATATATGTTGATAGAAAGTTGCATTGGCAGTGCATGCCGCCCTCGAGCGTGTTGTTCAAATGTGGAAAGCAAGCTTTGGTCTGCCACGAGGGCTCCGGACGTCCAAAGGACCAATCATGACAGGTACGTGACTCCAGTTCGAAACTGTATTCTATTACTTTGCCTTCCATGGCACCCCAATCGTCATCGGCAAGGTTTGAACTTACCATAATGTAGGCTTCCATTGATTGATTGCACAGATTTACCATTAGGAAAGTCGTCTTAGCGGCTTTTTGCGATTTCAAGGGGCACGAAAATTCATGTAAGTTTATGAGCGATGTGGGCTCGTACACAGTCATAATGATATTCAGATCAGTTGATGCAGTAAGAAATCTCATCGCTAACACTGCATCGCTGTTAAGTTGTGTGCGAAAGACTTGCATTTGATATGGCGCATCCATAGTACTGCTAACAACGTACTCATTGTAGAGACCGTCTTCCAAGTCTGAGTCTATGAAATCGTAGTCACCGTCATTACCTTCTTCTATTTCTGGCAAACTACCATTAGACGATTGTTCTGTTGTACTCTTTACAACCTCTCGGCCTGGACGCGGCAACAGATGTTGGTCACGCCTTAAACGACGATTATATTGCGAACTGCGTCGATTCAAATCAGAAATCTGTGATATGAATTCCAATGACTCGTATAATTGCTCAGTTTCGCTGAGAATTTTTATGGCACTGCAGATGGTAATTCCGAGGTAATTTGTGCTTGGATCTGTTACCTGCGGATACCACCAAAATAAATTGCCACTCTTGTGAATGACCAGTTGCACTAAAATTTCGCGTGCACCAAGTCGCTGCCGTAACTCTTTTGATAATTCGGGTGAAAAGATCAACGAGTGCTTCTTATCTTGGGTGCTTATTATAGTTTCTTGATCATGCAGAACCAAAAAATGCTGCTCTAAGTCGAAATTGCTGAAGGTAAATAATATACTCTGTTGAGCTTTCCTTTTGACACGCGTAATGGAAGCCATGCTCAGGTATTTCAGACATTGTCGAATTTCCCAGAATAGATGCATCCAATGATCAATAGTATCGCTTATATTTGGGTCAAATAACTCCAATTTCTCATAGTTTGCAGTAATATCATTGTAACCCACACAATCCGACTCTGTACTACGACAGTGTGGCCGAGGTATATGCTCGAGCGGTAAAACCAACTTGTTAATTAATTCGAACAGTGTGTTGGCGATCTGGAAAAATGTTGAATCGCGTGCCTTGGATATTCTTTGGTCCTCAACGCACTCCTTGAAGCTAGTTGCTATCAATTTAAAAATTTTTGACAGCATATATGCGTCTTTATGGTCGATCTTCTTAAGGCGATACATGAAGCGCTTAACAAAAAACAACAATCGATCTAATTGTTTCACGGTGCGCGGCTTAAATGACTCGATTATGAAGGTTATCTTTTCAAAGCCATCCAACGTCTTCACCTTCTCTGTCAAATTGTAAATTATATTAAAAGCATATTGCGGATCGCCGTGCATGAAGTGGGTTTTGTATTTAAACGCCCATTCCAAATCCGTTTCGTTTACTGATTCATCAGTCTCATCTGGGGGTTTGTCTTCTTTTAGGGTCACATTCAAAGGTTGGGTCACACATAGTTGCATTCTATCACACACCTTCATAGCTATGTCAAATGTGTAGGGTAACAACAGATTGATCGACGAGTGTTTGTTGCATTCACTAAGAGGCTTTTGCTGGTACTCGACGCAGTAACGCAACGGATGTTGATTACTCTGGTAATTGGCACAAGCAATTTTAAATTTTGTTTTCATTGCAATACCAGAAGCCGGTGTTATTGTGCACTTGCCATACCGTGGACCAAGATTTCGACTCATCACGATGTTTCTTTTCAATACAGTAACATCTCTGGCATTAATAGCACTCGTGACTTTAAGCTGCAGCCTGAATTGAAGAGTGGATATTGATTCACGCGGTTTGTATTTTAATTCTCTCATTCGGCTAATAACAGCATCTCCCAAAAACCATTTATAGGACAGGATGTCATTTTCGAAGCAATTCCGGCAAAAAGTTCCATATGTGAAAAGCACATTTGGCACAAACTCATTATTTTTGCAATTGCTTCTACAACGGAGTAGCAGTTGCATCGGTAGAGTTTGGTTGAAATAGATTATTTGTTGTGTAGTATTTTTTCTGTTGGGATCCAATCTTGAAATTACCGTTAATATAAACGCAAATTTTCCAATTAATTTTGGCTTATTAATTTTGATAAGTGGTGTAGCTGGAGCATGGAATAGATAGTAGGAAAATTATAATAAAATAAAATTATTTCAAATATTAACAATAGTCGAATTATTTATAAAGCTTGTGGTGACGCTATGCACCCTTGAGCAGCAGTGAACAAGCAAATAAAATATATACTTTGCTAATACTTACTAAGTTTTTTAATTTCATCGCACGTCTCAATTCGATCAGTACTACGATTTTTTTCTAGTCTCATACAACTCCATTTGTAAAACAATTCTTGAGACGATTGTTTCGCCAACTGATAATCTCGACTGGGTCGGCCATCCACCACAAATGATACGCCATAGCGTATATTCCGCACCCGTTGGCCACTAATGTATGCTATTATCTTTTCCTTTCGAGGGTTCATAAAACACTTAACAAAAATACAACATTTAAATGGTGTGTCCATTATATATATATATATATATATATATATATATATATATATATATATATATATGATACATATGATATTTTTGGCATACTTACGTTCGCACTCATTTCCACACCTTGGACTTTCGAATCAACACGCACTTGAAACATGCCAAGAGGGTTTATAATATAACTCGGATGAAAGTAATATTCGGAAAATTTCCATACAGGGCTTGTGTTATAACCCAAATTTTTCAATAACACTAAAAGAATCCAATGAAAACACGTAAAACTAAAGTCTTGCATTACGCACACACTCGCTGTCTATGTTGGACTTACCCCGGCCGGTATAGTCGTACACGCTCCAGTGGTATGGAGCATTGACATCAAAACCGTTGCATGAATCTCTGAAACCGCTTTCCAATGCAATAGGCATGGAAAAAGCGAATTGATAGCCACCTTGCTCGAATGGTGGACAACCGCTAATGATAAGTCTTGGCAAACATTTAGTGGTAATGTTGTTCGCAAATTCGACGTGCAGTGTAACGTTCTTATTCAATGTTTCCGTGTCCATTTCGATTACCTTCACATTCAGCGTGATATTGCCCGCATTCCAAAAGGTAACCTTGGTGTAATAGGTGTAACCCTTGTTATAGGGCAACGGTTGATTATAGTTGATGCCATAAAAGTTGAGCGTTGTCCTCAAATCGATAGATTTGTGCCAATGATATTCATTGTCTGGGTCTGTCCAATTTGTCTTAAATAACTCGAGGAAATTACCATTTGACGTGATCACACATTTGAACCAATCTGTGCTCATTTGCTCGAGTGCCAAAATTACTGGTTGCTCCACGCCATACTCAACGTGCTCGTTTGTATATATTTCCAAGCTGGTCAAATTTTCATTACCTTTGGTAAGCGAGATCAACCCCAAAAACAGGGCGAACTGAAGCAGGTACATACTATAATACATTATTTGAGTATGTAAATAAGAAAACAATTATTTTTAGAATGCTTTACGAAGACAGCAAAATCATGACTTTAATGATAAAAATATACTTTCCGTCTGCTCGTAAATTCTGAGTTCCTTATTTCTTTTTAATACAATCACTTTGGCAATTATCTATACATACATATATATCTATCTATTTTATATATCTTCTATATCTATGTATATTCAATCTATTTTTATCTATTCTTCTATCTATCTGTCAATCTAAAGATCTATCTTTCTATACTAAAATCGTAAACTTCTAAAGTTTGTACACGCATCACGTAAATGTCTCACATTGCATTCAAAATGTGGTTACTGAAACATAAAAAGTTTTATTTGAACCAACATATTATCGATCTACAAAATTTGAAAACATTAATTTTTATTTTTATTTATTTATTATTATTACTATTATTATTATTATTTTTTTTTTCTATAGTCCTTATTTGCTCCTATCTATCGTTTTTTATAATGATTTAAAATCATATAAACAATAATAATTTAAAATGACTGTTTACTCATCTGTGATGCGGAATGGAATATCCATAGCCTTTTCAGGCGTCGCATTTGCCTGCTGTTGTCCAGTAGATTGATTGCTATGGGGCTTAACATGCTCCACGAAACAGATGAGGTGTCCGTTGCTGAGCTTGACGAATTCTTCTTTGATTCAAGTGTCGATGGATAAAAGAGTTATTGTGCACCTATGAAGACCGATATGTCGGAATACGAATGTTTGTGAACACATCACGCAAATGTCTCACATTGCATTCAAAATCGAATGATATATAAGCAGCATTACTAGGAGCAACATTTACATAGCATTTACTTCACCAAAAAACTATTTAAAAAAACAAACTAAGATTGTGCGAGACTCAGAAACTGTACCAAATTGTCTTAGGATGTAACTAGCCAATGCAATTAGTAATAAACTCCTCAACATATTTTGTTCAAATGTGAAGCTTTTAGTAGCCATAGACACAGCTCTAGGTATCCCTGGAGAATGAATATATATATATGTTACTTCGTTTCCCTAGGGGTATTTAGCTAGGTTAGCCAGGCTTCAAATTGCAATAAATAATCATCTTATTGTAGACATGCTTTGGTTTGCTTCTCAAGCCATGTGACAGATAAACTCACACCTAATAAAATCACTAAAATATTATGACTCACTTTCATTCAGTCTAAGACCAATCTCAACGTCAAGTGCGGCAACTTTTCACTAGATTCTTGGCTAAGTCAGTTGCATCAGGGAAGCGAACGAACCACGTTGCAACTCACACAAAAAAACACATGTCCAAGCGCGAGAGACAAGAGAAGAGACTGACGACAGGATTCTAGTCAAATTCAATAGCAGTGCTAGGAATTTGTAAAAGACAGGAGCACACAGTGGGCAACGAATACGCCAATGTTTGTTTGTGCAAAAATTTTGTGTGATTTCCCCACGGAAATTGATTGTGTTTGTTGAGTAGTCGAAAGTCGCAGTTCCACCAACAACACTAACAACAATAACAAAAGCAATAATAGCTAACGTTATGTCCACCTACAGTGAATTTGTCATTTTCAGTTGGAACGCTGAATAGGACAATGTCATCGTCGTCGCCATCTACTAGTAAGCATATAGACAAATATGTATGGTACATAGAGTTGCCAATGCGCAGGCACTTCTTCTTTTTCTATTATACTCGTACCCTATTTTGAATGCGTTGAGTGTGAGACGAACTCATCTTCTATACGAGTTTATTCGTACGTTCGTTCGCTCGTTTGTTTGTTTTTTTGTTTGTTCGGTTGTCATAAGCAATAACATTGGTAAACGTAGGCCAACGGAATGCGTCTCGTTTTAACAAACCGGAAGTTACATACTACAATACGTAATGAAAAACGACTGGGAATAGCAGGCAAGCATCGAACGCAGGCACACAACTCGTAGCGGAAGTAAAGTTGAGTTGAGCTGAGCTAAGCTGAGCTGAATTGAGTTCAGCGCGCGCTTGCTACATCACACCCATTTCCTTCCGTTCGACTGGAACACTGTTTAGGGTTGATTGTCTGTGTTTGTAGTGCGAAAATTTCACAATCCATAGATCGCATTGAATGCGTTATTTATTTATTTTATTATTAAATACATATCTCACAGAAATGTGTGCACCGTTGATGTTTGTAGACGATTTGCGTTGAAAACGTTACCATTGATCAACGATTTGTTCGTACATATTTTGTTGTGCTTATGCTATGCCTTTGGTCTTAAAAATATTATAAAGAAAAGTATCTAACGTAACTCAATTATAGCTGGCATATATAGAACGATATTAGATAGAACGACTCATTTCAATAGTTATAACCAATAGCCGATTTGACTCATGTTTAAGGAACAATCACTATTCTAACAACATGGTTTTATTCGATCCAGTAATCTTGCATCCTTGTATCAATGCTTCAGAAAATAAAAACACATAGAGTGGGCCATGCAAGAAACACTTTTTTGCTCTACAATTGAGAGGTTATTTAATTTGGTTTAGGCACATTTGATTATATAACTAATTGAATATGATATCGCGCAAATGGTCACCCTTCGCTCGAATGGCGTAATGTGCTCCTTTTTCAACATATTCAATTGTATTTGCCAATGATTCGTTTGCTATTTTCTATCGCTCTTTGGCCTTAAGTTTGTGTGAGGTCCTTGGTTTGCTGATATAAACCTTCGACTTCAAGTAGCCCCAGAGAAAAAATATCACTCGTTGATATCAAGTGACCAGGGAACAATGGCTTCAATAAATCGGTTATCATAGATCGATGACGATGTTTAGGCTGATATTTTAATGCTGACCATGATATTTTCATTAGAACTTCTGGGTCGATTTTTTTTTTGTTGGACACATGGCATGACCGACATTGACAGCAAACAAAAATTCTACTTGCAAATGCATCATTGTGTTCTTTGATGGCCCACTTTTCACTTTTATAATATTTCTCCACGTTCAGATGTCCCTGGTCAAAGTTATAGTGTTGCCAGATGGGCCCACCTAATATTGCCCACCCCGTTTGCTGAACACCGAGCGAATGTATTGCAGAAACATTTCAATTACAAACAAATTTTATTTTACTGTATAAGTAGAAATCATTGGATCACTCATTTGGGTTAAAAAATAATAATTTCAAGGTATAGGTCCATTTGAGGTACTGCCGAAGAGTGTGTTTCTTTGAACTCGCTGATCTCAGGAACTATGATTGGGATTTGTGAAATTATTTTAGTGTGAGATAGCCTGTTTATGGAGGTAGAAAGTGGAGCGGTTGCTAGAAACGTCTTACAACACAACTGCTCTAAAATAAGATATCAGAACAAACTGTCTTATTTATCTAGGTTTTAAAAAGCTTAACGTTTTCTATGGATTTTAGTGAAACATATCTATGGTTAATTAGTTGATGTAATAAGACACGAAAGGTGTGTTGCGTCTACTATTTTTGATGCTCTTCATTCTTAACGTTATGCCGCGCGACCATCATTTGTAGCAATATTTCCTCTTTTATATGATTACCACATTTTGTAAGCGCAATGGCTTGGATTAATTACTCTACTCGCCATAGCGTAACAAACAACAAACAAGAAAATGTGGATCTGTGAGTGATCTTATCTCATTACGCTCTGCCAACGGAGACTTCATTTAATGCTATTTACCGAATTCTTTTTACTAAAATTTCTTTTTGCTTTTTGTTCTAGACGCCATTTTGTTGTAATTACAAAAGTTTATCTTTAGCTGCGCAGCGCACAGGACTAAAGGACAGCTAAAGCAGCAGCAGCAGCAGCAGCAGCATTAGTAGCGGCAAATGGTCACATTAAAGTAATTACATTCAGTGCAAAGTTTTTACTCGATTTCGGTTCGTATTCTCTTCATACGTTCATTTACTACGGGCTCATTTTGAAGTGCTAAGCAAAAGTACTTACTGTAATTTTGTGTAAAGTATCTGAGAACTTGCGTCTAAATTTCGCACCAAATTACCCACCAAAAGAAAATGGTGAGTATGAATGACAATAATGAAATTATTGTCAAGGATTTAAATGTGCTGAAAGGCGTTAGCTATTTTAACTAAGCATAACACAAAATTTGAATTATAAAATTGCTGCTTAAAAATGTAGTAAAAGAACAACAGTTCAAGGTCATAATTTTTTTTTTTGGGCCGGAGTTTTTCTATAAGGCACTGTTAACCTAGTTACAGCATTAAATGAGCAGATGTATGTTGTGTGTGGGCAGATATTTTTTTTGATGCAAGTCTCTGGGCAAATCGAAGACTTTGCTGAAGCCAACTTTCTGTTTAATTTGACTTTGTTAATTAATGGCTGCTATATCTATAGCAGAAGACCGTAGGTTAAAGGGCTGATTCACGCACAATTGCAAAGAGCTTGCAATACATACATAACTGTAGAGAGAACTACATATATTTTACGCATCGTCTGTTTAAACAAATTCGTCTGTCTTTGCCTCAAGAAAAAAACTAGACTTGATTTCTTTGCTTTTTTTTTTTGTCGTTTGACCTATGATTTTGCAGTTTTTCTACTCTTACGCTCAAGCTGTGGCATGTCGGAACTACTGTTATTGTGGCCAAGGGAGAACAGACAAGGCAACAGTAACAACAGCAACAATTATGTAATGGCATAGATCGCAAACTTGCGCCAGAAACAAAGGAAGAGAGAAATAAACAAAGTAATGGCAGAAACCCACTAAAAGAATGCGAAAAGTGTCCTCGATTCGTTGCTGCATAGCAGCAAAGTAAGCAAGTTACAACTCGACAGCAATCAAAGTGACAACAGCACTATAACTACAGCTGATGATGGGCCTCACGATAGTAGCAGTGCTGAGCATGAAGTGCTGCTGCAGCGTTGGCGACATCGTCGTCGGCACACTTAAGAAGATTAAAGACTACTACTATGCTTTCTGCAACGAGAGACAACCAACGACTTCGACTTGGTCGACTTGGTCGACTTGGTCGACTCGGTCTGCCGCCATATTCCATTTTAGTTACATCTTCTTTGCTAGTGTGGGTATTACTTTGATTCTGGTTGCGTCTGCGTTCCGGTCTACAGTTTGTGTGTATTTAACGCGTAAAGTTTGTGCCCCCATTCATTCATTTCTTCTTTGTGTTTGTTGGCTTTCACAATTACTCCAGACAAAAAGGAGTTGCTTTTTGTTAGTTGTTATAATAGCACAGTTCGTTTTTGTTTTGAATTCAAGTTATCTTCCTTTCACCATATTTTATTACAATTCTTAATTAGAAGTTCTTTTAATTTTTTTTTTTCGTTCTATTCCATTCGTTCAAAAGGTTTTTTTATTGTTTATTCCCACTTGAAATTTTTGAAAAACTCCTACGTTAGACACTTCTCGTTTTTCTAGGACGTAATCAAACAATAGCCGACCACCAATTTGGATTCCGACGTAATCATTATACGATTCAACAGATTCACCGCGTAACCCACAAAATACTTAACGATGCAGATGATAACAAATTCTGTATTGGACTATTCCTTGATGTCGAGTAAGCCTTGGATAAAGTTTGGCACAAAGGCCTAATATATAAGATCTTAAATTCAACAACATTCACTCCACAAACAAAAAAAATAAAACCTAGAGTGGTTTCGGAAATGAAGAATAAAAATTAACAACAACAACTCTAATTACAAAATTAAAAATAAAACCCCTAAGAAAAAACCCCTTCTATGTCATTGCCTTTTCGGGGCAATTAGCATAATTTGTAATTTTTAATTTAACTAAAACAAAATATAGACCAGTTTACCTAAAAAATGACGGAAGAGATATAACAATCGGAAACGAAGCTAAGTACCTCGGAATTTACCTTGACAGCAAATTGACATGGAAATACCATATTTTTAAAATACGAAACCGAATGAAACAAAATAAATGAATTGCATTTTTTGTTTCGAAAGGCTCACTGAATAACAAACTATTAATATATAAAACAATCATCAAACCTATCTGGACGTACGGAGCGCAAATATGGGGGTCTGCGAAAAGATCAAATCTACAATTAATACAAAGACATCAATCGAAAATTCTACCTATAATTACAAACGTTGACTGGTATATCACAAATTTCGACATACACAGAGACCTGCAGATTTCCACACTGGCTGAAGAAATAAATAGTTTAAGTCGGAGATACCAAACAAAAATAAACCAACATACTAACAACGAGGTGACGTAGACTTCGCCGGTTAAGGCCAAAAAAATAACGTAAATCATTGTAGCAATAGTATAAGCAGGCGTTTATATGTATATATTTAGTATTAGTACTACTCAAAAATTATCACAACAAACATTATTCTAAAGCCACCTGTATTTTACCTCCGCTTCTATGGAGTAACCATATAAGCTTTACTGTCACCCCTCTATACATGGTACTTAGTACTACGAGTTAAAATTGTGTCAACAGGTACATTTTAAAGGTTTTGTGAAGCCGTTTTATTGTTGTTGTTCCAATTTCGTTTCATGCACAACGTGGGTAGAAATCAATTTTGTGTGTTTGCGCTCTCTTTGCTATAATTAAAGTAATAGTATTGGGTTGCCCATGAGTGAGTGAACAAAGAAGAGTTTCTGCCTAAACTGAGCAAACGAAATATGTTGCTTCACTTCTCTTCTTTCGTTGATATTCTTTGCTCAGTTCTTCTTCTTTTTTTTTACAAACAACATTAGTTACAGAGCAGTTTTTAGCACTTAAAAATAAAAATAAAAAACAACAAATGTGTTTTCTGGAAGGACATAAATTGTGTCGGCTACGGGTCCCCCTTGTTTTATTTAATTCGCGTCCATTTCTTCTCTCTAAAGACGACTTTTTCTCCACAAAGTGATAGTTCTCAATTAGTTTAAGCTTCAGCATTGTAATCTCTTTAACAATTGCCCAGCATTTTTGTTTCTCACTTTCTACTGTATTTGCACAATATTCAACAAGCATTGATTTCAAAGCTGATATTTATTCGAAACAAGAGCAAAAACATGCATTCAATCATTCATTTACACAAATAAATATTTTTTTAGCTCAAGGTTTCCACACATTCCTACATCAGTTCAACCATACATACATCCATTCGTCCATCAATCCGTACGACTAGACTGACTCCCTATGCTGGTTTCGTTGCTTTGTGGCAATTTCAGGCAAATTGAATGGCAACAAGCACGTTGCTGCAGTCCGTCATTCAAAATGCAAATATTGCGCACTAAACATAAATCGAAGTATTTTCAATAAATCCCATGGCATCAGACGCAAGCTGCATTTGTAACACTGCAACAACACTATCACGCAAACGACGATAACAACAGCAATGCGAAGAAGATTAAAAAAAGAATGCGAGTATATATAGAAAAATGCATTTTCCGAATTCACAATTGAATATTTTTCTCCATGTTTTTCCTCCCCAATGAATTGCAGCCTTCCTCTTATTATTTCAATTTTGTTATTTTTATGTTGTTGTTGCGATATTTTTCGTTAAAATTGATGTTTTCTCATTCTTAACGATGCATTTTTATTGTAATCTTTGTTGTTGTTATTGTTGTAAACAATTTTGTGTGATTTTCATTTAAATTTGAAATATTTTTTTCCCATTGTTTATGTGTTTTATCCCTTTTGTTTGTGTGTGCTTTGTCTCCATTTCATTAGTGTTTGATGTACACTAACAAATTTTCAGCTGTCGCTTTTAATGTAAATTTCAAGTCATGCTCGCGCTATTTTTATTGCGCTTTATACTCGAATAAAATGTATATATATATTTTAAAAAATAGTAACAATGATTGCAATGCCAAGAGACAAATCATTGAAGCTATATTAATGGATGAACAGTGTATTAGTAGTATATATTACAGCAACAAAAAAAAAGCGGAATAAAATTTTGAGTATTATTTAAGTATGCTCTCGAATACGAAATTGCTGCTCTATAAATAATTATTACAATATAATTTAAAAGTTCATTGATGTTGACAACTTTGGCCCACAAATATACGGCTCTTGGCTCAATACCACAGATTATTGTTTTGCATCATTTTAGTTACGAACTGCATCTGCAAAACTCCATTAAAAAAAAAAATTCTTGCTTTACATATAATTCTCTTGAGCATGAAGAGTATTACAACTTCGGCTACGTCTATGCTAACATTCTTTGTCTTTTACATTTCAACATTTTTGCTGTTAAACGTCTTCTAAATCGTCTACAAACTGTTAAGTCAACATTTTAACAGTCTTATATTTATACCAGTCTTCAACAGCTGTTATATATAGCGCTCAAATATAAGTATGGGGCAATGAAAATTCTTGCATTCTCTTTTTCCCACATTGAGTTGGCGAAACGTTAACGTCTTGCTCCCTCTCTTGGCAACCGGCAAATTTGCTGTCGTTACTCTCCCACATCGCACATCTTCGCAACCTTACACATAAAGAGTTGCTCTACTTTCAACTCAATGACTACGTTAAGGCAAAAATGCGTGCAATAACCACGTGAGAGCGCTTAAAAAAGACAGATTGACACGAAGAAAGAGAATTAACTATCTATAATTAATAATCAAATTCAGCTGAGTACGTAGGTGCGCCCAGCTGATTTTCTGCTTAGAAGTTTAGCTGACGTATTCACCATTGTTTTTTAGTCGTTTCACAACAGTACAAAGAGTGACTTCACTGATGAAACAATATTAACGCAAATGGCGCCAGTTTAATTCGCAAATTTTTAATTAACTTGTCTATTTTTTATAACGCTCTAAATTGGGCAATGGTGTTTCGTTTAAAGTATGCAATGCATTTGTTTACTCCGTTGCCCGCTAAGTAGATAGAATACGTAAATGTAACCCTATTCAAAGAGTCAAAGTCTTTTGAATGACCGGATAGTCAGTCGAGGGCTTACTTAAAATAACTTCTGAGTTTAATATAGTAATACTACGAGTATGACTGTTAAATACATTTTCTGTTCTTGGGCTTCATTGAAAAGAGATCTCGAAATTATGAATATATACAAAATTGTGTTGCGAATGTACATATGTTATGCTTTTATTCTTACCACACAAAAAATTAGTCAAATTTTATAAATTCTTCAAACTTTTTTTTTCTTCTTCTTTTTTTTTGTATTATTGTTATTGTATAATGCTCTACAATGCGCTTTGTATCTATGTCGAAGGAGCGGTATATAGCTATAGTATAGATATAGTTAGTAGTTCGTCTTCATAATTCTATTCCAAACTGATCATACATTAGTCTCTTTCGTTTCGAACTTCATACCTATCTTTGATATTGTCATCCCAATTTTTTATACTCTTAGTTTCAGTTATAATATTATAACTTTTTTCCCGATCCCGATTTCATCAGTGCTTTCTGGAATCGCCTTAAGATCACTCGACAAATTTTCTTTTAGACCGTGTGGACTTTCTCCAACCCAGGGATTGCATCTGTATTATATTCATATTTTTTGTTTTGTTAGTTATAGACGGAGCGCAGAGTTGCTGAAACATCCAAAGAGCGAGACGCACGCGAAAGCAGCAACACGCCGAGTCCCTGCTAGTATTTATATATATAAATAGGCTAAGACATTTTCTTTACCATACTTTTATGCCTAAACCATATAACCAATTTTGATAAAAAATTTACCATTGGACAGGTTTTCATTTGTAGATGTGCCCAATATAATTTTTAATAAACTTAGGTATTGTGAAAGTAAAAATATTTAAAAGTAGTTACACACACACGCTGCGCATGATGCACGCTTGCATTTTGTTAAATTACCTTAATGCATGTGGTGCTAGGTGACATAGTACAATTCAATATTATTACGACTGTGAATTTCAAACTAGTAGGAATAAATCCATGTGTTTCTCGGCATTGAACGGCATTATGTTTAGTGAACTTTAGCTAAACATAAGTCAAATCAATAATGCAATATAGTTGTGCCTTCAAACACGGTACAAAGACTGAATGGGGTGTGTACGACCTTTTTCCTTGATTATTTGCTCACGTAAGCCTTCACAATCAGCTTTATCCTTATTGCTTTCAATTGTTTTTATAAACACTTCCTAATGCCACTCTACTCCCTGCAGCTGTTTAATGAAAATTAGTCGCTAACTTCTATAATAGATTTTGTCTGTCACAGTCGAGACGACAAAAAAATGTAAAAAAAGACAAAACAAAAAACTTCAGACGACATACAGTAAAACTTCTCAACAGTGTAAACACCGCCATGCTGCAGGAATAGCGACGAGAACATACAACTTTCATTTTCTCGATGACTTTTCACTAATGCTCGCACCTCAGGCACCATGTAACATAGCCTAAGAAGAAGAAGAAGAAGTAGAATAAGTAAAAAATCATATAAAAACGCAGAACTATGCTTTTGTTTGTCTTCCACCGACTGAACAATAAAGTCAAAGAAAAGCGAACTATTTATAAGAAATACAGCGAAGAACTATAAAAACGACAGCAAGAAAATCGTTAGGCAGCACTGAAGGCGGCGTCTAAGCTGACGAGGACAACAACGAAGCCAGTTTCATTTCCACTTGTGCTCATTTGGAGCAAAATTATAGCTTCCTCCTACTCGTCGTAGTGCCATTGTTTTGCAGTAAGAACGAAGCAGCGAATGAAGAAGTTCTAATGTCATCGCATAAAAAAGGAGCAACCAATTCAGGCGAATGAAGGCGCACAATGAACCAACGACCAGACGCGGGCTTTGAATTTTAAATGTTACTCAGAGCGTAAATTGTTTCTAACAAAAGCGGAAATATTGTTCTCATCGTCGTTCGCGTTGTTGTGCTCGTCCTTAACGCCGCTGTTGACTACTGTACTTGTTTACTATTTTCTTTTTTTATTTATTTTTTTTTGTTGTTCTGTTGTTGTTTTACTTACGTATACTGTTGTATTTAGTGGGACAAGCGTCGCTCAGCTGCATACGTTCATTTTTTGTAATTGCAATGCTTGGCTTACTTGCAGTTGACGCTAGCTTTATTTATTACTTCAATCGTTTTTTTTTTGTATTTTTTTTTTTTGTAGGCTGCGCTATTGTCTTGGATTTTTTTTACCGATTTCATTTAAAATATAACAAACGAATTTTGTAATATTTTTTTTTTCTTTGTTGCTACTAGTTTTAACTATCTGCTTGACTATTTATTCTCTTGCACTTCGATTCAACAACAACGTCTGTACTTTGCCATTAGCCTATGACAAGTTTTGTAGTGTAACTGATTTTCGTGTTGCTGTTTTGCTGTCTAAGTCAATTACCAACTGCATTTGTATTCGAAAATGTTACATTCATCAACAACAACTAAGGATCAACAGCAGCATCAGAAGCCCTTTTGTCGTATCAAACCGAAACGAGTTGCGTCCAGTCAAGGCATGTAGTGCAAGCCTGCCTTGCTTAGTGCCTGCTTGCTTGCTTGATTGTCGAAGTTGGCATAAATCATGCGCAGCTTTGGTCTACTTGACTACTTGACAACTCTTTCAGTTGACATCTTTGTTGTTGCTACAGCAATACTCACTACTCAGACTGCAAGTCAGACTTAGTATGCTCAGCTGCAGAGCTTCATGGTTGCCTTTGCCAAATTCATAATTGAGCAGTTTTGTATTGGGCTGCGAGTGTGTTTGTGTTGATTGTAAGAGGTTTATGTATGTGTGTGCATTTTTTTTGTTTTGCTTAAATAATTCAAGAGCTTTTAATGTCATGAATATTTATAAAATTTGCCTTGATTTGATTTTATTGCTCATTCGTTCGAAAATCAATGCACACACCAGTTTTTCTGTTGCTACAATGTGCGAAATATTCGTGTGAAAATGTCACAAAAAGCAATTAAGCAGTTACGAATTTTGATTTCTCAGTTATAAATATTTCATACAGTGTACTTGCACAGCGTTTGTCACTGACAAAACGGAAAGTCGAGCAATTTCAGCTGATTTTTATTAACGCACGTGTTCGATTTTTTCCCTACTATATTTGTTTGTCCCTCACTTTTCCTGTGTAACTTTTGTATGAATCTAAGTGGCTGCTATCTCAAAAGTCATTTTTATATTGTGATTACTGGTTTTGACTAAACTCAAATTCTTCTGTGCTCTTTAGCATGTCTGAACAACTCACTACCTTAGTATATCTCAAATGGCTTACTGCGACTAGTTGCAAAAGTTCTTCTCACTTCTTTTGTGTCCTTGAAAATGTACACTGACTAGTTATTTAGAATTATTTCATTAATATACTCGTACATACGCGTAATATTTATGTATTACATAACATAAACGGCACAAGGCGACTTGACCTAACGCAATCAGCGCGGCATGACCAACCTCTTGATTGCTCGCCAATTAGCTTAGTTAGAGAACAACACTCTACTGATACACAACTTTCATCAATTAGCATCGATCGATATAGTTATATGCATAATCATGCAATGTGCGATATTGACAGCATAATCATGTATTCTGTTATATTGACATAGTTTTCTACTTTGTGTAGATGTGTGTGTGTGTGTGTTTGTAGATAATTTCTACAATTTCTGCTTTCCATCGCTAATAAGCATGATATTTACACTCTAACCCCCTTGACTAGTGTAATAATTTTGACATGCAATTTGTACTCGTAGATATCAAACAAAGTGCTCATGTAGTGCTTACCACCTCCAAGAGACGAATTGGTTTAATCATCACCGTCAAATTGTACTCATGTCTGTCTTTCCATCTTTATATCCATCCAAAATAGGCGAGATGGTGCGCTAATTTTTTTTACGAAGAAGAAGACTACTTCCTGAAGTGCGTAGGATTACTGCATTTTCATGTTTTTTGTTTCTTTGTATGTAGTCCTTTTTTGCTACTATTGTAAAGCGTTATCCAGCGAATTTTCAAATGATTAAAAATCACATTAACAATAATAACTTAGAATGCCTTATCACTCAACCGTCTTGCTGAATGGGTTATTTAGGGAGTGTAGCCTTTTCAGGAGCCGCATTTGCCTGCTTTTATCCAGGACGTTAATTGCTAGGTGATTGATATAGTCCACCAACCCAATGAGGTGTCTGTTGCTGTACTTGATAGTCTCTTCTTTGATTGTTGGAATCTACGAGTCTCGTTGGATAACAGGGTTCCGAACATACCACTGTGCACCTACGATGCTCCGTAGTAGCTTGGACTGAAACCTGTACTTTAACTTTGAGCTACTTTATTATTCTTAGGCTTAGAAGCACATTTAAGCTTCAGATTAAGTGAGTTTGAGCTGCTGCATGAGCTGTTGTCGTTAAAAGACAGTGCTCGCGACTTTGTGTGCATTGAACAGCATTATGTTACACAATCGTACAAAGAAATATGTGAAGAGTACTACAACTTCAGCATAGCCGAGGTTACGACTCTTTCTCATCTTTCCTTTATTTATTTAATATTAATTTCTCTGTTTTTTTGCTTTACTCACTATTTTTTTCTGGCATTGTTGTGCGCGCTCATTACGTCCTCATGGAGTTTTTCCAAATAAATACAATAATATTGAGTCAAATGTATGTTGTGCGCAACTTTTTATTAGTAACTGGTTATACACATTTTTTGCTGTTGGTTTTTGTAAATATGCAAGGTAGCAAGGTAATTGAAATATGAACTATTGTGTTGTAAGCGTAAATATTGAATTGTACTAAGTGATTTGGCAATTAGTTGTTTGCTAAGTGATTTTGTAGACTGGCAGAAATAATCGCTTTGTTCCAATGGCAATGAGGGCGCCTGTGATTAAAATGTAATGTACGTTATCAGCCATGGAAATAAACGACACTGCATACTATAACTAAGTATTATGTGCAGAAATTAAGAACTGATTTAAGCTGCCTTTAATTATATACCAACTTTTTTTTTTAATTTTCGTAGCATACTTTTGAACACTTCAAACTTTTCTTTAATGACTCGATGTACTCTTGTAAAACAAACTATTCAAAGCGAATAATTGTAAAAGTGAAGTAATCTAATGCGCGCCTGATTTGGAGGGTAACACAATACAAACTTTTAAATTTAAACTAAGCTGCACGGTCGGTTACTGCCGTCAGCCGTCATACCCTATGGAAAATCGAACAGTATGCCTTTTTATTATGATACTTCGTAACTACGAGGTTTTTAGTTCATTTAGAGCAGAAAATTTAACAGAATGCGATTTTACATTAACGCCACCACATTAATTACCTGGTCTGCATCGTGACCATGCTCGTGTCAATGGGAAATATAAAACGGTATAGTAGTCGTTATGACCACAGATTGCACTCTTATGCCAAGCTTGAACTCAATTGGTACGTCGTGTGTACTGGAACTTAGAAAATAGTTATACTATATATATATATTATACTATATATACTATACTATATATACTATAGTATATATATAATAATATATAGTTATACTATATATATATATTATATACTATATAATAATATACTCTATTGCTGTCAGTTATACTACACTATTTTTTTGGCCATAAGTCGCACATACGTTTAACACAAACCTACATTATTATTCCAAAAGCATGCGATAAAAAGTTTATTCTCAATCACTTATGTTTTAGAGTCTTGCACCAATGCATTTAAAATGACAAACAAGATCTTTATTTCGTTATGAGCGAAGCAAGTTTCTACTGCTCGTCATCCAAATTGAATGAATGGAGTTTTGTGCCGACATTTACAAATGCCAAATGTAATGTTTTAGATCGAATGCTGACCAAATGAAAAGGAAATAAGTTTCCAACTAAATGGACAACTGAAAAAAAGAAAATGCAAATCATTGGAAATTTGTGTAAGGGTCGAAAAAAATATGTGTGTATGCTGCGGGTCGAAGTCGTTCAAGTCACTTTCGCATATGCACCTCGCGTCAGCCGAAGTGATTGCCGTAGCAGAATATTTACAATCACACTCGAATTTTTGCAAATATTTCGCTGAAAGCAATACGACGTATTTCATTGCATTTGTTTGTTTTTTGTTGCATTTGGGTGCATGTGTATTTGCTTTTTGAAAAACAAACATTCGTTTTCATTACTTCGCATTTGTTTTTCGGCACCAAATGAAATGTATTTTCGAATGTATTTGCAAATGCGTGCTTGTAAATGCATTGGTGCAAGACTCTATTTTGTATAACTCTGCTTCTACGCATCAATAATGCTTTACTTGTTCAAAGTAAAGTACGATATATTTGTTTTATTTAGTCATGGCTTCACTTAATCAATTCAATTAAGTGAAGTCAGCAATCTGTAAATTTGTCTAATCCACTGAGTTATGTCTAAGTAAGGCTATCATAATTAATTATCTGTTCACAAGGAAGACAGCACATGTAATGCGCATACGCACCGCAAATCACTCAAATCCCCCAAAATCGCACATTCGCGAGTATAAGACAGTTAGATCGCATTTCGGCTAATAATTTAATTTCTCATGCTAAATGCTCACTTTTTAATCTGTCGCTTTACGCTCGAATCGCTTGGCATGGTACTATAAGTCATCAGCGTTAATTTTGCACACTTGTGCCAAATGCAGCAGCAGCGACACTGTCGACTGTCGAAAAAAGAAGAGAAAAGCACGACACCAGCATAGTTGGTGGTGTCTGCCTGTTAGCAACTTTTTTTGATTATTATTTTTTTTTATTGTCGTTTTTGTTGTTGTTGTTTGGCTTTAGCGATTAAATAACGATTTTACTGAAATATGAAATTTAATTTTTTATAATGCACAAGAACACACTTTATATGTACAACGTCGTAACAAACATTTCAAAGCCACACGCGGCTGGCTTTGCCGCTGCCATTCACTGACACTCACTGCTGCTGCTTCTCATATTACGCCAGAGTTGCCAAGCTGATGTTGATAAATTACAACGGATTTGTGTAAAATACGCTTTCGGTTTTTGTTGTGTATGTTGCTAATTTGTATTTGTGCATATGCTGCTGCGTTCGTCGCCTGTTGAGATAATTTTTTTTTTTTTTTTGTTTTTTTGTTTGTTTGTTCATTCCCTTCTGTTCGGTTAAGCGGATTCCTATTTGGCTGGCATTGTTGTTGCTGTTGTTATCATTTTTGTTTTGTGCCCTTTTTCTTGTTGCTTAATAATTTTCCAGCTGCTGGTTTACTCTGACATAAGTGTTGAATCATGCCTTAACCATCCTCCCTCGGAAGAAGTTTATCGCTTCGAGTATTACTTTCTCTTTCCTCTTTCTGTTTCGAGTGTACAACACTGGTAATCGCATTGGTAGCTTATGCACTGAGCGTTATTAATTAAGTTGTAATTATGAAAAATGTTCAGTACATCTCACTTGCATGGCATTCTACAAATTATGAGCTTAAGCGCACGGGTGTGTGTTTCTTTTGCTACGGTTGGTTAGGTATGTGAATGTCAAAGATTGATTCGATGGAGTCTTAGAAGTGAGATGAAAATTACAGTGAATAACTTACAGTCGACGCTCGATAGTGTGAACTAATTAAAAGCGTTGCTGTTCAAACGAATGTTGTATATCTCTTGCTATCTTTAGCTTTTCTACTGATTGTGTAGACAAAATATAACTATATAATATAGTTTTTTGAGTTTAATCGCATATGTTTATTTACATTGTTTGCATTTCTAATTTTTTACAACATTGCAAATGGCAGTCACCCTTAGTTGACGCAGAACTTGTATATTGTTAGGGCGTAGGGGTTCTTTTGCGGCCTTATCAAATACTTTAACATCATTCGCCAAAGACACGTGCTTCTCTGATTCATATTCCTCTTCCTCTATGGACTATGGACTCTATGGCTGTGTTGAACATTCCTGCTATTTTCCTGCTCAGCTATTTTGTGATTGAGCTTGTTTGTAATTCCGTATGACTACTTCAAATTCTGCAGCCGACCATCATCGCAAAGAACTGACCAGCAGTTTGTTTGATTTGAGCATGCAGCTTTTTTTGCTTGTTCTTTAATAGTGAAGCCACTGATAGGATCATTTTTGGTTCTTTGGTTCTGGAACCTTAACGTTCTTCGATTTTGTGTCGTCCCGATCCACTCAATAAAATTTTTTTTTTATTTAATTTTTTATGGCACAAATACTCTATCTTGCTACTCCATATTTTGATGGTCAGATTGATATGCTTGAGCCTCATTTAATTTTATTAATAATTGTTACTTTCTACTCAATTTTTAGGTATTTGAATTTTTTCTAACTAATTTTTAACATAAAAGAAGAAAACAAAAAAAAAAACGTGATCACACTACCGAGTGTTCACATTATCGAGCGTCGACTGTATTTACAAGGTAAAGGAACCACGTAGAGTACATCATATCTTGTATCTTGTGTAGGAAATTATGTTATTTTCTCGTCAATACAGTTTGTCGTAACCATCATTAATATATATAGATATTGTATGGAATTTGTCAAATCGCTATTATTATTATTTTTTTAAATTAGTTTTACTTTAAGAATTCCAAGTCACGCTCTTCAGCCACAAGCGACAGAAATCCCAAATGAAAAACGCACATTAAATTCTTGGCGTGTGCACAGATTTTGTGTGTATGTGTGTCTGTATCTACAATACTTGTATATATATATATATTAGTCCTTCACGAAAGCTATTCTTTTCAAACTTGGCTCGATTACATTGCAAAATAAATAATATTTTGTCCACGCCTCGAATACTCTGCTAAATTGGTCACGTACAAGACGACTGCGGGTATAGCAGGCAACTAGGCAGGCACTGACGTCAGCGCAGGTATGAAAGCTTTGCAAGGGCAGGAGATATGAACGGATATTGTAAAATTAAATTGAATTTCGAGGTTGAGCGTAATTTTTTTTTTCCTCTCATGTAGTCATGAAACAATGGAAGTCGTAGATTTTAAGCATCATCTTTTTAGGCCCAAGTCATCGTTGTGCTTGACATGAGTGACAAATTTCTGTGCACTCAGATATTGCTATAGGTTTTTAATGATAAATGATTTAAGTGTTTTTGTTGTTAGTAGAACTTTACACGCAGAATTAATTTTTTGTATATTTTATTATTTATTTCTTACTTTACTTAATTTGAAAATAAGTCCTGGCACGAATTAAATTAAGTAGCTTATGGCAATTTGCAGCTCGTCTATTATCACCGTCTGCTGGCAACAACAAATGGCCACATCGCATAAAAAATAATAACCAAAAAAAATATGTCGCAGGTGAAATGGAGACATGACAAGAAGTTGTAGCACGTTCCTAAAGTCACGTTAAATCCGGAAAAAACAGCAAAGAAAAAGAAAAAAAAATTTAAATAGCGCTCATATGTACAGCCAGTGAAATGTTGTTGTATGTGAATTTTATTAAAAGGACAATGTCAAACAGACGTACACTCAATTAGTCGTTGTATACGCAAAAACCAATGAAATCAGTAGAGCACTTTTTTGCAATCTACTCTTGCTGCGCGACCAACGTAGCTACTTGAATTCAGCTATAGGCTATAACGAGTTCTTCTGGTAATTGCCAAGACTAAAACGAATGCGGACATGCGCAGCAAAAAACAAAAACAATAAACTTCAAGTCATCGCTGTTATTGACAGTTTTGAGCTTTTTGGCCATGAGCAAAGTCAAGAAAATATTGCCTGTTATGTAGTTCTTGTAGTCTGTTTTTCTTGCTCTTTTATTTTCTTATTTTTATTTTTTTTATTTGTATCAAAGAAGAAATTGTTTTCGTTTTTTTCTATTTCGCCTTTTGTCTGTGCAACAAATATTTAGTTTCAGAGTAGCTGCTTTTGACTTGTTAAGAAATTGAAAGTGACCAACTGGCCAATTTTTGCTGTAGGACATATTGAAATAATGCCAAATTTAGTAGCACTTTAAGCTGAATTTTAAAGACAGCCGTCTTTTTTTCAATTAAATTTTTTATGTGTTATGGTTGAAGCAATATTAATGCTGATGAAATCTTTACAGTTCCCCTAATCGATCTGATACAAATGCACAGCTCGCACACAAACCAACTTATGACGGTGCAAACTTTTCTCTTAGCCAGAGCAAAGCATACCGAGTTTAATGGCCTCAACAGTACTACTTTGCTGGCATTTTTTCAGTCAATAACTGCTATACATAATAACCAAACATTCACGTTGAATTATAGCGCAATTCAGCTTAATTAATTCTTGTTTTATTTGCAACTTCCTATGAATAAAAAGGATACCCAAAATCCTTTTATTAATCTCAAATCAAATTTTCTCCCTCAAACTCTCACTGCATCTCAACGCCCTTAGCAGACTTTCGCAGCAATTTCAACAAAAGAATCAATCAACTAAACTCCATGCCTTAAAATAGGTTCTTGCTTGCCCAAACCTTACTTTAATGCCATGTGATGTGAGCACCCTGCTGAAAATAAAATTCGGTAAACATTGATTTGTCACAGCATGTAGCAGATTTGGTTGCACGCCTGCCAAGGCTCAGGCTTTTACTAAAAATAAGGAGCAGCACGATTTGCGTGTTAACGTGTTTTTGGCATTTGTTTTTTCTTTTTCTACCAGCTGCCTTTTTATACCAAGCAACACTGCCACTAACACCAAAATGAAGACAACAAATTGTTTCATTGGTGAAAATAGTAACTCAATGATTGTTTGATAAATTGAATTGTTGACATTTGCCTCAAATCCTTGCTGAACTCAAAATAAACTTGCCACATGACTTTGAAAACCACTAACAAAATGAACAGAGAGACAAAGAAAGTGAGTGAATGAAAAATCAAGAAAAAATGTTCTAAAAATGTGGCTCAATTGATTTTCAATTTTCCACTTGTGGCATCAATCGGAACTATTGTATGCTTAAAGTTGTTGTGGTCGCAGAAGTTAATAGTTTAAGCTTTTAGGTTTAGAGCTGAAATGAAATGGAGTTATGTGACTTAATTTGGAATAGAAATTAATGAATTAAATCTTTAAATAAATGATGAATTGAAAGGTTGAGAAAAATACTGGTAAACTTTTTTATCCAATCATTATAAAAATTATGCATATATACATGTACTAGACTCGGCAAACGTCGTTTTGCCCCAAAGAATATTTGTGCATTTGTTAGTATTGATAGGTAACAAATTACTTAAACAGTTGTGTGTTATTATTGAAAGTTTTCATAAATTTTTATTTTACTTACAATCTGTGTATAAAATCGCAATACATTTGAAACTTAAAATCCACTCTTTTTCCTATCTCAACTCCTAATAACTATCTCTTCTATCACTCTCCTAGTAATTGCATTTGCATTTCTTATTCAAGGCTTTGTAGTATTAGGTATGCTATAGTATTTTTTAGTTGCCTTCTCGTTATTGTAACGAAGTTAAGTCTTAGCAGTAGTAAATTTGTTGCATGTTTAGATGTTAAAAGGTGATGATATTATGTCTGTAGCCATTTTGAAGATATGCATTAGTTATGGTATTCCGAATAAAAAAATAAGAAAAACACCAGCTGAGCCAAGTCCGCTTTGTAGCTGGGTGAATTTTGATACTATTTTGCAAACTCCCAAAAAATAGTCACCTACCAGGTCCAAAATAAGAAAAGAAAAAACCCGATAAAAGCTCCCACAGAACCCACGGTAAAAATTTGAACTCGATAGTCCTTATGGATGCTGAGAACACTCGTTTCAAACAAACAAACCAAAATTCGCCAAATATTCTAACGACGAACTTGGGCCGAACGCACCTCAGCCAAATACACGCTACCAGAGGGACAAATTATGTGATAATAACATTATGTTAAAGTGTAAATGTTAAGTTAAAATGTTACTGTTATATTGAATTCGCACGCATAATTAAGCAATTAATTAATATTACTCCGATCAAACATGAAATGGCGCAGACACGAATTAACACTGAATTGTTAACACTCTAGTATATTATTATTGTGCTATTTATATCCGTATTAGCCTTAGTATTAGCTTGTGAATGTCAAACGTACTTACGTGCAGAGCTGACATTTCAGAAGAATTTTTTATACGGATATAAACACAAAAGGCAACATCATGGATGAAATATTCATTTTATTTTATTTTATCTTTTTTATAATGCGTTGTATTTATTTGAATTTCATTTATTTATTTATTTTAATATGGGATTTTTTGAAATGACATTAATCCATATTATTTCATTCACTGCAATTTCCTTTCTTCCTTGTCTTACTTTGAACTTTCATACTCAATGAGCCAGAGAAAACTCCTGCTGGCTTCTCATAACAATGATGGTATCCCTGTCATTTTAGACGTATCTACTGGTAGCTCACTCCTTCATCATTTGCCGTCAGCACTGCCTTTCAGGTTTTTAAACTTCACTGGCTTTCCTTGAGCGAAAGAAAAATATCTGCCATAAACGAAACTTCGCAAAACCAACTCATTAAAACGCTGCCATAGACTTTAATCGCTTTTTAAACGCTCTTTTGTGTTGCAAGTTTTAATCCAACAGAAGCAACATTGGCTTCATAGTCATCGTTGCAGCTCGCTTGCACTGTGGTTTAATTGAAAAGGCAGCGCATTGTGCGTTAGCTGCCACACACACGCCCAACACGACGCCCAATATTACGCCCGTCAAGCTAAACGAGTGTATCATATTGTTGAACACTTAAGAATAAAACAACGATTTTTAAAATCCTTACGCTGCCTGTGTAGTGTTGTTATTGTTGAAGTTGCAGTGCTGCGATCGTAACTTCAACAAAAACAACAACAATTAAAAGTAAACGCTAACACACACACACGCCACATACAGCCACAGCGCAACACACCCTCTGTCGACAGCACACTGAGAAAGCACTAAGCTTGTAATTTTACAGGCGTTGCAAGCGAACTGAAGGAGACACGATACAGAAATTTTTAATGTAATATTTTCGTTGTTGCAGCGAACTTTTTTGAATGTTTGATTTATCTCATGAAGAGTCTTAAAGTTTTTAATAAAGTTCCATTTCATATTCGTGTACTCGAAAGATGTTCATAGCTTCCCAGCGTAAGTTGAATAAACTTGTTTTGGAACGTCTCGTCGCATTTTCAACGCTCAAATGCAACACAGTCGGCGGCTGTGTCTGTCTGTCCATTCATCCATGTGTGTTGGCAGCTGCGTGACTCAAATGATGCATGACGACGATGCATGATGTCGAGTGATGTTGACGTTGTAGTTGAAGTGGGCTGCAATGAGGCACAAAAGCTTTTCTGCTGCACTAACTTTCAAACTCACACACACACACACACACACATCCACACATGAAGACCCAGTGAAAAATGGCGTTGTGTAGGCGTGAGTGTAGCTACTTTTTCAAAAGATATGCACAATGCAGTATCTCCATGCGTTAGCTTAGTAGTTGTTGTTGTCGCTGTCACTTTTGTTGTTTTTTCTTTGTGCTAAAATGTGGCATGTTTAAAGGGATTTGCATGCATTCTTTGTGCTACTCGCAGCACCCATTAGCAGCGTAGTGCACGTGCTTGGACAAAAGTAACTGCAATGAAGTTTACAAATGAAGTTTCGCATTTGCCTTTTATGTTCGAATGCTTGAATAGCGCTTAGTGGTGTTTTTGTTCATCACACATGCTCAAGCTCATACGAAATTAATGGGCAATAGTTTAAACAAATACTACATTACATGTCTCTACAGCGTGGAAATTTTGAAGTCTACTGCTATATGTAATAATTGTATAACATTCTTTATCTAGCACTCATTGTATAGTAGACACACTACTTTGACTTCACAGCTTCAGGTTCAGCTACAGCATTCTGTTCTCTACTTTTTACTATTTTAATATATTTTATTATTTCTGTGTCTGTTGTACAATCAAAATCACTACGCGTATTAATCAACAATGATAAATGTAGCGTCTGTCAATTAATTAAGTGTCGCCTTAAGTGCGTTTTGGATGTTGTTTATTTACCAACCGCGTAATCGATCAGCAAATGTGCTGAGCTGAGCTGAGTGAATGTAACAGTGAATGGATGCTTAAGCAGATTTTCTTCGGAACACTCCCGAACACTTCCAAACCAAAAAATTGTGTAAAAATATGGAATTATTTCAAATAACGTGCTATCACATAAACCATCCATTCCACATGTATCGCACACGATTTGAATTACGCAGCAATGAAAAAATCTATCTATGTAAAAATGCAAAATAGTTGGCCGTTTTTGTTAGAAACGGGTGTTCATAAAAAATATTTATGCAGGATCTTTACTTTTAGAACCATGTTTCTAAAGAAACAAACATCATAAAATTTCCAATTCACAGATTATCAGTGTTCTAATGTAAGACTCTCTATTCATATTATTGACGACTCATTAACAATATCAATGTTTTGGCACCTGAATTGCCTGTCTAGGTTAAAAAATCAAATAAAATTATATAAATATTTCTGAAGAATCTTCATCAACCGAAGTCAAATAAAAAACAATAATTGAGAGTGTTTAACACTCATAAGCTTCTGATGTGAAACATACGTTTTTTTTTTCTTGCTGGTTACTATAATAATTGTAGGTAGAATACGACAAATCAATATTATGACTATCGCTCGTGAGTCATGACTCTGAGTCCATTTCTCTTCGTTCCACGAGCCGAGCGCAGGGCTGTGATCACTTGGGTTCCGTTTTGCTCTCTCTCTGCTCTCTCATTTGTTACTACAAATATTTTAGATTTCTGATTCGCTTTTATTTTTAATCTTTTATTGCCATCTTCAAAGCAACTAATCAAAATTGTGAGCACGCCTTAACAAACATATTATTTTTGCAATCTTCTTTATTTGCGCTCAAAAGTATGCAAATCGCTCACAGCACCTACACTTAAAAAAAAAAAATAATAATAATTATATAAGTATACATATTTCAGGGGGATAGATGTATACTGTATAAAAGTACTACAATCTACGGTTGCCGACCATTCAATTATCTTAATTTTTTATCTTTCGGTAACTTTGATCTCCACTTCAGTGAGTATTTTATACAAGAGTGTAGCGGAGATGAGGTGGATGGCGATTGATTGCAGAGTGTATTTGTAATAATGGTAGATGTAAATATAACAAGTTAAATGCCTCCTATATTTTGGGAACAGTGATGCTTTAGTGATGCTTTATAATTTGAGAACTCGGAGCAATTTTTTTGTTATCCGAAAGCCAGTTATTGTATCACAGCCCTAGAGTTTATATATAGTACCAGATTAGTAGGAGTAACTGATGAAGCACTGTAGTTTATCCGAAATTGAATGTATGTCCGATATAGACGCCGAAACTTTTAGTCGGACTTTGATGGAATTATGAGGAAAAGTCTAGAATATCCCGTCGAGTAATCCTATAAAGTTGCGTTAGTCGGGTAAACAATTAAATTGGATTATTTGCTTGAAATCAATATTGCTTCATTAGTTTACCACTGAAAAAAATTGTCAAATTCAAAATCGAAAGTCTGTCAAAGAAGAATAATAAAAAAATAATAAAAGTTCAAATTTTATCGAATTTTTATTTTCTTTGCTAATAGCACCGGAAAGGGCAGAACAACATCTGACAGGCTACGCTAATAAAGTATAGAAATGAAGTCCGCATGTGGATCTAACTATTGTTCAGTGGAACAGTCTTTCGGTATTGGGTATTTAGAACTGTACAGTTGTCGAATTTATATGCCATTGGACAGCGGAGTTATTGCTAAGTGGTTGATGTATGCTTCTTCCCACTATGAACAGCATCTGCTACTGAATTTAATAATTTTGAACAAAGTTTCTTGAATCAACAACTCTCAATGTGTAACAATATGCCGCGCGTACAAATATAATGAAACCAGATTTGTATGGGAATTATTTGAAGTCGGTTATCTTTAATCATTCTTATGAAATGCAAACGCCTTTAAGTGCGTTAAGCAGTCATTAGCCGTCTTTATTGGCGTTGCAACCGCCAACTGAGGCATTACATTTGCTTATTGCATTCGAGCGAAGGCTTAAGGGATAGCCGCAGATGCTTTTAATCGACCAAACTGCAACAAAGGAATGCGCGCTGTGGCTCATTAAAAGCATTAAGAAGTTTACTATAATATTGTTTTTTTTTTTTTTTTTTGCTTTAAATTTGTGTATGTATGGGTGTGCGTGTGTGCTTACCACACCAAGCAGAGACCAATTAGTGGACGAAACATGCACGCTGATCAACGTTTAAAAGAGTTGCGAGTAAGCTGAGCGAGTAAATGCATTAAAACGCAGTCAGCGTGTTTAATTATTAAAAAAGTATGTGTTTTTAATGTACAAAGTTGACTTTGCAGTACACACACACAGACGCACACTTATACCCGTAAGCAAACAAACCAGCAAGCCAACAGCCAAAAGACCGTATGTACTTAATCCACGTGCAAGCAAGCATGCACACGAGCCCAAAGCCATAATCAATCGTTTGTCTGATCAGCAGAAATTTCTATAAGTATAGAGTTTTTGTTTTAATATAACAACAACAACATACACACACACACACACAGAGGCACGCGCATAGTTTGCTGACACTTGAGTAATTAAATTCATCAACAAGGATAATGGGCGCTGAGCGTCATGTAGGCGTGGCATTGCGTATGCATGTATGTATACTGTATATGTGTGTTTCTGTGTATGTGCGTGCGAGAACGCGCGACAGGAATTATCGCTTTGTGGTTAACATTTTTGTGGCAATATAAATTTTGTACGCGTTATCGACAATGGCGCCAACCGAAAAAAGGTGAAAAGTTAAAAAACAACGACATCAGCAGCAACAACAACAATAATAATAACAACAACAAAAGCCAGTGAGCGATGAAATTAAAGGAATAAATTTTTCCGTCGAAATGTTTCACTTCGATTGCACTATCTGTCCGTCGATTGGCCGTTTGTCCACACCGATGTCCAATGTCCGTGTTGTCCTGTCAGTTATGCCTGCGTTCGCCGATTGAAATGCAAATTGTGCGACAAACACACACACACGTATACACCTTTTTTATCATATATAATTTTTTGTTTTTGGTTTTTTTTTTCCGGCACTTGATTGAAAATAATTTCAATTCGTGGTCGCAATGCCTGATGAACTTAAATTGACACTCACGTTGCCAATTCACAAGCGCAGATGTTCTGTCGCTTTGCTGCGACATTCGCTTTCGCAATTTCATTCGTTTTCGCAACAATTTTAATGTAATTTATTTAAATGCATAAAATAAAATTCAGCAAAATGAAAATAGAGGAAAAAAAACAAAAAAGAAACCCAAAATTGTTCCTTTAATTGAATCATTTAAGTGTGCGCATTTAATGTTCATTTTATTTTCACTATTATGTACGAGGGTACTTCAATAAGTACTTAGCAACTCTGAATATAATGGAACATGAGTACATATATATATATATATATTCGCTCCTTGGTATATGCGAACAGAGAACCTAGAAAGGGAGTTAAAAGTTCCCAAAATTGGGGATGTTCTTAACTAACAAGCTGCGGCGTATTTAGAGCGTCTGAAACATCACCCCAAATGTCCAGCTAAATGCTTTCTCAGGACACGTAGAAGGAGAGGGCTCCGGAAAGATCTTTGTAATTGTAATTATGTTAACCAATGAATCAATTACCAATCCAACTTAGTCAAGTTCACTGTGCACTAAGTTTTTATGCATTTCTTCGTTTCCTTTAAGTTTAATCTAAATTGTTCTATAATAACAGTAAAATTAAAATATATATGTATATATTAAACAAAACCATAAAAAAGTAGATAGAAATATTTCCAAGTATTTTTTCAAGTGATTTGAAATTTGAAAATTGTTTTTTAAATTTGTAATAGCAATAACCCACACCTTCGACGTATAACATTACGCACACAACCATATTTTCAGGTTTGAAAGTGAGAAGATTTCATTGGCGCGAAAAATCTAGTGAATAGGTGCGATATTGTAATAATCCGAATTTGTATTTCCTAATTGTGGACCAATATAGGGAATGCCTTGTTAGAAAATGACACAATTGCCTTGTCTTGATTTTTATTGCCTAACGCGTTTTCTAGTAATCGGTGTAGTTGACTCTCCATATATACCGGAAAATCGTTTTCAATATATTAGCTGGAGTTGACAAAAAATCGCGGCCGATTTCACCATCTCTGCCTTTTTCGGAGCATGCTTTCAGAAACGCTCTATTTTGAATTTTCACCTCTTTCTAGAAAGTTCCAAGAATTTCAAAAGAAGAAGAATATCTTTTATGTATTTTTATTTTATTTTAATTATTACGGGTCCATCAAGGCTCAGATTTTTATGAATGTACGGCCATACTTAAATGCGTTTAATGCTTAATCAGCGCAGTTTTTTGCCACCTATCATAATTTTTAGGACTTATTGAACCGCCCTCATTTATATAATTTTCTTTATTCAATAATTTACGTTTATCGCACAAAAAGTTATAATTAAAATAAGCAAAAATTATTAATTTTGTGTTGTAAATATGTTGTTGTTGGTGTTGGTATTTTATTAATGGTTTTTCGTTTGCCGTTATTATTATTATTGTTATTGCAAAACTACTGCATACAAATTGGAAATTTAATGTTTCATATATTTTACGACTTCTTACAAATTATAAATAATGCAATAATTAATGAATTAAAATTTGTAATAAAATCTTTAAAAAATAAACGGTTAAACTTTTTTTCTTAATCGTTTAAAGAATGCGTAAACTGTTTAAGGGCATATTTCTTATGAGAAGAAGTGAAGTTTCCTCAGCAAAACCCCTTAAGGATTGAGTCTTTTTAAACATTTACAACACATAAATTTCTTATTTATTTCGATCGCACAGAATTTAAATTTAATTTCTTTAAGGTCCTCACCAAAGGTACTTACTGCTATGGTACACATAGAATAGTGCACAGCATGGTTTGACCTTCTTTGACCCTCGGATATGAGCTGGCGTATGCATGTATGTTCTAAAAGGCTAAACGGTAGTCTGTTCAAAAAATAAGGTGACTTTTTATTTCTCTTAACAAATATTTATTTATTCATGAGTGTGTCTTTTGTTCTCTTCAAATTGACCCCCCTCCGCTATAGGTCACTTATGCCATCGTTTTTTCCGATCTTCGAAGCACTTTTGATATGCGCTCTCTGGTATGGCCCGGAGATCTTCTAACGATGCGGTCTCTACATCATTAATTGTGGCAAACCTCCTTGCAAGGTTCATTTTGAATTCCATAACTACTCCTAATAACCTTAGTTTTTATATAAAATCTAATCTCTTTAATCTTTTATCTCTAAAACTATATATATGAAATTGTATGTATGTCTGTCCGCTATAAACGCCGAAACCCCTGGACCGATTTTGATGAAATTTTCAGGGAAATTCTAGAACAGCCTGTCGAGTAATTCTGTGAAGTTTGGTGCCAAAAACCGGGGGAAAAAAATTGTTTATTTGTATGAAATAAATTTTGCTTCATCAGTTTGCCATTGAAAAGTATGTCAAATTGGAAATCGAAAGGCTGTCAAAAAATATAATCAAAAAATTTTATCTCAAAAATCGCTTTAATTGTTCTTGCGTCTGATAACGGAACGTAAATTTTCGTATATCACAAGTTGCTCCACTGAAGGTAAACAATCCATGGAGCAAAATACAGAGCTTCAATAAAGCAAATTTCTTGCTGATACGCCATTGAAATACTTGATATTTGTACTTTTATTAAATTTTTATTTTCTTCGCTGATACTGGAGAGGGCAGAACAACGTCTGCTGTGCTACGCAAGTACAATATATAATTCGCCTGGTCCTTTCAACTGTGCGTTTATTATTTCCATTATTTTTCTTTTTTCAACAAGTTGTCAAACTACCGCATAGCTTTAGGTAAATATGACGAGCTCTCACTTCTTTTTAATAGAAATGTAAACAGAAAGATGCTTCAACAAATAGGAAAAAAAAGCCCACACACATTGTTCCCAGTGGTCTATTTAAATACATTCTATTTTAGTAGAGAACAGTTAGTACAAACACAAGTAGATGTGCGACAAGAACGGCTCATGCGATGTGATATTATTTTCTTTGTTATTACTGAGGCAGACAGATGACTTTGTTGCGCCACCACACACCCGACTTATTAGCAAATTTTTGTGAAACTGCGAAAGCGAAAAAGAGGAGAAATTGCCTCGGAAAAAGTGTGAATCTAACACAAGAATTATAACTTAAAAGAACTTTTTTTTTGCCGCCTGCGATTTTAAAGAAAATTGCTTCAAATTCGCTGCGTTTTGTTTTGACTTTTCTGCGAAACAACGCTTTTCGAACAATGTCATCTGCATATTACAGAAGTGCGAAGTGGGCTTTTTGTTGTCGTTTAGTTTCTTGCAGGTGTACTTTGTTTTTTTGTTGTACTACAAAAAAATTTCAAAAGTGCCATAAATATTTGAAGTACAAAACGAGACAACAGCAACGCCAACACCAAGAACAACAACGCGAACAGCAAAAAGAAAAGACAAAAGAAAAGTCGTCTGACATTTTATGAAATCCTGCTTCATTGAAATGTTTATTACTTTGTTGCTTAGACTCTCGTAAAGATGGTTGTCTCCATAAAGGCTTTGTGCCTTTTGTAGTTTTAATAATACTTTTTTGATGAATGATTCTAGTAAGTTTTTCAATCTTTTGGTGTGGAATTTTTAATCGTTTGTGAGTTAATGAAGTGTGGGTATAGCAGAATAAAAGTGGAAGATATTTGTTTACAGCTCAAAAAGATAAAGTATTCAGTTTCGACATGAAAATTAGAGTTGCAGCGCTCATGTTCCAAAGGCATAGGTTAATTTCGAAATTTAAAGTTTTATGACTTCGAATAATGAATATGTCCAATTCCAGTGTTGATACGCGTATTGTTTAAAAATATATGCAAAATCTATTTAGGCTTTTGTTGTCTTCCGTTTAATTCACTTTTTTTTCCGAAGTGATGCTTTTATTTTTGTAGTCTTCGAAAAAAAAACACCAATTTTCGAAAAAATAAAACTAACTTCGAATTTAAATTATTTCAAACCACATTAAGGGTATAAAGTTAATTTAAATTTCAATTGAACAATGTTGATGTTAAAGCGTTTTTGTGTCTCACATTGCCACATTTTGCGAGGCGTTATTTTCACATGCCAGTCGGGTGCTTAAACATAACCACTACTATCACCGTCACCAACAACACGGCTGCAAAATGCAATGGCAGTGCATATCAAAGTCATGCATTCAACTTTATGCGAGTATGAATGAATTATGTAGGAGAAAGGTATCAGTAGACAAAAATAGCTTGCCGAAATTTACATTTGCACCTGAGAGTGGATTGGTGCATACAAGTGTGTATATTAGACTGTGAACTTTCATTTATGTATGACTTTGAAAAATACTACACACATGTCACACATACTTGGCAGGTATCCCGAGTTCGCCGGTCTATGGCAAAGGAACATGTGCATAAGCCTAAGTGCCATTAGGCTTTTTCTCAATAATGTTTTATATCTATTGACGTACATAAAACGAACATAATGTTAAGTAGCACTCTGTGGATTCGCTGCTACTGACAATGTGCATAATACATATTTAAAATATGTGAGGAGTGTTTGAAAAAAAATCAAATGGATTTGTCGGTTTCCCATGATGTGACTCAACTTTCTGTTTCCAGACCAGACACTTTGCACTTCTCTCTGACTTTTTTTCTGAATTGGTTTTAAGTGAAAAGTTAAATCAGTTGCAGATGGGTTAGTCTTAGACGAATAATGGATTAACATATTAAAATGAACAAAAAAAATTAATAATGGATAGACAGATAAGCCTATTTATGAATATGAGTACATATATACGGGATACGTGGATACGTACAAGTGGATAAAGTTGACTATATAATAAAGTTAAACAACAACACTTTAATATATAACCAAGTTGTGGCTTAAGTCTGGCATCTACATATTGTGCACTACTGATTTATACGAAAGCTCGAAAATTCAGGTTGAGATACCAAACCATTAAGACCTACAGCTATGGACATGTAATAAAATTCGATACTAAAAATGGTGAAAAGGGAACCATTCAAGTCAACACCAAAGATAGCATCGGATATTATTGAGTCATTGAACTTAGAAATATCCAGACTTGCCCGAAGGCAAATGAATGAGGCAATGGACGCCTTTTTCAAAAAAAACACCTAAAAAAAAAATTTTAAATTAATATTTCGAAGCGTTTAACCTTCGCCAAGACCCATCGAAAAAATTCATCAATTTATGGGAAACCGTATTTTGGAGTGACGAAACTAAAATCAAAAGGATAGGATACATGCCAAGGGTACAATCCTAAGTTCACACAGAAGACGATAAGACACGATTATCTATCTATATATATATGAAATTGGAAGTATGTTTCTTTGTTTGTTTGTTTATCCGTTATGGACGCCGAAACCGCTTTACCGATTTCGATGAAATTTTCTGGCAATCTCTATAATAGCGTTTAGCTGTATACTGTGAATTTGCCAAATATTAAAACCTAATCAATTTTCTCAAATTTTTCTTCAATTTTCTCAAACTGTACAGATACAAATGAAACATAAAAAGAAAGCAGCATCCGAGAATTAAGTTTGCCGGCAGTGCTGCTGTACAAAGTAGAAATGTTCAAATGTACGAATGGAAAAAAAAAATCACAAAAGTGAAGAATATGAAATTCCACCCAAAATATCAACAAGAAAATCACATCAGTAGACAGAGCATACAACTGCTGAAGAGCGAGACGCACACGAAAGCAGCAACGCGCCGGGCCCCTGCTAGTGTAATATAAAAAAGAAAATATAAATAATTGTGCCACTTATATGTCCATTAAGAATGCTATTCTACATAAGGACAGCTTTCCGCATTTGACCAACTCTTCTAGATCAAATAATATTATTGGGAAGCATCATCCGTGAGGTTTAAGTTGACTGAGTCTGGGCTAGTAGATTGTCTTAGGCTGTTGCCCTTGATGACAGAGTTAATGGGCTCCATTACTTTTGCGTTGGAGATACTTGAATTCCTTAGTTGGTATTCCCATCTCCACCAACCAGTAAGTTATGACTAATGTCGTAACAAAAAATTATTAAAGTACTGCTCGAGGAATTATTTTAGCAACCTAAGAAGCCTTTAATGGATAGCTAAGCTAAGTTCTTTAACTTACAGCACTCAATGTTTGTGTCTTATTATTTAACCACTTCAATAAAAATAATATGAAATTATAACGTGGGAATGAATTTTCCCCAAATATACATACATAATAATTTATGCATTGGACAAGAGTGAATTTCGCAATACTTTTATTCCTACATACATTGCATTTCTAATTACTGCCATTGAAAAGTTGCCAACCACATGCGAATAAAAGTTTTTGTTTTTTCTCGACTTCAGTTCACTCTAATCCTCAACCGAACGTACTCGTCGTTGCACAAACCGAAAGACCAAAAAGTTTTTACTTTAAATTGTCAATTCAACATAATTTAGTTTGACAAATTCTAAATCAATTAGTGCTAAGCTCAACGAAAATGTTAGCATCCTTTTGATGTTTGTTGCGCAAAAAAGGCGAGCAAAAATGTTGACCAGCAAATGTCAGCAAAAATTCTACGATTTTTGTTGTGTAAGTTGATGAAATGCAATTTGCTCGGTTATTTATTTTTTTTTTTTTAATTTCGTAACCTACCAAAAAATAAAATTCAACCTAAAGTGAACGCTTTATTCTACATTGTTTCATAGAGTGGGCGCCCGGCGCTTTAGCCGTTTGCATGTTGCCTTCAAAAACTGACTTCTGCACTGTCATTGCTCCACTTTGGGTATGTCCACGGCATGTCAAGGACCTTTCTTCGATGTCAACCAGCGCTTTGCCACTCGCGTAAGTTTCTCATACATACACCCCTCCGCAATTCTAACTTAAAATGTCCGCCTGCTCTTCATGCACCAAATAAATGTGCAGTTTCTGTCCCTAGGAAGTCGATCGGATATTGAACAGCAATTATTAGAACATTATTATCCGGATTGTACAAGAAAATGTTAATGGCTCCCAGTTTGTATATCGACTCCCATGCTGTAGCTCTTGTTCGTAACGCACTTGCTAAAACTGGTGCATTAAAGTATTATGGATCTCGGCACGCCTGGAAGTAGCAGTTTTCGTCCCTGCTTTGACCGTGTTGTATTGACATGCATCGATATTCGAATGCATCAGTTCGTTGCTTTCTTTTGGATCATTTGACAATGGTAGTTTTAATAGAGAAGATCAGCATTAGTTTTGTATAGAAAGACAAGCGAAGGCAACCGGATTCGGTCATAGTCAGCCGCAAATTATTGAAGCCATTCCAACTACCGAACAGATACTTCTTCTTAGTTTACAACGTTAATGCTCCTCCTTCGACTTGGTAACGTTCTCCAGCTCATCTCTATAATCGCGTTATTCTTCCCCAACCGAATAAAAACCGCACCAACAACAAGATTTTTACTTTAAAAAAAATTTATTTTATTTGATGACCGATGTTCTCTTCATTCTTAACTGTTAAAGATTGTTCAGAAGGGCGAAAAGTCTGCAATATCATCATGTGGCAAATCCTTTACTGCTTCGCGGAGGCAATCAATTACCACATCAAACAGCCATCAGGTCATCTCTGGACTGATCAACTATCAGACTTCGTGGCTGATCAACTATCACACCTCTAGGTTGGTCAACTATCACACTTAGGGGCTGATTACCGATTTTATGTCGATCGTTGAATGCTTTATTACAAGCATTGGTCTGTGTGTTTGGTATAGAGAACGACTGTCCAAAGTCCTCCGTTGACACGTCGGGACAAATTTCATTATAAATACACAATTTCAAGCAAAAATTTTTTTTAAAGAATTGTTCCATTGTGAATATCAAATTTACAAAATTCCTCCTTTGAACGGCACACACAACATTTATTTATGGCCTAAAAAAAGACATCGTGTCCATTATACGTGCTAGAAACACTACAATCAAAATTATTTCTGGTGATTCATATGAAGTTCCTATGTGAATGAATTTTTCAATTTAAAATGCATACGAAGAAACGTGGGTAGAATTGTACTTGTAAAGAGTTGAGACCAAAACCGACAATTGGAATATGACGCAGCAGCATTGCAGCAGATTTCTTCAAAAGAAATACATTAAAAAACGCAATAAGACTTAATGGAAAGCTGCAATTTTAGTGTTGAGAAATATCAAATTCGGCTAATTACACAGCTGTTCGCCAGCTATTTACACTGACACTTCGAATGGTGTACATGAGATAACAGTCTATGCAAACGCCTAATGATGTAGTATCATTACTTGTCTACTTGTGAAACACAGCAAGGCATACGGCAATATGTGTAATCTACTCTTTCGTAATAATATATGCATGATCTTACCACCAGACTAATTATCGCACACCGAGTATCTATAGGATTACTTTTGGTCTATATCTACATTATACTCGGTTTCAAAGTATCGATGCTAAGAGTACCTGTATTTGAAAGGAAAGCATCGAAGAAGTACTTGTATTTACTTGTATCGCTTTATTCCTACTCGAGCCAAGCGGACACAACGTGTATCTTTTGCATAACGTCTTAAGCACTGAAAACTTTTCTTTATAAAATCGCACAATTTTCTTATTGACCAAGAAAATTTGTCTTGCTAATAGTTATAATAATTAATTTGCTAATAGTGCGTTTTATATCATTTACTGCAAAAGTTTGTCCACACTATTAGTTTCAATTGTGAATTTGGCAACACCAATCAAAGCAAATTGTCTTTCAATCTCTCTTTGCTGTTTGTGAAGTTGAACCGGTGTGTCAGGCTATTGCTGTGGTGGCGAGACTTAGCGGTAGGTAGGTAAGAAATGTGTGGTAAACTGTTTTAAAGGCTATTTTAAAACACAATTAATATTTAAATAAAAAATAAATAAAACACGATTACCAACAGTTTTGCAAACGTCATTTGCGTCAAGCAGCCGCCGGCACTATCGCATACATACGCACATCCCACTATCTAGCGAACAAGAAGAGGCAAAAAGCGCAAACGAGCGAAGAAAGCACGCAATACGAAGAAACATGGACGAGACCGAGCATATCTTGCTAATAACTGATATTGCAAATAATGAAGTAACTCGATTTAAAATAAAAAAGCACGCCACTTTGTGTGAAGTAATGGATGAGTTCTGCAATCGCGTCTGCCTGCCCAGGCAAGCTGTGATCTTCCTTTTCGCTGGACGGCTCCTCAATGAGAACGACACTCTGGCTTCGCTCCATATGGTGGAGGGCGACATTATATACGTGTTTCGTGTCAACGAGGACCATGATAGACGGCGGAGAACGAACTCTTGCTAGCCCACACGAATTGTAACCGTCTGGCAAGTACCAACTCTGTCGTTAAGCTGGGGTCGAATCTGCTCGTCTCTGCTTTTTTTCCGATATTTCATGGCATTCACCATTAATTATTAATTGATTACTTACCTATTCAATGTTGTCAAATTTACATTAAAAATAATGAAAAATAGTGTTACAGACTACAAGTTTAACGACTATTTTCTTCGAATAAGTTGTCGGATAATTTGTGTGACCTAGATTTATTTACCATAGTGGCATAATAAAACATTCTTTATACTGAACTAAAGGACGGCATTGGTGTGCCTTCCTGGTGGCATGATGTACTATTGCCTGCATTGTTGACTGTTAAAAGCTTTTGGATTTCTTATATTTCCAAATCAAACGGGTTTGCTCGACCCGTTCTGCCAAAGATCATTTTTGGCCTTGTCCAAGTCAAAGGCAATCATAAACATTCCCCACTTGCGTGGACTTCCGAAAAGACAGCAACTCTCCGTCGTGTGTGAGTGTGTAAAATAGAATAATAAACTCGCGCACGTGGCAACTTGTTTCGTTTCTATTTTCGCCCTTTTCTAACTAATATATTTATGTTACATCTTTGCTGTCCGTGCATGCATTCAATTCAGTTCAGTCATGCATTCACTGCATGTAGTCATCCATTCGCTCACTCAGTCAGTCATTTATTTGCTTCAACCGCTTGATTGTGGCACTAAATTAAATTACAAAATTTATGCTTAATTCTTGTTATTGCTTTATTTAACCAACTGTGCTTTGTATAATGCATGCGACTTGCAGCACAACTGTGAGAGCAATGAACTTTAGCTTGTTTAATTTGTTATTTATTATTATATGAAAATTTCGCCAAATATCTACTTGGTAAGTTAAATAAGAGAAAATCCAGCAAATACCAAAAAAAAGAAGCTCATGTCAGTTCTTAAACCAAACGTTATTACTTCAAAAGTTGCAGTAAGGACATTTGTTATTTACCTTATGACTTACTCAAGTAAATAACCGACATTCACACCTTAAGCTTTTACTTTCCTTTCGTCTAGTATTCCATTCAAAGCAATTTTAATTTGATTATAGTACCCTAGATTTTCTTTCCCCCGTCCTTTTCACTTTCTGTCTCTCTTTGCACTGAAAACGTCACTTTCATTACTGTTAAAGTGCACTTAAACGCTGCCAAGGGAATTTCTAATTACTTTATTTCAATTATATTTGTCACTACTTTCACATAGCACATTAACGCCCATCATTTGTTGCGTTGTTTTGTTCTGTAGTAACTTCAAGTCAAAGTGGCGAAACGCATCTCATTATAAAGTCTATTTATAATGTACTCGTGCTTATTGAAGGCAACTTCAACTTCACTCAGTGTCAGGTTTCAGCAAAGGCACAGGCAGACTGGGACAGACGGTATAGCTCAGTTAGTGCCAGGCACGACTGTTCATCATCAGCGTCAGTAGTTGGCAACGGTAGTCATAATGAAAAATACTTGGGAGAGTCGAAACATTTACCGTTGGACCACAAAAAGGGACGTTTCGAGTGTACTTTACACTACGTGAACTGAACTGAGCAACTTGGCTCATATTTCTTACAAAGATAGAGTTGCGAAATGGGAAATATCGTAAATAGGAAAGTTACTGGCACCTGTTGTGTAGTGCCTTGCGGAAAATCGCAAGAGTGAGTAATAATACAGAAGTTGCTGCATTACATCAAAAGCAAAAGGGCTTTTATCAGCTGTTCAATAATAGATTTATTATTTTTATTACAAAAATAATGATTTGCATCAAAAATATTCACGAAAAAAAAAAATTTAAAATTTGGAATGAAAAATTTTGAGAAACACTACATCATATTGAAATCGTTCAAGGTAAATAAGATCCGTGCTTCAGTTAACTCCAAAATAGGATAAAAATTTAACTACGGCTATGCTGAAATTGTGATATTCTTCATGTAGCACCCACAAAAATTTCAAACAATATTCATTGTTCTGACTTATGTCTAATGAATGATAACTATACATAGAGCAGTTCACCGCGGAGTTTACGAAAAATCATTTCACAATGTTTCTGTGTTTGAAGCTGGCCATACACGACAAATATGCTCGTGTTTCAGGCCATGTTCATCGTGTATGGCCAGCTTAAGCTAACAAACATATTACAATATCTTTGCCGAATATTCAATAGAATGATGTAGACCTAAACCTTGTTTTACGGGTTTTTATGGAATAAGCACCGTGTAAAACGAGGATTAGGTGTATATACAGACTACATACAAAGGAGTCAATAATAATAATAATTTGTGTGGTAATAAAATTTTTTTTAAATTTTTTTTCTCAGAAGGAGAGTATATCGTCTATTATAAGATAAAAATCGACTATTGTACAGATTAATATTTCGGACAAGTGTTTGAAATTTAACTTTTACCGTCAGTTTGTAAAAGTAGGGTTGTTACTGAATTTTAACATAAATAAATGAGTTTTAATAATAAATAAACAATTAACAATTAGTAAATAATATAATGTGTGTCATGTGAGGTGCACTGGTCTCACCCTTTTTAGCCTTCGTTTCCGAGTTAGTTCTACTTCTGTTTATTTTGATTATTTCCTTATCTACTATCGTAATTCGTAGGTATCGATGAAGGTCCATGTTGATAATATACCATTGGGCTTTAACATAGTATACAACTTTGCCATGAAACTTGTAACACGGTGATTGATATAGCAGTACAAACTAGTCACCCAGTTTTTAAGCTGCGGAGTTGAAATTTAACATAAAGTCTTCTTATTATTATGTGCGTTCGAAACCATAAAAATGCTACTAATTTTACTCTATCCCATAAATGGATGGACTGTTAATGACAAAAAAGTGAAAAAACACTGTTAATGGATTTTTTGATAGAGTTGCTTTTATAGTACTAAGCTTACTCTATTACTCTGTTACGATTACATTTTTGTCTTAACAGAAATTTGGATAGATACTGGTAATGCACTGTAAACTGACTACAAAAATGGACAAGAACTTAATTTGTTGTGTAATCGCGAGATTGTTTTAAAATGGCGATAATTCTGAAAAAAGAGATGCGTTAAAGTCTTTGTGTGACAAAAGTTATACATTTTCAATAACGAACAATATTTTTGAAAGAAATTATCGGTTCTCAAAAACATTGTACCACCAAGTGATAAGTGATTCCTACGGGCGCAAAAGCCCGTAGGAAACAAGCATGCTAATGTTATGAGCCAACCTTCGGCCTCCCGTGCAAATCAAATTGCACAGTAAAGAAGAAACATTTTGAAATGCCATATTTTACATTTAACTTAACAGACTGGTAACATGGATATTTTAGACTATTATGAAAAACAGCTTTTTTTGTAACAGCTTGCAATGTGTGTAAGAATAGCCCAAATGACAAAAGCCTCTATCTATTCAACTAGTCTGAAACTTTTTAGATAGTGTACTGCGAATAGAGCGGTAACTCCATTATTATAAGAGATTTGGAAATCTCTGAAAATATTATTTCTGAACCGCACAGCGCGATACGAAGTATTTTCAAAAAATCCGGAATAATTATATTGTGTCATAATCAAAATAAGCACTAGCTTTGGTTACACAATTACGAATCATCATGACTTTTTTTGAATTGAAAAGTACTATAACTTTGATATAGCCGAAGTTAAAGTTTTCCTTGTTTTATCTTCATGACTACATCTTCACCGACTTTTCCGTTCAGTCAGCTCAGAAGCGTTTTTTGGCGTGTATAGCATATGAGTGAGCGTAATTTAAGTAAAACGTTTGATTTATTGTATTGTATTTTAATTACTTATATATTTTTTATTATTATTATTTTTGTTAATATTTAACAAACATATAATTTAAACTAATGATGAACAAATATTTACACATAAAACTATTGATGCTTCTAATTAACAATTATTTAATACCTCGTATTGTTTTAATAAACGAATATTTTTTGTGGTTTGCTTTGTTTGTTGCCAATTATTTGCAAGTGTGAATTTGCTTTTGGTTTGTTTTAATGTTACCGAAATGTGTTCATGCCGTGTTCATATAAGCTAATTGTGTATTTCACGGTTTCAAATTTAATTAAATTTAGTTATTTTGAGCGTCTGTCTGTTAGTCAATGCACAACATTTTATTGAAAATAACAATATAACATGACTTCTTAATAAGCATGAAAGCTGACAGCATGAAAGAAACTAAACTAAACAAAAATGTGTCTGTGATAGGCTTCACTTTCAAAGAACTTTAACAAATGTATGTAAGGCATATATTAGTTAATTCAACAGACTTCAATTTTGTGTTTATAGTCCCAAAAAAGATTCTCATTAAATATACGTTAAAAAGTTTTAAAATATTAGAATCAATATAAACAAACGCCAAACACATATTTTGTGTTCCTTTCCCTGCTTAAGTCACTGCACCGATTTTGATAGATGTTCACAATCAAATTTTTCTCAAAATCAGGCCAGTGAAAACAAGTTCCTAATCTATAAGACAATTACTAAACCAATTTGGACATATGGAGCAGAAATATGGGAAGTTGCCAAAAAATCAAATATAAAGTTAATCCAGAGGCAACAATCAAAAATGATTCGCACCATCACCAAAGCCCAATGGTATATCAACAACACTGACCTTCATCGAGACCTACGAATTGCGACAGTAGATGAGGAAATAATCAATTTAAGCAGAAATTACCAAACCAAACTTTCCCAGCATTCGAACGATGGTGTGAACACATTATCATTAGAAGAACTAACTCGGCAGCGTAGGCTAAAAAGGGTGAGACCAGTGGACCTCACATAACACATATTACTTCATTACATGACTTACTCATTGTTAATTGGTGTTATCTTTAATTGTTTATTTATTGTTAAAATACATGTATTGTTAAATTCCAGTCACAACACGACTTTACAAACTGATTGTTAAAATAAAATTCACCCACTTGTCCTAAATATTAACCTGTACAATAGTCGATTTATTTTTCTATAATAGACAATGTACTCTTCTTTTGGGAAAATTAAAAAAATAGAAATAAAAAAAAACAAAAAAAATCAGGCCAGTGGTAGGTTAGAAAAGGTGTTAAACAGGTGAGTGCAGTAGAATGAAAGAATAGAGCGGCACGTGTGCTTCTCTTTTCAGTTCTAACGATTTTGTGAACAATGTGGGGATCGATGAATTTCGTATGTTTGCGCTCTCTTTGCTATCATTAATGTTTTAGTGTTGTATTGCTCTTGAGTGAGTGAGTTGCTCACTAAACAGAGGAAATAAACATGTTCTGTTTGCTCAGTTGTTCCTTTGGTTTTTACAAAGAACATTGTTTACAGGAAACTTTGAGTTTCCCCTCGTTTGATTCAACATGTGCGACAGTCACAGTACGCACCCTTTGGACAAAAATAGTACTATGGTGCTGAGTTTTTCAACACCTTAAACAACGTCTGATCAGCTCGATAAATAATAAGCATTTTTCTAAGTGATTTATATGTTGACTCAAGGATTGGTAGCCGCCAATCAATCACAGTTACAGTATTACATTACAGGCCTAAATCCAAGACTACCCAAAAATTAAAACCAGCAACTTTCCATTTACTGAAATAGTATTTTATAGTTCTAACTATTGTTCTATTACATATAACCCAAGAGCCTCATGGCTTTAACAAACTCAAATCAATTAAATATCTATTGCTATTGCTACTAGCCAACAAGTGTGATTCAGCCTATTGTAGTATTAATTATTTAACTAATTAATAAGCATGACAGGGCAAATAATTTGCCAAAACAATTAAGCACCGATAAAAGTCAAATAAAGACTCACTCACTTCCACACAAGCACTTGGAACTTAAGCCGCACAAGCGAAGCTAAAGGAAAAACTCATGGCTGCACCAATTTGCAAGGCTAGATAGCAACGCGAGTGGGGAAACAAGGAGAAGCATTAGAAGCAACGCTCAACACTCAATTGCCACTAATTGGAAGATTAATTGTGGTTATTTGCGTAAATTTAATTGTTGCATACACACACGTGCTTTTGCATGTAATTTGTGTATGTGTGTGTAACAGCTCTAGCATATGACCTCCTTAGTACTTAGGTACTAAGTAGCATGAAGCAAGTCGCCAATTACAGTAGCATTGCAATTGAAGTGGTATAAACTTCAGTTAAGCTCGTAGCGAATGAGAATTGTTGAAATTCAGTTGCTATCGCTTCAAAGTTGAAGCCTCAATTGAGATTGTAGATTCAATTTGAAGTTGAAGTAGAAGTTGCTTACGGCTTCAAGTTAACTACAAAATGTAAAGACGCGCCGAATGCAAATTTTATGCTACACGGCGAAGGATATGCGGGGACTTTGATGCAAATGCAGCGAACACAACTCGTTAGCCTCAATCACATAGCCTCGGCAAGTAGTGTGCCGAGTAATGTCGAGCGGTTGAAACGCCAAACGCATAAGAAATCGCTTTTCACGCCATTTGCTCCGCATAAATATAAAAAACCAAGCAGTCCATATACATATAAAGGTCTTATAGCCGCTCATTATTTTTTTCTTTATTTTTTTACAACGTGTTATACGTCGAAATCACATTAGTCGAGGCGTTTGAAACGAATGATTCGCAGTGAAATATTCCACCCGCAATGCGAAGTAGTTGATGCGAAATGACGCAAATCGTTGATATTAAAAGATATAAAAAGGCGGAATGCTGGTGATGGTCTTGATGATGCAGCTACCGTAGACGGCAATGCAAGTGTTCAAGTGAAGAACAAAAACTTGAAATATGAGCTGGGGAAATTGATGGCAAACGTTTCTAGCTTTATTGCATCAAATTACCATAACATTTTGTGCTTAAGAATTTCTCGGTTTAAAGATGTTTTTATGGGGGACTTTGGAAAAATGTGAAATGTTGGGTTTGGCTTTAGGTTTACTTTAGTACAAAGTGTGTAATTTCTAAACTCAAACTCTCATAAAAAATTCCAATTGTTTGTAACAGTTTTAACATATATTTTAATAAACATTCTCAAGGTATCTGACGGATATTTCTTTCTATAAAATTAAATTCCATTGTATGTAAAAGTAGGCTTTATTTAACATTTGGCTTAAGTTTAACAATAATAGTAATTTAAACTATTCGTGCATTCCGTTTGATGACGTGCACTCCGTTTGATGACGTGAACCCAAAAAAGCCGCGACTGCGACTCGAGCTTGCCTTTTTATACTACCCAACGGCTTGCATTTTGCTCGCGTCAATACAGTCGTTATTTTGCACACGACACCAAAGGCGTTACCTTTTGCACATGACATGTCCACAGACGCACTTTAGCACATGACATGTCGCAGAAGAAATAATTCATCCACATGAAAAGCCATTACAACAACAATGTTGTTGTTGTTTTTTTTTTCACAACACACTCAATTTATAGTGTCCGCCTCTCTGCTTCGTTACTTTGTAGGGCTAACGTCCAACAGTGGGACGTTTAAAAATCATAGATCTCGTAATCTATGTATTCACGACAAATGTAGACTAGGTTCATTCCCAAGGTCACATAAAAATTGGGCAGAGTTACTTTCGCATTTATAATATTAGTAAGGATAGATCAATTCATAGCTACTCAGTTCAAATTTTCACACCTTATCTTAATACTAGATGAAACACATAACCAGACGTTACAAAAATGCGTTTCTGTTACGAAATGCGTGTCTTTTTTTTAACGCAGGTAAATTAAAATATTGAAAAAATTTTTACCGCCCGCCATGAGAATTGAACCACAACCTGTGGAACGGCAGTCGTACTACATTTGCACTAGGCAACCCAGCCGACTCACACATTGTAGGAAGCGATCCGAATGACTTCGTGCTTGAGCCGATGACGATGTTTGATTGTTTGCGAGCGTTACACTTATATAAGTATAGCTTGATAGTTGTTTCTTGTTTTAATACCCGTTTTTATACTTTATACTCGTCTGAATAAAAGTCTTTGTTTTTGTGTTCATTTATCCATTCATTAATTCATTCAACTGCAAAACCTCACAACAGAATAAAATTTCAGCTCTACTTGCTTCTGTTCATTTTAAATGACTGTGAAACTCATTTAATAATCACAAATAAATTGATTAGGTGAAATATGAATAAATAGGGCCGAACACTGAACATGTGAGCACACGGACTAATTTGACTGAACTGGACAAATAACGAAAAGCACACGAACTAAACACTCAAATACAAATTTAACTAGCTAAATCAAGTTAAACATAAACCAAATGTTGCAAATATGTGTATTTATTATACATTTGCACGAAAAGTGTACACAAAACGCAACATTTGAAACGGTCCTCTGAAATTGCGGAAGTGAGGCACGGCAGTGTAGCGACAACACGATTTGCAGTTGAAATTATTCATGATAATGACATTACCTAATGATGATTATTACAGACGAGCGGTGCTAAAACTAGAAAATTGTATCTCTACTATGTGTGTATTAGTAGAAAATATTTACAAGCTGAAATACATTTTGTTGAACATATTGGCAATCATGTTGCGCTGTCGAATGCACGGACAAATGAAAGAACGGGCAAATGCACGAATTGCCATGCTAACCAGCGACTAGCTCACTCTACGCTACTCTACTCAAGTGTACGAAACGCATGTAAGCCCAGTAAATATGAGCTACCAAATGCTAAATTGGATTTGTTTTCCCGCTCACCTCTCGCTCTGCAACTTTTTCCACACCAAATCCTAATGAATCCTAAACCACCTATTTATTTTTCATTGTGGGAAATTGCGCAGTTGCGTTGAATTTTGTTTTGTCCGATTGTTAGAAATGTCAGTGTTACACAAAGCAAGCCCTGACATTTACAAATCAAAATCGTTTGCGTCGTTAACAGCAACTGCACATGAGAGTGACCGTTTCCTAGCTTTGTGCCATGGATTTGTGCAGGTTGTAACCGATCGTTTTAATTAGTTGATTAACACTGGCTGCAGACTCTTTCAGCCAATGCGATCACTGATTACCAATTATTCAAGAAATGTCCCGAACATGTTAATTAGTTGATTGTGTTAACTCCTGCATGATTTTTGGGTTTAAATGTGTGTAGTGTAACATTGACCTATTATAAGTTTTCGATGATAAATTTTTTATATAACTTTAAAAACTCGCCTGAAAATGTTATGTGGAAACAAGCACTGAAATGGCATATATCTATATATAAAAAAAATTTTCCTTGAAATGTATGAAGCCTCATCACGTGAGCACGGCTCAACTTATTTGGCTTATTTTTTTTATTTTTTTTTTGTGATTCTTATTTTGAGGGTAAGGTTTGCACAAAAAAAAAAATGAGGAAACGCTTCGGAATAGGTTTTTTTTTTGTTTTAGTTTATGTCCAAAATATTAATTTCGTAAGAAGACATTGCACATGAAACTTTTGCCTGGTTTGCAAGTTTCTGTGCTATGCTTCTTCTTCACTTCTTTGTTTGTGTTTGTGAGTTGTTTGCAAAGAGAGTTTGAGCGGCTAATTGGAAAGATAGTGAGTGCGCTCAGTTATGATTGCAGCCCTAGCAAAGTTGGGGTGGACCGCTAGTTTAATATAAATTATTTTATGGTGCTTTTTCATTATGACATATCCGTTTAGTGTTCCGTACGTTTGAGATAAAATGGTCCATAATTAAAGTATAACTGCATAACACATTTGTCGCATTATAAATAATGACGTGTAAAAAATTAAACTTAGACTAAGTTGACTATAATGCTAGTTGCGCCGGAAAGGCAATGAAAGAGAAGGCTGTTTCCTTCTTAGGGCGAGATGATGTGGTTGTAGCCTCTTCAGCCTACGCCTTGTTGAGATATGGGTGAGGGAGGATGCCAGCGGACTTGGGTTGCGACATAAGTCTTGAGTGAAAGCGGCAGCTGTGAGAATTGCGGACGTACCAAGGGGCGAGCGTTAATTTTTGGAGAGATTTCGGAAAACCCAAAAGAAGTCTATAGTCTGAACATAACGTGGTAAATCATACTAAAATGTGTCGTCACTAAGTATAATTACTAAAGCTACTTAAAAAAAAATATTTCAATATAGTACAAAATCAACCAATAATATATTCGCTAACATACTCAAAGTAGGAACCCTCTCCATGCGAGTTGAACTCACATTTGGCTAGATATTTTTGTTTTAATTCCGAAAAATTCTACATAATTCTATTCTCTCCAAATTATATTCGTATATCGTAGCTACTCATATGTACAACCCATCTACTCAGTGAGTCCATTGAAAAAAAATCTAATAGTTTGGAGCTTCTTTGAACACACACTCATAGATATAACCATACCCTCTAATGATAAGGACCACCTCTGACAACATTTACCTTTACCGCATTACTTTCTGATGATAAGTCTACACTTTATTTATTCTCAGTTGTTAACTGAAAGTCTTACGAAAACGATTCTTCGTTGACCAAAGTTTCAAGTGCAAATGTGTAGTGACTGAGGCGGTGAACCAAAGTAGAGGCTTAAGAATATGTGGGATAGCTTTCGAGTTTCATTTTAATTATGAACTCGTGTAAAATCCACAGAGGTGTCACATAAAATAGGATGCGGAATCAGGGATCTAGGGCTTGTAGCCTTTTCAAGCGTCGCTATGTGGTTGACATGGTCGTCTAACCTAATGTCTCTTTCATAGTTGAGATCTTTAATTCTCGATGCAAAACAGAGTTCCAGACATATAACTGTGCATTTACGATCCACCGCAGTAGCTTGAACTGAAGCCTCTGAAGAATCTGAGACACGATTACTATTTGTTAATTTAGTAAGTTCATCAGATTTTGAGTGAGTTAACAATGAGTTACCGTCATCTCAGAGCATACTTTTAGAATCACTTGGAGTGCTCCTTTTAAAGACTAAATGTTGATTGCAATTGAATTTGAATACGTCCTCAATTATGGTTTCTCATTGGTTATTTGGTTATTTATCGAGTTTTTACAATTCAAACTATTATTGCAGAACTCAGCGATTGAAATTTTATATCCGCCTCAATTTGTTCTGTTTTATAATATGTTGTTTTTCCGGAAATTTCTTTCTAATTTTTTTCTTCCTCAACAATATTTATACGTTTACGTTTCGAGTGGGTTTATGTGCAACAAACTGGAAGTTAAGTTTCACATACAAAAGCGAGCTCGAAAACGGAAGTTGAATGTTTTGTTGAACAATATTATTGGCACATTGCAGCAACAACAAGAACAACAAGAACAACAAGAACAACAAGAACAACAAGAGAAACAAGAAAGAACAAGAAGTGCAGCAACTACCCAACTCATGACTGCCTGTTGACAAGCCATGCACTCTCATTCCGCATAAAAATCGACATTACCCTAACGGCTGCGATTACCACCTGATGCCCTACTATAGCACGACAAGCACTTTGCAAATATTTATGGCCAAAGGAAGCGCAAACAATAAACTCATAAAATGCAGCATGGACAAGTGAAAATCGATTTTGAACGTGAATTATGTTGATATATATACTCGTACACATATATATGCGTTTTGTTTATGCAAAAAGTGTGCTGAAGGGAACGCTTTGTTTTTATGATTTTATGATCAGCAACGCTGGAAAGAGACAGGCGCCATAACAACAACGTGGATGAGGACATCGTGGCTTGAGTAGAGGATGCCAAGGAAGATTTTTCTCGCTGTGTTTTTTTGTTTTGTTTGTTTATTTTTATTTATTTTATTTTATTTTTTAATTATTTATATTTTTATTTTTTTGATTGTTTACATTACACTTTTGGCGAGTTGAGTCGGAATGACAGTCAAACATTGCGAAAATGCGGCGCTATACAAGGGAAAATAAAGTACAACTCCACTGTCAACAGCACTTTTTCTGCTTCGTCTTTTCCTTGATTCCTTTGAAAATTATGAAAATTATCACATCTGTTTTTGTTATTTTCCTTATTTCTTCTGTCTTTTGGTTTATTTCAAAAATTAGTGCTGAGTTGACATGTTTGACAAAACGTTGCAGCAATTAACATCTACAAAGAAAAACAAACAATTCTGTTCTGTCTACTTGTGAATTATATAAATTAGCGAACATTACTTATGTCACTATGCATTTAGAACTGGATTTGTTAATTTTTGTGATGTGTCGACTCTGCACATACTAGAATGGCTAAGAATATTTACATTACTTAGGAATTATTAAAAGTATGTAACTAAAACTACAGCATTTTTTTTATTTTTATAGTTAACAAATAAAATGTTATTCAACATTATTTCACAAAAAAAGGTTTATTATCAGCTCTGTAAATGAAGCCCTGGTTACTACGCACCAAAAGCAAACTTCCGTTCTCTAATAAAGCGGCTCTACAAGCAGGCAGAAAACTGTAATACAAACTATACCAATCGAAGCTGCTCATAATAATTGCGAACGCCATTTATTTTGTCGTTATTCCACGAGACACTGTGCAGAAAAATTGGATGAATTCGTGTAAAAAATCCCATCTAATCATACAAATCAAAGGTATTCCCACCAAAGTCGTTTTTCGTCATAGCCTCCAATGCTTGTTTAATGTATAATTATTGTATAATGTACAATTATTATAAAATGTACTAGCAACCGCACCGGCGCTGATCGGGATTTGATTGATTTTATCATTTCGAATGCATTAAAGACATGATCACCAACAATAACGCACTCAACTTTCGATTTGAGTTAAACATTTGTTTAATGTTTTACTCTAAGAGACTTTCGTTCAAGAATTTCACATACATATTAACGGTAAACTGAGGAAGCAATTTTGATTTCATGCCTAAATTTTTAATGGAATTTTCCGACTGTCCCTGTAGACTATGGCATCGAACTTCATACACAAACATTCTACTTGATGACATCCATATATGGTATGTACCAATTTTCATGGTGTTGAAGTCTATAGGCTTCAGACAAACAGCCAAACATCCTTTTATATATATTGACTAGCAAGGTTCCCGGCGTTTCTCGGCTTGTGTTTAGAATGAAGGTGTATTATTGATGACTTTTTCGGTTCATTCCTTGCTTTTATATACGATTCCTTCAAAAAACATACAAAATAACAAATTGCTTTATATAACAAAGCATTGCTTGAAACATAAGCTATTGTAACTAGAGAGAATTTATCAAATCTTTCGGTAGACGTGAAATATAAGCTATTCCAACTAGATGGAATTTTTCGACTTTCTCGGTAGACCTGCGCACAAAACTTCACTCCATTAATCTTTTTAGACTAATGTAGAGTTTTCCCGTAAATTTCATAAAAATCGGCCTAGCGGTTACGGAGCCTATAGGCAATATACATACATACATCGACTTTTAATGCATTCACCATATAGTCCAAAGTCTGGCAACAAGTGACAAAATTTCCGGATGCAAAAAAATGCTTTCAGGATAGCGAAAATCGCTTGGCGGCGTTTTTTGGAAGCAAGAACTAGAGCTTTTACGAGAATAGAATGTGGAAGTTATTCTGAAAATGGCAACAAAACGTTGAGGAAAACGGAACATATTTCACCTAAATCGAACAAAGCAATACTTTTTAAACACAATTATAGCGTAAATAGCGTAAAAATTATGGATTTCTTTTTACTCAACCTAATAAGTTTTATTTATATTGTAATATACTCTTACTTCAATCTTTTGCTGAATTCCACTTATCTTTACTCTGCACTCATCTACTCTATCCACTACAAACTTTCCTAATCATTTTTATTACTTTACTCTAATCTATTATTGTCTACACTTCTTGTTTTAAACTTTCGTGACTCAATTCTGCTCCACTCCAGAATAGAGATATTTTAACCTAATCGTCTATATTCAATCTTACTCTACTATTCTGCTTTATATTCTTCTCTACTATTTTCCTTTAAACAATTTTAATCTACACTACTTTAAATTACTTTACTGTAAAGATAAAAAATCGCAAGAACGTACAGCGTGCGACAAATCCTGGTAAAATAAATTTATTTGAATGGGAGGTTCTGCCTCACCAACCACACTCGCCCGGCTTTCCAATCATTTCAATTTATTCCGATCGCTATAATATTTTCTTAGTGACAAATATTTGAACATTTTCACACTATTGCAAAATGTTTTGATAAGGGGGGTGGTTAGTTTCTTGATTAAAAATTTATTTGCCAGCATTAAATGAAAGAAATTATTTTTCAATCATAATATTTTAAACTATAATATGCTTGAATCTTTAGATCCATATTACGAATATCTAAATCAAAATGTACATCAACTACACTAATCTGTCTGACAATCCATTTGAATTGTGTAATATTGCACTTTCTCTCAAAATGAGTTGTGAAAACTGGATGCAACATTTGAGTACGAGTAGAAAGTACGCTTTGAAGAAAATCCTTTTAAAAGCGTTGAAATAATGCGCTTATAGCGAAATGAATTTTCATATAACTTTCCCCTGATTTTGTGAAATGCATTAGAACTCAAGTGCTCCTCCTTTGCGCACTCAGGTTGTACCGATACGCTCATCGTTTGTAACAAATCAAATTGAACTTCCTTTGACGCTGGCCTGCCATCGAGATAATTATCAACTGAAATGCTGTGAAGCAGCTTTTGCGCAAGCCATAAAGTTTAATTTATACTTGCCACTAATCATTTTCCCATGGCAACTGTTTGTATTGCAAATGAAATGATATTTATGAACACCATTCGAGCGATTGTTGTGCTTACCACGCCCAACCCAACCAATGGCTCACACGTTGCGTCATTTTGAATTGCTCGGTATGACTTGGCCGCACTGACTGGTTCGACTGATTGGACTGGTTCTGTTTGTCTGGCTTGACTGCCTTGGCTATGTAAGCGCTCGTAAAGTTCGGACACTTAAGCGCAATTGTTGGCCATAAAATTCTATAAGCGCTGACTGAGTACTTGTATTTGTACACAAGTTGTCTGAGTTCTGAGTGCTGGGTTCTGTTTCGTCTTGTTTAGCGTTTTGCTTAACATAAACATGCGCTCAAGGAGCAAAGTTTACTCACCTACTAATGGCCATAAACAATTAAAGTGTTTTGGGTACAAATTGAAACTAAATACACTTAATAACGCTGTATTGCATTCGAAGTTGCTACGCTTTATTGTTGAAGCTAAATGCCGGAATAAGTGCAGTTTACACATGCAGAAACTCTTGGCTACTACGAAAATCGAAATGGAAATAAGAACGTGAGGCAAGCTGAGCGCAAGACTTGAAACTTGAGTTAGTGGTGCGTGGCTTTGCTCATTTCACTTTTGTGGTTTAACTTTTCTGATTTAAAAATAATTAATTTTTAACCCGCGATGGGAAGCACTGCTTCATTTCATATTAACGAACCAATCGGGTTTTAAGAATTTCAATGGGAATTTGTTTGTGAAGCTAACCATTATCAAGATCGCTACTATGACTTTTTATCAACGACTTAAACTAGCTGCTACTTTCATACCTGGTTACTTGAAGTTGACTTTAAAAATACAAATTCAAATATGGCATACGTTTTTGGTCAGGAACTCAAGCTTCTGTGATATAACGCTTTAGTAATCTAATATGTCGCAAGGTCATTTAACACCTACTAGTATCATGAAGTGTGTCTACTTTGTTAGGGAAATTTGGAAGCACAAATGCTTGTGACATCAGTAAGGCTTTTGGCATCTACGAATTAAAAAAGGCTGGTTAGGCAAGAAAAATAAAATATGTGTGCAGTTCACACGTTCTACAAGTGAAACATTCAACTGCAAACAAGTACTATTTTGTGAGTGTGACTAGAATGGGCGTAATGGAGAAAATATAATATTTGCTGTTTGTTTTTGTTGCTACTATTTGCATTTGCCGCATGTCCTTCTTGCCAACAACTGTAGCTCGTTTTGTTTCCTCCCGAAGTTTCTGGTGTACACAATAAAATTCATAGCTAATTCATTCACAAACTAAATCCTATAGATTTGAGTCTGTTTTTTTGGGTTCACTTTTCCATTTCATTCAGTTTCAAATCACTACCGGCGCTAAAGAAATGTATCTGCAAAAAAAAAAAAAATAAAAAAATAATGGTGATCGCATTTTATTTTGTGGAATGTTATTAAACAGAATGATTTGAAAATTCTTAGTTATTACGTCAGTTTTTTGATCAGAAGCAAGAAATTTCATATAAGGAAGGAATTCTGGTGTTGCCCAAAGAATGGCAAATGGTTACCACCAACAACATTTGATGAAATAGGGTCGTTTTTTTAAATGCAAGAAATAAATTCAAGCATGGCTCTCATTTTCTACTCAATGCTGGCCTCTGAAGCTTGCCGTGAATGCGTTAAGACTGGCGCTTCAGAGGTCGTGGATTGGAAACCTACTTTAGGCATGTTCCTCGCACTTTATACAGCAACACAATATGCCTGTGGTTGGTCTAATTGGTGTGCCTAAGCAGAGACTATAGTCAGCCAGTCTTTCATTTAAATGGTATCAACTGATATAATAACTACTGTAAACTAAAGCCGCAAAAATAAATAAAATAACGAACCAATCAAATTGTACGTAAACAAAACTATTGCGGCCTCAAGAGTGTGGAATCGCCAGGCGCAGCGCCGAGCAAAACAAATCAATGATTTTTAACTTCATTATTTCTCATCCATGGCAACTTCGCTATACAATTGACTTATCATTTGACTTTTGTGGTTTTTTGCTGTTTGCTTGTTTGTCTCCATTGGTTTTTTTTTTCTTGTTATTTTCTATGCTCCTTCGCGCGCTGACTGAATCAAATCCAGCTGAAAGCAGCAATAACCGTATTTCTATATACACATTTCTATTGAACAATGTAACATTGGAAAGAGGAAACTAGCTTGTGGTACGACTCAACGCGGACAGACAGTAGCAAATTCCACGCAATCGGCTTATGGCGACAATGCTGCGGTTTGATGGCGCAGCAGTTTGACAGGCCAAACCAAAACCAAACAATGACGGCAATAAATGGCAACGAAAATGCAGTCTGTAGGCGAGACTGTACGAATATATCGTTCAATAACACAATGAAAAATACATATTATATTCGTAGGCGCTGCTTAGTTGTGTGTAAGAGAAATCAATCAATGAGTAGCACTTATAGCATTTATAAATGAAAGCTTCAAAATATTAAATTACGGCTCGCAACCAAAATGAGGTGAGTTATTTTGGTCAAAGACTAAGTGTATGGCTGAAAGTTGCTGAGCTATAAGTATAAGGTATAAGCCCAATTAGTAGGAGTAAGCATAGGCAATTCTTTCTTTCAATGTCTCTACTAAACCCTACCGAATAGAAATGTCTGTCAAATAAAGTTGTACAATAAAAAAATCCAATTACGACACCTTTGTCGTCAACTAATTACATGTCAAGCGCTTTTGCATCTAATTGAAGGCCCGCAACAGAAATGAGTTGAATGTGCTAAAGGTGCGATTTATTATGATTAATTTTTTATATACCTATATATTTTATTTGTTGTTGCTGTACGTCTTTATTTGTGCGTTACGGTAAAATTTTCAAAATAATTACCCGTCTGGAAAGCCTTCAATTGACACCTCTCCTTTTGATTTTTTTTTTCGTTTTTCATTTCGTTCAAATTAAATGAAAATGAAATACTAAGAGAAAAGCGAGTCAAAGCAGTTGTGCAGAAGCGAAAACTTGCCATTTAAATTAAGTGAAAATCTGCTCGAGTGATTTTCTTCGAAGTGATTTCTTCTTCATGGTGCTCTGTGATTTTAATTAAAAAGGTCAAATTTACAAATTGTCACGCAAATTAAATTTGATGGCAAAGCCGGCTGGCGAGACAGACTCCTCACCGAAACAAAGGCAAGGGTTTTTGTTCCAAAAGCAATTGATTTCGTATTACGTTGATTTTATTTGAATTTTAGAAAAGAAGACTTTGATTGAATTTCCACTACTACTGCTTCGTTTATTTTAACTGAAATTTGAATTAGGGCGTCACGCAAAATTAATTGGAAATTCGATTTTAATAGCAAAAAATTCGGAGTTTTACGTTATTAGATAATACTCAGTTATTCTCTTAGACAATGTACCTTGCACCACTACCACATTCTTAAAAGTGGAATATTTCTATTCGTGTACCTAACTTTTTTCCAATTATTTACTTGAACTCATCAAAAGTACTTTTTCGAAAACGTAGTTCCGATAATTAATATCAAATCAGTAATAATGCCAGATTTAGCCATGTTAGATGGTCTAATTCATTTGTACATAAACTAATTTTTCACTGTTTAGTATTCCGAATGTTTGAGTAAGAAAGGGAACTATTGTAGGATCACTCGAGTGTCTGTCTGTTCCACTTTTACAGCCAATCAATTGAATCGATTAAGTTGTGTGATATTTCAAATGAAAGTTAAGTGAGTTTTCAATAGAGTATAAAGAAATCCGAAAATATATTCGGTAACATATTCAACACAGGGAATCCTCTCAACGCGAGGTCTCCCACTTGGCTACATACTTTTTTTTAAATAACTATAATCTTTATTTGCTACTCTCCCGAAGGAGAACACAAAAATAAAAGTGAAATAAAATTCACATGCGGGTTGTTGTTCAAGTTATGAGAGAGAGAGGACATTTAGTCCTCAGGTGTTCTAAATGGGAGATCCAAATCGTGGAAACGCTGCGAGAGTGTAGGCTATTAACCAATGAATTTATGGCAAGGTAGTTTTCGTGAGATTCCAGTCCAGAATGATGTGTTTTTTGTTACAGTGCGCAATTTCTTCAGTCAACGTCAAAATCTGCCGGCCTCTTTGAATGACGGAGTTACGGCCATAACATTCAGTCCCAACAAGCCTTCTCAGGAACTTGGAATGAAGGCTAGATACTGAGGTGGAAATTTGAAGTTCTGAACATTTCAAAACACTAAGGTTACTGGGCTATATGGATACGATAAAATTTTGTACAAAACAAATTTTTTCCCTATAGCGAATTTTATCACATTTTGAAAATCACATGCACAATAATAAGTATGTACGACTTGATTTCTCATTTGCCAAGCAGTCTAAAATTTGCAGAATTTTCAATTGTCGCGTTTGCTGTCTATTGTCAAGCAGGTTTATTGTTTAGTGATTGACATGGTCATCCAAACTAATTCAACTTTAAATCTTTGAATCTTTAAGTTTGGATGAATAAGAGAGTTCCGGATACACTACTGTGCATCTACGAACCTCCGCAGTAGCTTGGGCTGAAACCACAAGAATTGGCAGGTTTAAATTGAATGCAAAGCTGTATGCCGTACTATTTATTTTTACTTGACATATCAAGCTGAAATTTGAATATGCAAAAAAACGCTATACATTTGAAGATCGCTAAATTTCTACAACTTTGCTATATTCACAATTTGGCTATTGAAGTAGTGTGAAGTGAATTACAATTGCAACTTCGCTGCAGCAAATCTTATTAATTATTTTTACATTCCCAGTCAGTTCTCATAATATGCTGTGCTTTTCAAAACACTTTCTTTTTTTGTAAGATTTTTTTGTAAGATTTAAGCAGCTTTCCGCACTTACCGGCTCATTTCTGGTACACCGAATTCTACTTCTCAGATTTTGCTATGTTTTCTACTAACATTCATTCGAGCAATTTTGTCCGAGTACCGCTTTCAATTGCCGTAAGCACTTCACACACAAAATGCTTTCCGACACTACTTTTCAAATTTATTTTATTTTAATAATTTTCATAAATTAAAACGTTTTGTTTGCCAAAATTCATTTTGTTTGTCGTTTATGTGTGGTTGCGAAAATTATCAAACTTTTCATATTTTGCGTTGTTCTTTTTTAAATTGCTTTTATACTTTGCTTATTATTTTTGTTATCGTAGTGCTTTCAGTGGCCAGAAAATGCAAACACTTGACCGAAAAATGCGCTTAATTATTTTATGGCAAAGTTTGGCTAACACTTTACGCACAAAGGTGCAAACAGCGCAGTGTTAATTGTGCGCGAAATTATGCTGGAATAACAGAATGGCATGAGGGTACCACACCCAGCATGAAAATCGAAAATATTTTGGAAAATTCATCATTAAACGGCGGAAATTTCACCAAACATGAAAAAGCGTTTTGCTTTTAGTGTTGTCAAAATAAGCAAATAACACAACTAAATTAGTCAATTTCCCCGTGAAAAACGCGGTGTGCTGTTGTAGTCTACTAAAAGGAAATGAAATGTTTTTGAGCCGTTGCTGCCTGTTGGTGCAAAAAGCTTTTACAGGAAACTCACAAAATAACAACACAAAAAAAAATACCTGGTACCACCCACACTTGAATTACTCATTGATTCATTTGTAAACGCAAGCACTGTTGCCTATGACGGTGCTGACTTTGAATGATTTTTAATTAAACTGTAACCTGCAGCCAAATATTCAAATTACTCGAAAACAACATCTGTTGCAATACTTGCAGGCGCCCGATTCACAACCCACCGAAAACTCGGAAGAGACTCTTCAATAAATTACTTTTATCATTAGGCACTCGTATTCGTAGGAAGCTGTTTCTACCGCCTCTCTCTCTAATTTGTTTTCTTTTTTGTGCATTTAACATTTAGGATACGTCCGCCAATAAGCAAAAAAAAGTCACGATGGGTTTGAACAATGGGATGAACTATAGCATACAACGTTGGTTAATATTATCGGAAAGAGAACTCCTACGACGGGTGAGAACTCCTATCTAAGCAAAACAGTACAGTTCTATCAAAAGGGGAAGTCTTTATTATTATTATTATAAATGTATTTATTAGTTAAAAAATTGTGAGAAAAGCATTTCACCATTGACAAACTACCACACTACCACAACTGCCTTATTTTGTTACCGTAAAATCTAAATATCCCTTTCCTAGAATCCATTTATTCTAAGAAGGATACGCTGCCGAAGCAAATTATACTGAGTTAGGTAAGGTAAGTCCTTGATGATGGCAGTGTCATCTAACGTCGCCAATAATTGACGTCACCGGGGTGTTCGACGGCTAACGGATCCGAACCCCGACCTCTGGGACGGCAGCCATATTAGACTTCCACTAGGTTACCGAGGCACTGGAGTATGTTGAATGCTCTGCTACTTCTCCTACAATACCTGCCAAATTCAAACTGCCAAAGTTAAGCGTCTTAGTAGTTCTGCCCATAGCAGATATTATCTTGTGTTTTAATCAGATTAGTTTTGCAGTGTGGAAGTTCAAACCCTTGTCCCCTTCCTTATTTTTTCGTATTTGTTACCTTCCGTCGCGTGAAGAAAATCGTGTGGTTTCACCCTGCCTCAATACAAAAACTGTAATAGAGTTTTTGTTTAAAGGCCTCGTATTCAGAATTTAGATAGCTTGGGATTAACAGAGTTCCTGTTTGTTAGAGAGATCATAGTTAGGAGATCATTAATATACCGCAAGCCACTTGATGTTAAGTATTCTTTGGAATGGTGGCTATGGTTTTGGTCCATAAGCCTGCCTCTGGTAGTCTTAATTACAGCGGCCTATCTATCAACGAGATCCATAGAGTGTACATCCAGCATGGACATACTTTGACGCTGCTAGCCAAATGCAACTTCAGATGGATTTCAGTTAATCATCGATAAAGCGCAGTCTAACTTAATTAAACTTCAGTTAAAATAATGTGCAAAGTCATCGTTTTGATTCGATTTTCTTTGGTTTTCTTTTACCAAATTCCATGACCAACTCAAATAACTTTTATGCAAAGCTCAGCGAACTTCTGCTGCCTACATGCATTAGCTTCGAATTACAAACACATTAAAGATGCCTTTTTAAGCGATCTACTCCTGGGCGTTTATTTTTGTGAGTTTCCAAAAAACCAAACACCTCATAAATCAAAGCAATAGAGCTGGCAAAACCCAGGAGTATGCTTGTTAAATGCTCGTAATAAATTAGCTTCATTGGCTATGCCAGGGTTGCCTCTGTCGCTGATGCTAGGAATTCACTAACGCAAGCACACACACACACACAGTAGCGTCGCAGGAACCAGCTTCGTTTGTGCTCCATTTGCAGTATTGGCCAACACTTGATTATTAGCTTAACTGCTGTTCGGTCTGCTAACTTTGCCACTTCCACTTCCACATCCGCCTTACGCTTGCAGACAACGTCATTTTTTCGCCTGCTTCCTTCTATATTTCTTGCTTTTTTCTATATGCTTTACTTTTTAAATGTTTTTCGTCCATCCCAACCCACACACACACACATTGGCACACATTCATTGGCAATCGAAATTACATAGCAGACCCATCCATTTTGTTAATACATTTTCGATTTTTCGCCTTCGATTGGATTTTCCATTCGCTTCGTATGAGATCCGTCGCTACCAAAGTGTGGAGTGAAAACAAGCTAGCCAAAGAGAAGCTGAGAAGGGTGAATTTGCTGGACAAAGATTTGCTTCAAAATGTGGAAAATGTAAAAGCATGACATGATTTTCATTTCTTTTATTTTTTTCTACAGAATTTTTCCACATTTTTTAACTAATTTAGTGCTATCGTTTACTGGTGCAGGAAATGAGTAAAGTTTTCTGTCTCGCTTCTTCTCATCCTTAAACTTTTTTATTGAAAATTCTTAATTTGTTTTATTTTATTTTTAGACTGATTACAATTATTTCCCGCTACCATTATTAAAAGAAGTTCTAAATATTTGTGTGCATTTAACCAGAGAATTAGCTAAGGTTGTATGGCAATTTTCATTCGGCACTTTTAAGCTAATATATCCAAATAATCATAGAGTTCAATAGTGATCGAGCAACTGTTAAATAACAGCAGTAGTTTCTTATTAAGTATGTATGTTTTCTTACTTCTTCTTTCTTCTGTTTAAAAGATTCAAGTTGAACACATGTGCCTTGAAAATGCAAAATAAAAACCATTAAAATCATGTCAAATAAAAGCTGTTCATTTGACTTTAGTGCGCCTAGGTTATACAAAACAGCATACACCAGATAACAGCGCCAATGCATCAATCTTGCTTTGTGACTAGATCACAGGTATAATTCCAATTATTGTTGAGACGAAGTGTGTTCAATTGACGTAATGTTAAATATTTGAAGCCACTTAAGCAACATTGAAATTTGTGGAATTCTCAATTCAAAAACAGTTTAATTATAATTATTTGCCGTAAAGCGGTTTGCAGAGCATTCGCAGAGTATTAAAAGGCTAAATTGTTGAATTTCTTCAGTGCAAGAGTAGCCTTGAGTTGTGCTATTTAATCATCTTATTGCATAATTAGTTAACAACTTACATAAGTAGTTAAGCTCTTGTTGTTATTGTTTTTGTTGTTGTTGTTGTTGTTATTTAAATTGTGGTTGGTTCGATTCACTTGGCACGGCTTGGCTTCGCTAACTGCCAGCTGCTTAGTTGCCTCGACATGGTTAAGTGGCTAAAAGTTGTCGTTGTTGTTGCTGTTATTATTCCTCTTATGACTTAAGTTTGTTGTGTTGCTGCTACCGTTACCGCTGCTACATCAAATGTTCACACACAAACATATACACACGACTATCTACGTATACTGTTATTTCTACTTGCAGCACTTGTTTCAAGTACTATTTAATTGCGCTCAAGGTTTTAGCTAAAGTCAATTCAAGAAGCACTAATAGGCTTTATTATAGCAAATCGTAAGTCACACACACACATATATATATATATATATATATATATATATATAAACACACATGCTTTAACTATAATAAATATGATAATGATGTTCTCATTTCATAGCTACCCATTGAAGATGATATAAATGACGTTGCTCTTGAGCACACTTTTGAGATATTGGGCATTTTATATTTAGTTTCTTTTGCTTTGAATCCTTGGTAACCTAATTGGCTTTATGAAAGATGTGAGTGTATTGAAAGTGGGCTACCACTCATAGAACGACTTTCTTGTTCTTACTACAGTCGAAGTCTTTGACTTAAACATAAAATTTACGTAGTAACATTCCTAGGTGTAAGCGAACATTAAGCTGTCATGCGAGAAGTCAACAGGCGGACTCATTCGTACATACACTACACATATGGCTAACCTATACTGTCACGCATTAAGGCGCTGTCAACATGGCGGTCTAAATGTATGTTATTTTCAAGAATGTTTTCCTTTTAATTTTTGCCTTGACTTGCTGTTTGTTGTTTCGTTTTTTTTTTTTTGGTTTTATTAATCATTTTTATTATAAATCTTTTAGTGTGTGAACAAATTTATTTGTTAAATCACAATGAAAGTTGCTGTGCGCCATTAAAGCTCATAAATCACAAAATAGCATAGAAATAAATCAACCCTTTTATTATCAACACATCGCAATGTTTGTTATCGAAAGGGTTATTTATAGTTCCCCAGCGAATATGCAACAGAGGACCAACAACGCACAGCGCGTGTGAGTGCGTCGAGTATGAAGTGCCAACCAATCGAATCAAGTCGAGTCTAGTCGAGTGGCAATCAGTGTCGTCGAATTGACTTGAGTTGTGTGGTGCCGAGTTGGCTTCAACATTTAAAAATGAAAAAAAGCCAAAAAAAATTGCTCTGTAGATTAAATACAAGTAGCGCTGATAATAATGTTGTTTCCCATGATTACTTCGTAGTTCAATTGCCGCATGTTAATTTATTGCGAATTCTGAAGTTCAAGGTTGAAATTACACGCACAATAGGAATCGGTTAGGTTGCGGCATAGTAGAGAATAGAGAATAGAGACTTAATAAACGAAAAGGACACTGTGCACATTACGGACAAAATTTGTGCAACTTAGACCAGCAGACCATCATCAGTGCACAAGTTGCACAACTTTAACAGTTGCTCTTCATCCCGAGTCAATGCAGCATTTTCTTGTCGCAGCCTTGACGCAAGTGCAAAAAGGAAATTTCTTAAATGCACTTAACGAACCGTCAAAGGCAAGAAAAGCGAACAATCAACATTAATTAGCATGCGATACACACGTTCTTTGGCATTCGCTCATATAATTAAAGTAGTATGCAAGCATGATGGGTATGAGCACAACAGACAACTTTCTGCTATACAGACACTAAGCAACATGGTTTTTGTTTGCAAGGAGTGTACGCTATGCTATACTACTGGCCTTCTTGTGAAATTAGTACTAATAATAATTCTTATTAGAGCTCAACTAGCTGTACTTACGTAATGTTGAGTATTTAATACTCAGCAGATATAAAAAAAAGTACAGAGCGCGAATAGCACCGGTTTTTACACACTTGGCGGCACTCCTTCGTGTATCTTAAAAAGTAGGTACATCTTCAAAAAATCACTACACAATGTCCAAGTGTATAGTTCTATCAACGTATTGGATATTTTCATTATCTTAAAACAAACGAACTTCAACTACAGGCAGCCGTCTAATGAAATACATTTTGCAGCGGCCAATGCAGAACTTTTGTTGAACAGTGTAATTTGCTGCACTGCGTATACGCAATGTCATGCTTGAAAATTGACTGCTTTCCACCTTGCTTGTTACTTGCTGACAATTACTACGATGCATGTTCCTGTAGTAAGACATCAAAAAATGAAAGTAGAAACACCAGGACTTGACTTACGTGCAAAATTTGTATGGAAAAGTGTCACACATTACGTTAACTGGCTTGAGAACACTTTACCTGATGCGCTGTTGTGTGTCTTAATAAAAAATAAAAATAAAAAATTAATAATAAAATAAAATAAAATGGAATAATTATAATAACTAGTATTCGGCCAGAGTTTAAAATTTAATTACTATAGCGGTAATACCAAACAGTTGAGTAATATTTATTTAAATGTCTTAATCTACAGTCCACGAAATAAATATAGCAATAAACCTTATAACTGGGCTTTCAGAAAAAAAATTTTTTCCTTTGTTCTTTTATTCTAGTGATATCTGTAACAAAAGCCATTCATAATGAATATGTCACTAGGTAAAAAAGAAATTCGTAGATAGAAAAACTTAAAAGTTAGTTTCAGCTCTAACGAAATAATTGTAGCACACAAAATAAAATAAAAATAGGATATTCCTAATAATACAAAAAAAAAATGTTATGTGATATATGCCTACCCTTAGATAATATTTCTTTATTCACACGTTTTGGCACTGATTCAATCAATGTCTCAAATTTGGAAAGTGGAGTTTTTTTCCGTTTCTCCTATATGCAAGTTTTCAGATCCTTTAAGGTCTCGAATTGGCGTCCTCCAGCGTAAACTTGCAGAGACAAAATTGCCCAGATGTTCTCAATTGTATTTAAGTCTGAGCTGACAGCCGGCCAATCAATTATATTAATTGATCTGATGAAATGAAAACCTAACGTATGGTATAGTTTATATTAAAATCGGTTATATTGTTATGTTATATATATATAATAAAAATAATAATAATAATAATAATAAGAAAGTATGTGTCATAAAATGCAGAAAGCCAAGTGTAATGAGTAGCGACGTGCCGCCATTGTCAACACTAAAAGATAAATTTCATTGTAAAATATGCAATAATAAAATGGCACATGCATACACGTACACAATGGCACAGCTGGATGTTAGCCATTTATGCTAGGGTACATTGCGTTTCACAGTTCTCACCAGTTTTGGTTGCTTCTTTGCGGATTTGGAGCAACTAATAAAAATGTTATGAATTTCAAAAATGCACGACTTGTGCTCGCATATTTTATTCACACTTGGCATTAAGAACGCATGCACACGCACACACACACACACACACACACACAGATAAATACAGGCATGCATATATGTAGAATATCGTGAGAAACCCAGTCGGCATTGCCAGTAGGAAAGCAGTGCAGTTTTTCAAATTATACGTTTTCCTTTAGTTTAAGTATGACATGACTTCATATATCATATTATATATTTGTAACTTTTGCAAGTTATTTGTAAGCAACTGCGTGAATATTTCGGTTTCTTTCTACTTTTCGCTTACTTCGTGAAAAACTTATTCCAATCACAATAACTACAAAACCTTACAAAGTAATTAGTTTTCGCAAAATCAAACAATCGGAAGCGCATTATTTTTTTAATTTTTATTTTTATTTTTTGATATAAATATTTATTTTAATTTTACTGTTATTAAAGAACAACTTAAATTAAACTTAGAGGAAACGAAGAAAAGAATAACTACTTAGTGAATAGTGAACTTGACTAAGTTGGATTGGTGATTGATTCATTGGTTAACATAATTACAATAACAAAGACCTCCCCGCAAGGTCGACAGGATACAGTCTCCGGAGCCTTCACCTTCTACGCTTCCTGAAAAGGCGTTTCGCCAGACGATTTGGATGATATTTGAGCCTCAGTCTAAATACGCCTCAGCTTGTTGGTGAAGGACCTTCGCAATTTTGGGAACATTTAAATCCCTTTCAAGGTTCCCTGTTCGCATACACCAATGGGCGCCAGAGAGTTTTCGGAGGACCTTATGAAAACACAAATAGTTACTCTCGAAAGTGCTTACAAGATGTCCAACTGGGAATGTGCAAATGAGACACATTTTGGTACATACAATTACAATATTCATATAAAATTCATTTACAAAGGCGTGAGTCCCTGCAGTTTTTATTTCTTTCATTTTTATTTTTTTACTTTTTTTATTATCATTATTACTATTATTTTTTTCTTAGAACATTCAGACTGAGGCTGGCCCGCAAAGCACACGAAATTTTTTTAATAAATGCAATTTCCAGTAATTTTTGCTTGAACTTTTTGGTCTGCTTTCTCTTCGACTCTTGCTCTTTTTCCTAGTGCTCGTCTCCAGTGTCACAACTGTTGATGTCCTTGCTGCTATTGTTTCATCAAATTCCGTTTTTGTTGCTGTACTCGCTGACGCCGTTCATCTTGCTTTTGGTCAGTCCGTGTTAAAATGAAAAATAACTGCGTTGCATAAATAGTCAAAAGTTGTGTTAAAATATGTATATAATTCTTTTTTCTATACATTCATACCACTAACAATATAAGCATTACAGATATACGAGTACATCACACACATTCATACCATCAAATGCACCCATTTGTAAACGATCTCATATTCAAAACATTTTTGTTTTGTTTTTTGGTTCTTACTATAATTTGGGTTTATTTATTTATAACGCCACTTCCCGTAGACGTACATTCGAGCCACAGATTATATGCGTGTTCAGTGTGGGTGCGTTGGTTTGAGTACATTTTATTCAGACATTTTTGTCTACATTTTTTTTTTGGTTAATAATCTTTCTTTACCCTTAAATTCTCTTTTAGTTTTGTGCATTTAATATTTTATTATTTATATTTATTAAGACCCTGTAGTCTGATATTAACTCAGTTTTGATTTCGTATAAAAAATGTTTTAGAACAATCTGCATAAAATGCCAGAAATTCAGATACTCGCTCATGTGGGTAAATGTTAAATTATTGGAAAAAAAAAAAAAACACTTTTTTCATGCCCTAATAACTTTATAGAACGCAGATCATGCGTAGAACATTTTATTACTGAACAAGTGGGAACAGCAGATAGGAGAATGAAGATCGATGAGTTATAAAATACATATGTATTATATGCATATGTATATTAAACATTTGTGTACGTACACATATGTACATAAGCATGTTCAATCACTCAAAGCACAAAAAAACATAATGCACACAGAATCTAAATGCCACATAGGTAAATTGGCCCCTGGTCTTTATTGCTATTGTTCCCGTATACATTTTTCTTTCTCACTTATATGTGACTTTGTGCAAGAGATAATTAATATGTGTTTGTGTAATTATTTTTAAGCCCGCAACACATAACCACCGTTAAAAAGGAGTATAACTGCAAATGAAAATCCATCGAATGGTGTATTTTTAATCAAAATCGGTTATATAGTTAAGGCTTAAAGTGTCCCTAAAGAAAATATCTTGGAATATTTATATAGATTGCTATTATTATCATTATTAGTATTCTGCTCTGTCCGTTATTATATATATATATATATATATATATATATATATATATATATATATTTTGGCGCGACAGGTCTATGGGACCCAAGGCCTAGCTTCTCGCAACCATTCGCTTTGTGTGGGTTTTCAATTTTTGGGACGAATGGAAGGGATCTACAATTTTACGCCGAGTCCAAACGGCTAATTGAGAAGCTCATTCTTGACAGTTTTACTCTCGGATGTTTGTCAGACGTTCGCGAAGGTGGCGCAGTGGAGAAAAACCTTAAGATGTAATTTGGCCCTCTCGGGATTCGAACCTGAGCCCCTCGCTTAGTAGCCCAACACACTACCAAAGAAAATAATAATTCAATTAATATACAATAATCAAGTATTTCAATGGTGTGTTAGAAAGAAATTAGCTTTATTAAAGAACTTCGTCACCCTTAAATTTTCCTTTGAGTATCGTCGCATGAACCACGTTGATCATCTGTTTTCTTATTACCAAAAACGTGGCGTTGCATTGATGAAAAAAAAAAGTGCTTAGTGGACGACGAATATTACCCACGAAACTTTCGATTCGACTTTAACTGTTTTTTATTATTTTTGTTTGACAGAGTTTCGATTTTGATTTTAACATACTTTTCAACGGCAAAATGACGAATTTGATTTCATACAATTTAATTTTTTTTCCCCCGACTATCGCACCAAACTTTAGAGGATTACTCGCCAGGCTATTCTAGAGCTTCACTGAAAATTTCATTAAAATCTGTCCAGGGGTTTCGGACAAACAGATAGACAGACAAACGTACATACTTCCCATTTTTTCTATATAGACTAGCACAGCGGTCGGCAAAGTGGTGGTTCGCGAAACACTAGTGGTAGTATATATATATATATATATATATATATATATATATATATATATATAAATATATTGCTAAATATATTTAACACTTAAAAATTCCTATTAGTGGTGCGGGAGATTTAGATTATGAATCTACTAGTCCGTGAGGTCAAAAAGTTTGGCGACCGCTGGACTAGCAGATATCCGGCGCATTGCTGTTTCTCGGCATTTTGTTGCCCATGCCAAGATTCTCGTTATTTCTCTGTTTCAAGTGCTCTATTTTTACTTTTTCACTTTGCTTCGGATGGTTTTTTTTTTCAATGTATGGTTTTTTTGGTGGCATTATTTTGCAGTTGTAATTAATTCAATTTAATGATTAATACGCCTTGTATTTATTAAATTTACTCACGTCTTCTTCTTTACGTGTTCAAATTATTAAAGCGGTTTGTGACTTCTCCTTTGTATATATATATATATATATATATATATATATATATATTTTTTTAGTAGCGAGTAGTGTATTCAGCTGCTCTTTTAAGGCGGTTCGCATATTTGTTGTTCCATTGTTCACTTCTTTTTGAAGCATAGGGCCTCGATAGGGCTGCCTCATCTTTTGAATAGTCACGTTAATCGAATGGTAACGTGTATAAAATGTACCATCATCTAATTACTGGTTTTCGTACTTTTCATATAATTCCTGCATTAAATTTAAAGTCTTTTGATCATGAAAAGCAATAGAATTTCTGAATTTATGATGTCAATGTTCTTTCTGGCTTGCTCTTTAAATTCCTTTTCGACACTTTTTTACAAGTAAAATTATAGTTATGTAAGTCAGGATACTGTAATATGAAAAAGTTATTGTTATTTTATTACCCCAGAAACTATTAAATTGCTGTTATTAAAATATTTATTGTTAATGCCAGCGAGGAAGCACAAGTGCATTTTATGTTGCATGCAATACAAAAACAGCATACAAAAAAAAACAAAAAAAAAAAACGATAAACGCACACAAGTGTTATAAATGGCAATGAATATATATATTTATATATATTTTTTTTTTGGTTAGATTGGTAATTAACTGCAACTGTTATTTTTAATAAATAGTTAAATGCGTGTATCTGTTATGCCATTTTTTTTTATGAAGATAGACTTTCTAAAGCCTCAGTATCAGTATCAAAATAGATACACACAACAAAAAATCAACCTTACAGAACACAATAATTTAATGTTTGCGACTCTTAATGACAGCTGCAATTTTACACATTCATGTTGAAATAGAGCAACTTCTGTTAATTAATAATTCAATAAATTATGCAAAATGCACTTAAAAATAGTTGAAATAACTCTCATTGATCGGCAAGTTGCAAATTACAAATGCTTTCACTCATAAATTATGCAGTTTGTCAACATTGAATGCCCAAACGAAGCCAAATTAAATTAAATTAATCATTCGCACTGTTGTCGGCGTGTAGTATGTGCTTGTCCAGCCACGAGTGTAGGTGTGTGTATGCGTGTGTGTGTGTAAGGTGAAAATGTAATGCAAGTTCTGTCTGTGAGTAAGCAATTATTTGAGCATTGAAACTAAAGAATTTAAAGACATTAAAACCTGATAAAACGCCCAAAGCACAAGTCATTTGCATTTATGTGGTCTGATGTTCATAATAATAGATGGCCTGGCTTCATTAAAGTATAATAGATGAATAGAAATAGCTTGGACTACATCACACTTAAATTTATAAATATAAACAGTTCAAATAAATCTTTGCTTATGCTTGCCAATAATGTGTGTGTCCTTTGGTTATGAACGCATAGCCCATTGCATGCATAACAATTTCTATCCAAGTCACTATTCATATGTGATTTTATTGGTTTATGCACTGCAGCGGCAGCCAATTTAAATTTTGAGAGCATAAGTAGTCGCGTGATATTTTTTCCTTCAACGCTTCACCCTTTGTTGGTTGATTTTCGTACGATGTTCTGGACCAAGAACAACAGTGCAGTTCTAAGTTGTTACGCTTGAAACCACAACAGTCTTAACAGATTTTATATGCTCGCTGGCGGCAGTCAATTTTGTTGTTTGTCATGTGATGTAAGCACACACACACACACACACACACACATATATATATATACACCCACGCCTCTTACATACAAATATGCATATACATATATGTGTATGTTGTTTTCGCCGCAATAAATACAATTTGCATGACAAAATGGCAAACAACTAAAGCAACAAAAACAGTTGCAATTCACCAGCCACAAACGAACAATACTCTTACATACTTTGGGCAACCAACCAACCAAGCAACTAACCAACCAAACAACCAAACAACCGACGTACAACCAACAAGGACAATCAGCTACCGTAGTAAGCGTTGAAAAAACAATGTCCTCTGCCAATTGCCTACCACTAACAGCCGGCATCAACTCACTTGACTATTCTCTACTCATACAACTACCACGCAGTTAGCAGTTATTTGTGCCTCTGTCTATCAGGCTTTTTCGCTGTCAGTTGCTACTGCGACTCGCAGCGATTGTCAGGATGCGCCTAGTATTCTTACTAACGCATGCACAGGCAGATACTTATACGAGTGCACCCGCACACACACACACACACACACACACACACGCGCGCCCGTCCAAGTTATGAATATTCAATTTTGCATAAAACATTTTGTGTGTTGCTGTTGTGTTCTTTGCTGTTGTTTTTCATTTGGTTCTTTGGTTCCTTCAGTGCATCCTTCATGCATGATGAAAATATGAAAAATATTGGCAGACCTAACTATGCAGCATTTGTATTGTTTGCAAAGCACGGTTGGTTTGAATACGTCTGTTTGCATGAATTATTGTTGGGCGTGCAGTGCAGTAGGAGGCATACGAGTATAAGCAAAAACAACAAGCTGAAAGATTCAAGGCTGAGATGACTTGATTTGGTTGCTGTTGTTGTTGTTGTTATTGTTATTGTCTTCACAAATGATTTGGATTTGGATACTCTAACGAATGTGCAAAAATTTGTAAAGCACGCTATTAATACTTCGCAAAATGTGGACAGTACGGTCGAAAAGTTGCTCAAAGCTGTTGCTAAGAACTGTTAAGCCCTTACAGCTGATTTGTGCTGAAATTTGTCAACTATTTTACTATAGATGCATCACTCAATATGTGCATTGGCTGCGATCAACAATTGTATTTGTGTCTTCATTATTTGACGTACACCGTACATGACATCTTCAACCATTTAGATTATTCTAAACCATTTTTGATATTCTAAAGATAAATATTTTTTGTTAGTATTAAGTTTTTGTCAAATTCATTGCAAACACAAGCACAAAAAGTTTCGTACGTTTTTTCGTTGTTTCTGCTACGCTTCTTCTTCATTTTGAAAGTTTACAAACTGCTCAGAAGCTTATCTTCTATTTTACAAAAATCTATATATATAAAAAATTGATCATTGTTTTTTCGCATGCTTTTAGCATATAGACTCCAAGCTCGTTTGACCGAACACAAGGCATTGGTACATATATGGCTGTCAACAAAGAGAATGTTTTTATATGAATGTTGCTTATATTCCCGAGAAAGTCAAGAAATTCCGTCAAATTTTTTTTTTTATGAAATCAATATTGCTTTATAGTTTGCCGTTCATATGTATGTCAAATTCGAAATCGAAAGTCTGACAAGGAAAATTACAAAAAAAAAATTTTAACTCAAATTGAAAATTTAATGCTTTATTGGTGGTTTATAATTATTTGCTGCATTCAAAACCAATTTAGCGTGCAGCGCCGTGGCACTTGTTAGTCTTATATAAAATTGCTTGCCTCAAAAGCAATTTCCAGCTTGCTTTTGAAACCACCCACCTACTCAATTGCTTGTTACTTATTTTTCTGGCTTGCCTCGTCTAGTTTGCTAAACAATTGCTGCCTTCCGATTTATTACTTTTATTACTATTATTATTTTTTTAACCTCTTTTCATAAGTTGCTAGTTTAGCATCTTTTGACGGAAGTCAATGTTAAACAAAAGATAAGCTTGTCTTGCCAGCTGTTGGCGTGGACCAGGCTATGCCGGCAGTTGCAGTGGCAGCAATTGTGCTGTTATCCGCTTTATTAAAAGTTTAAAAAAAGTTTAAAAAAGAAACAGTATTAACTAAACACTGACTGCAGCAATTTATCTATCCTTAAAACCTTACATTTTTGCTGTTTTTTTATTCTTGTTGTCGTCTGGCAAACATGAAAGCGGCCCAACTTTTGCCCAGGAGCAGGTTACTTTTTGTTTTGTTTTAACCAATTTCTGTCTATACTTTTTTCTTCTTTCTCTTTTTTTGTTTTTTGTTTATCCAGTTTAAAGGAAGTTTGCTGTTGTTTTGTACTTCCTTCCGGTGCTGCTGGCGTTGTTTTAAGACTATTGCTCAAGAAAAGTTTATAAGACGGCTTTTATTGTTAGATAAAAAGACGACGTCTCTTAGCGCAAAGTTCTATTCATTTTAAGAAAGAATTCTAGGTAATGCGAAGTTTTCAGCGGCAATGAACAACATACTGAGCCTCTATACTGTGAAAGACAATTATTTGTAGCTCTATGCTATTAAAGATGGCAGAAGTATTAATGCAACATTTCAGTGCCACTAAACTTTTAAATGCAACTGGCTGAAACCATCAACTTCAGCTGGTGGCGCTGTTCCTTGGTGGCGTCGATTAACTTAATCAACACAACTCTGCGATAACCGAAAAATGGTTGAGGCCTGTGGAGGCTCTATGCTCCCTAGTGGCTGTAAAATGTGCATCATATTTAAAATCATTGAAAATGTCATAAGAAAAGTGGCTAATGCAAAACTTTTTATGTTAATATTTCGCAATAACCCAGAAAAATGTTTGTCATCAATTTCGCTCCGTTTCCATTATTCATTTTTGCACTCGAGCGAGCAACCGTTCATCTTTGCTTGCTGAAACGGACCGACAAGACCAAAGCAATTTCACTTACAACACGATATAATTCTTTTCTTTCCGTGGATTTTCGTTGATTTTTCCTTTTCTTGTTTTTACCTTCTTTTTCGTCTGCTTTGCTTGGCCTTAGCAACTCAACTGCGAAGCAACGCAGAAATAAGCGGCTGAAGGAGTGAGTAAAATGGCTGGCAAAGCGTCTAATGTGATTTTCAACGGCATCGAATGATAAATTTTTCGCGTGATTATTATTGTTTTCCTTCATCTCGAAATGGCCATGTTGAAAGCATTTTCCAAGTTGGCTCAATTCCAGCTTCGAATCAATTTCGCATGGATTTCGATTTCTTGCTTTACGGATTTTGTTTTCGTTTACCTTGCGCGTAGTTTTTTCGCCGTTCGCCTCAGAGCATATTTGCATGTGGATCAGTGGCGACGGTGCTGGCCAATAAATTTTCCATGAGAATCGTTAATAAATCGTTAAACAGCGTTGAAATTTAAGCATTTCTGATTTATGATGATGTTGGACGCATTTCACGATTGCGTTGTGGGAAAATTTATATTTGCTTTTTTGTTTTGTTTCATTCTGTTTTCTTATTAACTGTTTCGAAGTTGGTTGTTAAGGATCTGAATTATGGTTATGCCAATCGCAAGTTGTGTTTGTATGAATAAAAAGTTAGATTATTGAGAAAAACAAAATAAAAATTATGTTTCGATTAATAGCAAAACTAGAGTAGGTTGCGAAATTAAGTTTTGAAAGAAAAGTTTTTTTCCATAAACAAAACATTTTAATAAACAAGTTAATTAGAAAAATTATTTAGAAAAACTAAATTAGTTTAGGCGCTAGTAAAATTGACATTTTCATTTAATCCTGATGATCCGAGTTATGTAATAGGGACAAAGTTTTCAAAGCATTGTATTGTCATCGGTCCTTGATAGATGTGCAAAGTTTCAGTTTAATCTGATGTTTTGTAGTGAGTGAAAATCTCGTTCAAAGATTTGGTTACAAATTATAAACATACAGGTGAAACTTGTATAAATCATATAATAATGACAGTCCAATTTCAAAGGAAGGAAAATTCAAAAAAAGAAAATAAAGTGAATTTCGAAAAAAAATGTCCCAATGAAAAATCGAACATAAAGACATTTTCAGCGTCACAGTTTTATATCCTGTATGAATTGCAATCAGAATCCAAGGTAAAACCAACATTTTAATCACATAATGAATTTCGAATGAGAGATATGCAATGAGGTCATGTGCTGTGCACAAAAATTGAGTGTGAAATAAGCCGAGTATAAACGAGACGTGATCAAGTGTAATTTGTTTTCACTCAAAGCGAATACGAAGAATACTTTCGGCTTGTAAATACTTTCGGATCGAAGCAGCTCATCTACACAAGTGTGAAGCATGCGAATAGTAGATTACTGCAGCTGTGCGTTTCGCTCTAATCACATTATTTTTGCATTGAGAGAGAGAGAGAGAGAGAGAGAGAGAGATAGCGAAAGGATAGAAATTGAACCCATATGCCTTGCCCCACGCGCTACTTGGCATCAATCAGCGTGACATTCGTAGGCAATAATGAGTCATACGCCAAATCGAAACAATAAATGAGTGCAAAAGCTATTCATGACCAAAAACTTTACAAGTAAGTTCGTGACTGTAAAGGAAAAATTGTTTTATCAGTATATTAGTAGTAGTATATTAGTATAGTAGTATACTCAGAAGCTAAACTACTCACTGCAAAACTCTGTTTCGAATGAACTGAAACAGACAAGTCAATCTCGTAACTGAGCTTGTATTATAAATTGAGTTCGAATGTAAAATCAAGTTCGAACGAAAAATTTTGTTCTTGACGTATAACGAATATAATTAAAGGCATTGAAGTTGCATGAAACGGGAATTAAATGGCACAAGTTAAGCTAAACAAACTTCGAATATGAAATTTGAATTGTCAACTATAATTGGATTTTGAATTTCTCGAATGATAACTTAAATTCGAATAGTTAATTACATTCGAAAATGATACCAAAATTGTATGAACCACCCAATTTAATTTTTTTTTCTCTATAGCCTTTATTGTTACTATCCTATACATATATATAGATATATGTTACTGTCTTATACATATATGCAGCGAATTATATCATGTTTAAAAACCACATGTATATAAGTTTGTTTGACTTAATCACTAATACGTAATGCCGAATCACAGATAAATTTAAGGGTATAAAGTAATAAGACAACAAGTCCACATGTATGGACATTTGTTCCGTAAACACTCTTTAACATCGCGACAACATTTAAAATTGTCTAGGAAATGCATTAGAGGACAAAGGTTAACTTTGGCAATCATTTTCTCTAAATTTTAGTGACAATCATGTAGACCAGCATGTTGACAAGCTTTTCTCCTACTACCCTCATCACGCCGACCAAGTCAATCAACTTGACATGGCAACGCCTGCAACACATTTATAGTAGTACGAGCATATTCAAAGACAAATCGAATCAGACAATTTTGAACACTTGCTGCGCTGAACAATACAACGCTGTTATTACTGAAAGCCAACAGCACCGAGTGTTTGATTGCTTCAAGTACCAGCGAAGTGAATTGAATTTTGCATAACACTACCAAAGGTTGCGAAGTTTCAGTTTGAGTAGCAGAGATGTTGCACTTCAAAGGCAACCAACTCAAATATGGTTTTAAAGTGCGCAAGGGCATTGTATCGCGCAATCACTCGAAGAGTGAGCGCGTCACGTTCGAAGTTTAATCAAAAGTTGTTATAAGCGGCACTCTGCAAGCGAACTATTATAGTTGGCGGAAAAAAGGCTATTGACGTGTAATGGCAACGTTTGAGTGGCGGCTGAGCACAAAATCAAATCGTGGTGTTTCATGTGTGCGAATTTCTAATTTCATTAAAATTTCACAGTGCCGTTGAACAAAAATGCGCGATAGCAACACTTGACAGTGGACGTTTTTACACGTTGCCCCAAACTCATCATGATGCTGGCGATAGTAGTGATGCATGCAGGCGCCTGACAAGCGTTAAGCTTATCATGTGCGCGCATGCAGTGCGACATATCAACGCAATAAATCATGAATAAATACTGATACGCCATGGCAGAGATAGACTTCAATGGAGAAAATTTATAAAGGAAATAAAGGTTTATAAAGGAAATCTCTATTTTAATTGAAATTTTATGAAAGTAGTACTTTGCGAGCACTACAATATCGGTAACAGTTATTAGGTCGACGAAAATTTATGTTTTAGTGCATAGAATATATAACGTATTCCACTAACTACTGGCCCAAGTTCTATAAGCAGAGTGCTCTCATATCAAAGAGTTAGTTGAATAAGGAATTTTATTAGAAGTCATCAAGCGCCGCTATATTTTTTTTAATTTTCTTTTACCATTCTTTCTCTGATGCCCAGCTGACCATGCCTATTACCAGCACTTTAAAAAATTTAAGCGAAAGAATAACATATGTTACAGTCGAACTTGCCTATAACGAACTTGTATACAATACTCTACCTAATACGAATTGATTTAAAGTATAGTCAAACCTATCAACCCGACCACACTTACAAGTTAAACACTAGCCTAAGTTAAGCACTTTTCGATGGAACCAATTTTTTTTATTACAAAATTCATATTTTTAATCTACATAAGTTGAACCTGTACTTTCTATGTTGACCACTTTTTCGTCAGATTTTTTAATTCAATCAGTGCAAATTCACCTCAATAAGTTGACCACATGCAAAATTATGACCGATAGATATCGCAAAGAAAAATACTCAAGTTGAAACGATTAAAGAGGGTTTTAGCCATGCAGGTTTCCAAAATTGCAATAGTAATCTTTTGAAAACAACTGATACAACTGATGAACAATTCGACAATCATTTACACAACATTGAAAAGGAAAATGTGCACAAGGACTTTGGCGATAGTATCGACGAAGTTTTAGAGGCCGTTTTAGCTGATGTCTCAAATTCAACCCCACGATCGGACAACACACCACTCGTCTAAACCATGTTCAGAGATATCTAATGTGAAGAAATCAACAATCACATCAAGTAAAGCTCTTCAAAATGTAAAAAGCCTTATTGAATATAGCTGCGAGTATCTTCCGCAGTCGGTGGACCATGTAATAAAATTAAATGTGCTATTAAAACAAAAAATTACTGAAACTAAAATTTTTAAACAGCCAACAATTAAAGATTTATTTAATTCATAAATCATAAGTGTACCTTCATATTTATATTATAGTTATACATTATACATTATTAATAAAAAAAATGCATGTTTGTAATTATTAGTCAATCAAAAAATAACTTTAAGAAATCAACTAAAAAGCACCCTCCTATAAGCTGACCATCTGCATAAGTTGACCAAAAATTCCGGCACCGAATGTGGTAAACATAGACAGATTTGAGTGTACACATAATTTCTGTAAAACGAATTTTCCATACGACGAAGTCATTTTTTGATCCCGTGAGTATTCGCTATAGGGAAGTTTGACTGTACTTCCGAAAGTTATGTAATCAATAGCATGAACAAAATAGAGGCTAATAGTATTATTATAAAATGCGACCCAAAAAGTATGCTACAAAATGAAAGCAACGCAATGCCAGAAGGTAAATTATTAGACTCAAATTATGGCAATTTCTTGGCAACGAATGCGGAACAATTTATTTATTTTTTTTTGTTTATTCTCAAATATACGCTTATATTTCAAAGGTTTTTATGCTACCAATTTATTTTATTCTATTAATTTACGTTAAATATATAAGTGAAAAAAGGTCGTATTACTTATGTAATGACATGAGAATTTAACTGCGACATTCCACATTCCCTTTGCATTCAATACATTTTCAATTATTATATCTCATGCAACTGTAATGAAATTTATCAGCGCATTCAGGTATGCTTCTTTGCTGCGGCAAACGAGGTCAATTATGGCAATTAAATTGTTGCATACGCTGTTATGCTAGCGTAAATGATAATAATTAAGTTGATGTTGATGTTGATGTTGATGTTAATAATGACGTTGACAGTGATGTTGTTGATTCCGCTTAATGTTGCTGCTGATGACTGTGAAAACAAAGACTGCCACTACTTTGTTATCTATCGTCTATGTGTGCAATGTAATTCACTTTGTTGCGTAAAGTTGTCGCTTCTGATGGCTGCAGTCAGGCAAACTGATGATGGCCTGAAAGTATGCAGTAATGTTTCGTGCGTTTGTTGTTGTACTTATACTTGCTTGGGTCATGCTCATTTTTTAATTTTTTTAAACTTTTTTTTGCTTGGTCTTCCTTTATTGTTTTGCTTTTACTGTTTACGCAGCACTCAAAAATGGTCATTGTGTATGGAAAATATATGGGAAATAGAAGAGAAAATTATCTTTTACAAGCACATAATTTGCTTAACATGTTTGAAGTCTTTAATTTGAACGCACATTTCTGATGCCTTTGTGTATTTCAAGAAGCACGTGAAGTCTACGTGTGGTTTATGTGACTACTTAGCGTTGCTACCAATTAGAAGTTTAAGTTTATAATGCCAATAAATTAGTAAAATTTTACTTCGTAGTCACAGCTCAAGCTTACTCTAAAATACTCATATCAAGAAGTACTTTATACTAACGCGCCCAACACCACCGTGCAGAGGTGGTTTCTGCAGCAACTTGTGGCAAAAATATTATAGCAACAGACACACTACGTACACTCTCGGGAGCACAAACTTAAGTCGCTCTAAGCAAGATTGCCGCTTTTGTTCAGTTGTCTTTGATGCTGCGGTGTTCCTCGTAAATGGGGCGTTTGCCACAGTCAGTCAATGCAGCCAGCACAGCATGCTCACACGCAACGCCCAACACTTGCTTACATAGTTGTTGCGCTAATTAAGTTGAGGTTTTATTTCTTATTTTCCCTACCTCTCTTTACAGTTTGGGGTTGGCTTGAGCGTATATTTGTTTTTCTATTTAATTTTTCTTTACACTGTGAAGTTTATGTATTTTTTTTTCGTAGTAGTTTTTTTTGTGCTTATTTTCCACTATTTTCTTTGCAACAATTGCAACTTGTTTGTTTTGTTTGTTCTCTCGCTCTTTCCGTCATTCGTTCATTTCAGCGCCATTATGCGGGAATTGGATTAAGCGGGTTGGCAGTGAGTAAAAGTTGCTTTTTTATGAGCTCCTTCACAAGCTTTGTAGTTAGCTAAGCTGATTGTGCTTATATTCAGGGGTTCTTTCACAGTCACTCAGTCTTATAAAGGCAAGCAGAATAAAGTATTTTACTTAAACCTAAGTGAAGTCTTTGCAATAGCAGCGACACTTTTAAGAACAATGGGATAAAAGCGGCACTTGTAAGTAAGACAGCGTTAAAAATTTGAATTCACTCAAAAAAGGTGCTAATTATTTTCACGTTAAGCTAATCAGTGATGACGTCAGTTCCAATACGAAAATGTGAAGGGTTAGAAGAAAAATTTACAGTGACAAGGTAGCAGAACCGCAGTCTAAGCCAAGCAGAGAAAACCACGGATAAGCAAGATATAAGAAGAAACTGGCACTGCGAAAAAGATTGTTTGTATCTTATATCCTCATTATTAGGACAAAGCCTTAATTTAATAAAAGTGGGATACATTTTTGTCGCTCAATTCATAATCACAACATATCATACGAGGGATATTTTCGTAGTATTTAAATAAAAGCTCTCTGACATCTTTCCAAGCTCAAACCCAGAATGACGTTTATAATCCTAGCTTTTGCAAGTGATATCTTTTTCGATTATGGTAAATTAGGAATAGCTCACTATCAGCTTTAAATCCGACCTCTTGAGATTTATGTTTGATAGATTTATTTTGTGCCCGACAAACTCTTTTGCTTAACAAAGTCATCATCATTCTTACATAATGATTGATGATAATTTAATCAGTTTCGTTAAAATTTTATATCGAAACGTAACTCTCAGTATTCATATTTTTCCCAGGCTTTAATATTCATTGCTACATTTTAATAGATGGTACTTCTAATACTCTACTTTAAGTCGCTATTTTAGATATTATATATACACTACAATCGAGGTCTCTGAAATTGAGAGAGACTTCACTAACTTCCACGGTGTAATGTAAAAAAAATAACCAAACTCTTTAGTTATAGCATAAACCAAGTATGGTATTATGTTTCACAGGTCATATTTATTCAAAATAGTATCAATTTAACTTAATATATCGTTTGAAACGATCGACCAATCTATCCATCGATTTTTTAAAATCGATTTTTTTGAGTTCTTTAGCACTTGTTTCTCGGCTGTTTGAATAGCTGTAATTCATTTCAGTTTATAGTTTTGGGAACAGAGAATTGTCACACAGTTATAGATATTCATTTATTAGTATTAATTTTAATTTCTAATGTTCTCATGTTCTATCTCTCTCTTTTACATGTGGCATTGATGAAGATTATATATTTTTGTAGCGTGTCAGTTTCTTTGTGTGTGAGATTTTATTGTAGTTGTGTTTGTGACAATTGTTAACTATTTTTACGCCAACAATGCCTAACTAATTTTTGTAAAAAGTATATTGTGCACATCTGAAATGAGAACCTTTCGAATGATATATTTTTTATCAAGATCGGTTTTATGGTTTAGGCGTAAAATAATGGTAAAGAAAATGTCTTGCTATCTATATGTATAAAAATAGGTGTTTGTTTGTTTGTTTGTCTGTTTCTCTGCCTCTGTCTGTTTGGCTGTCCTTTTGCAAATGTTTGCGGTGAATTTGTAAAACTTAATACTAAAAAAACATATCTTTAAGAAATCCAAAACAAAATAAGTATGCCAGTGTCTGCTATAGCTCAAATGGTTTGTTAAAAAAAAACAAACAAAAATAATATTAAAAACGGTTTAGTATAGCATCAATGAAGCGTTATTGATGCTATAATGAAGCGTTACATACAGATTTCATACAACCAATTTTATGTAAGAGTATAGATATAATATAATATGTACTGTCAGGTGGTTTTAAGTGACAGAATATAGCAAAATGGGGGCAAAAACAAACAAACAAAAAAAAAACAACAACGAATCCGAAGATCTTTCTTAACAAAAGACGCTCATGCCATGTAACTGTAACTGTTTAATAACAATAATATAATAAATATAATATAAAAAATATAATAATAAAATAAAAAATATAATATAATACATTGTATGATTCAATTTTCAATTAAACGTTTTTGGTACTACCGCAGGCGTAAATTATTCAGATCTTCATACCGACTCACGTCGCCACTTTAACAAGAAACGGATTATATTGTATGCGACCGCAATAACAATAAATTTTAATGATTCATCCATCCATATTCCTTCCATTTTTTTAATCAATTAAACGAAAAAACCGTGTCCTAGTCCACTCAAGAATGGCGAGTTCACTCAATAACAACTAATTTTAATAATTTAATAATTTGTTCTTCCATATTCTATTCTTCTATATTCCATTCTTCCATATTCCTTCCTTCCATTATTTTTTGTTTGTTTTATTTCTGACATAAACGAAAAAAATGTGTGGAAGTCCAGACAAGAATGAGATGTCACTCAATAGGTTAAATTAAATCGTATATAAAAAAAAATTCTTTGCTTGAGAAAGTATTTGCAGAATGGCGTCGTTCCAGTAGACTGTACTCCATAAATTGTTCCCTTAGTTAAATTTTGATGTCTCTACTGTCAGCCAAATAGAATACGTCTATTTATTTTCTTGTCGTTTGAAATATTGTGTTGTAAAGACTGCTCCTTACTAAGTGGTACAGCGCATAGTTCCGTCTGTATTGAGGAGCTCTAATAGTCTATAACGGTAATCACCACAAAAAACATAAAAGGACTATGGAATATAACAGCAACATTAATTTATAATCGTTGACGGCTGCTTCATCTTTCCGATATAACGGAAATATACAGGAGTATATACATTGCGAAAATCCACAATATGCTTTGCTTGATGTGTGTGAGCGCTGATCTTAAAGGCATGTCGGCGCCGTAAGTCCTTGCAGTCCTGCTTCCATAGTCCGGAACCACGTTATTATCATTTATTATGCTGTCACATGCGGGGCACCTTTGGCGACACATACTCATTCACTGATCCAAGCAGGTCCGACAGAACAAGTGGCCGCCTGAAGTGACAATGTCCTACGTTGCATATCTCAGGTATGCGATGTCCTTCGTTGTTATTCATATTATATCTTGGGTCTGATATCCGCTTTTTGATTTTGTTAGTTATTTATTTGACGAATTATCTGACTCCCTTAAAATTTTTAAAAATGGTCTAAACAGGAAGCAAGATACAAAGGAGTCTTGATTCCGAAAAGAAAAAAAAATTTCAAATGAAACTTCTTAGACGGCGGTTTAAATCGAAATAAAATTTCAAGGCCATAAGTAGATAAGCTATGCTGTGTTCGCTGTTGTATGGTGTTTTTCAATAGCTGTGTCCAAACTTTGAAAATTCAACGCCGTAACTTTCTGACATTTGTGTTCTGTCATAATTAACATTCTACAAAGGAGCCTTACAGCATTGAGCAAAGCATCGAAAGAGTCGAAACTGACTATAAAATCTCGTGTTCTGTTCAAAACAAATTTAGGCGAAAAAGTCAGGTTCTAAAATGAGGCATATTTTTGGTGGGCAGCATTATCTATAGTCGCCAGTATATCCTGGCCAGACTGTTGCTGTTAATGGAGTACAATATAGGGCCATGATCACTAAGTTTTTGTGATCTCAATTGGATGGCATGGATCTAGACGATATGGACTCTATAATGCAGTTCTTGCAACAAAACTTTCTAGAACGAGTTATATCTAGAAGAAGCGATGTAGTAGTTTACCCACACTTAGTAAGCACATGCGTTAAGGTAATTATGACAATATGCAAGTTTGAATATGTATGGATTTATGAGAAGCGATATGGAATGTGAACGTAAAGCAGCAAACGCGAAATGGTCGCTTATACTAATCAAGTGAAAACAGGAAAACTATTTATACGTCTTATTATGCACACTTTTCATATCGATGATGTTTTTTATTGAAAAAAATATCATAAAATTGAGTTTAAACAGAAGAAATATCAAACATCCTTTCTCTCGTCTGTTACACTTAATCTCTTATTATCGATTTTGTAAGAAGTTTCACTTCTATCACGTGTACGGCGGTGCATGATACTATCCTTTTTCTTTTTTTTTTTTTTTGTGTTCAAAAATAATCTTTTCCTACTACTCTTTCCTTCCAAAACAAAATAACTCTCAATAAAAATATAATTTTAAGTTTTTTTCTTTTAAATTTAATTTCAGTTGCCTATTATGGATAGGGCATTGAAATTGGCCTTAAGTGTTAAAAGTCTGCATCACACGGTTGGTAATCAATCGCGGTTCAAATCCCGCTACCGACCAGTTGTGATGTCAGATGTTGAGTTAGCTTCGTTAGTCTCTGTTCTTAATTAAGCACAATAAATTGGTTAATTCATAATCGACATAAGAAAGGTAAATGCACCACCTCAAGGTCAATAATAATTTTGTGGCAACAAATGTTTCAAATTATTTTTTATTTGGGGCAAAGGAAAACCAATACGATGCTTACATAATACTCGATTGGCCCCCAATCCTAAGCAAGCTCTATTAAAATGTGATTCGTTTCAATTTACTTAATAGACCATTACATTTTCATAGTAAATATCAATTACACAAGTAATTTGATAGCATAGAAAGCTACAACATAAAATGCCGTTCTGGGTTGCAACATTTTTCCGTAGCAACACGAAACGATAGACTAAATGCCTTAACTACTTTTGCAAACAATAAAAATAATGCTATAATAATGAAATAACTACAAATAACAACAGCTACACCGTTATGCCAAAATAATCAGTGTATAACCTTAAACAAATTCAAATTATTGGAATTATACAAGTAATAATCGAACATAGCTTAGTTGTCAGTCGAGTGAGTCTGAGCAAACCCAGTATGTAGCCTTACTATTCAACAGCTTCGTGGTTGCCATTGTGCTGCTGTGCCACTAACAAAAAACACACGAACTGCCAGCCTACATTTTAGTAGCTTTTTCCACAACTTGGCAACTTTGGCAGACGAAATGCGGTTTACGCCTCAACACGTCGTCGTCGTTGCTTTTTGCTAATGAACTTATTTGGCATTTTGCATTCCAACTCAGATTCAAATTGGCTTATTACAATCAACTACCATTAAACAATCGATAGAGCAGCTAATTGTAAGTAACAAAATAACATGGAGTGTACAACGAAATGACAATCAGAACGTGCGGCAAAGGCGGCGATATGCGACTTGTGTCGGAGAGTAAATTGAAGTGTAGTGTTAGGTCGAGTAGAGTGAGTGGTCATTAATTAATTTACATTTTTACATTACAAGTTCTTTCTAGCTTAGAGCAAATGAGATAGGCACTGATAGACAGAGTAAGATAGAGAGAGAGCGCGAGGGAGTGAGGGAGTTAGAGCGCAAAAAGATGAAGTTTTCTGTTGCAAATAGAAAAATAAAAAGGACTTAAAACAACAACAAAAGTAGCACAGCGCAAAAATACGAACGACACAAAAAAAAGGTTCAATTAAATTTTACAATTTGCTTTTAGCAGCACTCAGCAGCACATTTGCTTATGCCACTTGCCACTTTCAACTTACCATATCGATGCCATTTCGATGCATATCGACTCGACTCGACTCGACTCAATCCAATTCGACTCATTGTGAACCCATCCTTGACTGCTTTTAGAGTCCATTGATATGCCGTTCGTGTAGTTTTGTGCTTTTGCGCTTAGTTCTGCAAGTGTATTTTGTTTATTCACAAAGAAAAAAGTTTTAATTGAGCTTGTTCGATATGGATAATTGTCTGCAAATATGCTGGATATACTTGTACTCGCATCTGAGTGTTTGTTGGCTTAGTTGTGTGAAATTAATATTCCGTGCTGCGTTGAAAGTGATACCATCTAACTGAAGCATGTGAGAACAAAAAATTATATCCACATATAATAATAATAATAATAAGATCAAAGCCATTTTTTCATTTTAAAAAGAATTGTTTAATTTAAAGTTCGAAGGCTTCGTCCACAAATAGCAAACTTAGAAAAGTATTTACATACTTGGCTCGCTTAATAAGTACCCAGCTTTAAAGGCAAATGAGATTACCGTCGTGTACTGCCATCTCTCTGGCAACAGCACATGACATTTTACATCTATTATTAAGCTACTTATAATTTATTATAGCATTATCGATTCGAAATCTATTTTTGTATGAAAAACATGTGAAGAAACACAAGCAAAGTTGGAAGCCCTCTATGGAGACACTTTAAAATCGAAACGTGGGATAATCAACGATTTTTAACGGAGACCGGCGCCTAGTATGTTTTTGATGAATAGAAGCCACACCGACTGAATCGCAATTTTATATCAAACATTACAAACTATTCTGCTTGTCAATGTGAAATAGAAATTCATAGAAGTTTTTCGTCAAGGCGCCACTCTTAACTGTACACATTATTGTACGCCACAGGAAAAAAGGTAATAGACAAAACAATATATGTTTTCTGATTACTCTGGTTCTGGTATTCGAAGGTATTCCAATGATCTTCATGCACATTAATGTAGTTAGTAGTAGTTCTGCAATATATTACTGAATTGATTCCCTAAGAAACTGTAGCATATAATACTATTTTCGGGAGCAGAGCCATATGTTGTGTGCACAACGTTAGGTTAACTGGAGCGATCACTGCTGCACACATCTGCAGCACATCTGCAGACACTATCAAACTTTTTCGTCGTTCTAACAACACTCTCAAACGATTAATCCGACACGTAAAGAGCAAATAAATATTTTAAAATACACGCGCTTTGTCTAAGTATTTTAATTCATTATGACGTGATGGGTGCTTGTTTAAAAGTGAGTGAGTAAGTGGTGCGATACAGTTTGGTGTTGTAACTATAAATCTATCAGCCACATCCAAAATATAATTACACCACTCGATAGCTAAAGGATCAAAGAATTCATTAGATTTAGTGCGAAATTTATTGTATAGCGCGGGTGGATGTAGTAGAGCCGCGGTTTTGATTTTTTTTTCAAAAACTATCGGTGTGATATTTACTGTTTCTTGTTGTTCTTTCTTATTTTGCTGCTCTCGTTGTTTTTGTTTTCTGTATTGCGTGTGATTGTTGTTTATTATTTTGTATACTTCGTGTCTGAGCAAAATCAATTATGACATATGTAAATATATATGTATGTAAGCATTATGCGCACGCAGAAAATATTACCCGTTACGTAGACGTACTCACGTTAAACGGCCGTGTCCCCGACACAGCCACACCAGTTTTTTTCGTACGATATTTGGGCAAACTAAGGTGGCCATTCGGTGCCTTCTCTAAACAACTATGTTTAGTTATTTTTGTATTATTTGGCACATCTATATACAACTAGCAGGGACTCGGCGCGTTACTGTCTTCGCGTGCGTCTCACTATTCGGATGTTTCGGCAGCTCTGCGCTCCGTCTACTGCTGCGATTTGCTCGTTGATCTCCCAGTGTTTGACTTTTTGGATGGCATTTCATATTCCTCACTTTCTTGATTTTTTTCTTCCAAACATTTCAACATTTCGAATTTGTACATTTTGAGCAGCACTGCAGGCAAACTCATTTCTCATTTTTTCCGCAATAAACTCCACAGTAACCATCTAAAAGCTATTCTAGAGATTCCCTGAAGATTTTATCAAAATCGGTCCAGTGGTTTCGGTGTCCATAACGGACCAACAAACAAACATACTTCCAATTTTATAAATATAGATTATAGCGATCAAAATGCAGGAAGTGCATACTGTTGTCTCACTCGAGTGCTATCTTTCCGTTACAACATTCTATTGAAAGTTTAAAATATGAGGTTATGGCAAAGGCAGAAGTCAATTTATCAGTTTTTACGTTCACATAATAAAATGCTTCTTCATGCCTAAAATGGGATTTTATTGGATTGAGTCGATTACTCGTACTTAAAATGGCTTTTGAAAATGTCTCTCTTTTGAAGCGACATCAGTCTGGTATGTTCGCCTATAGCTATGTTGACATAATTACGACACCACAACCAAACGACTCAACAAGCATTTCAAACATAGATTTTAAAATATACTTTAAAAAAAACTCTATGCAAGCGGTTGACTTGGGATTTTTCTATGCAAACTAGATTCGTGCAATTTTTGTTGAGACAATTTCATCAAGTAAAGAAATTTTCACTTGCATGTCATAAATATAGCACCACAGTATATCAAAATAAAGTATGCACTTAAAATACAAAATAGAAAATAGTATCTATGTGGCGTATGTACGAGTATGTATGCTAGTATGGCTTTGCATGTACGAGCATGCATGCCATATGCAGCACCAATATTCGAATAGATGGCGTTGGCTGGCGTGTTGTGTTACTTGTGTGTGTGTGGCTGTTGCAATGCGTGACGTTGCATGTGCAGAGAAATGCAATGCCGCCAACAGCGAAGTTCATATAAAATGCATAGAATTTTGTTGCATACGCAAATTTGTCGTGCATTAGTACGAAATACAGAAAAAAAAAGTTCTCAAAAGTAAATATTTTTTTTTTTTACTTTTACTAGCGTTGGGAATAAAAATTGCATAGGATTTTGTTTCTGCTGTTTTCGCAAAATTTTTTCACGATTTTTTTATTTTATTTTTTATTTTTGTTTTTATTTATTTTTATTGTTGCAGCTGTGTTGCGTGCAAAATAATGCGAGCATTTGTGCATCAAAACGAACTCCGCGGGACTTGGTTCGATAAACTCATTCGGCCCGGTTCGGTTTGGTAAGGTTTTCCTTTTTTTCTGTTGCTGTTTCTTTTTGTATGAAGTATATGCAAATATTTGCTCTGAAGCTTTTCATGTTTTATTTACGAGAGCCGAAAGTTCAACAAACGCACACCCAGCACAGAAAGGATGACAAAAACTGTTTGCTATTGAAATTATACAATTTACACTCATGACATCAAATACGTGGAGCTGAAGAAGAGCGAAAGAGAGCGGCCTAGCAATGTCAACAATGAGACACACAGATATTTTATTTTTTGGCCAACAAATGGCCAATACAACAATGGCCTGACTTTCAGGCTTTCATTCCACGCTGTCTTGCTGTCAGACCCATATGTCGTGACTGTCGAAGTGCGTTTTTGTTTGTCTAAAATCTGCCTCAGGTGCAGCCAACAATAAATTCTGACAAAAATCAACAAATATTTCTGGTAAAATTGTTGTTGGGCGCTATGTCCGGTTAATTACGGCAAATGCTGTAATTGCTGTATAAGCAATTTCTTGCTGGCGCTCGATCTCGATTTTATTTGCAGACCGACATTATTTATATATTTATGCACTGTTCAACAAGCGGGCAAATGAGAACGTCAGAAACAAAAATGATTGGCTAAAACAAATGATGCTGAACTTGTGTATAGGTGAACACCTTTTGGTGGTGCGGAAGTCCAAGTGAATGGAAGTCTTTAATAGCAAGAAACGTTCAATTTCGGAAATCGAAGAAATCAAAGCTTTAATGAAATAAGTGGCCTGATGCTCGCGTCTACAAGTGAGTGGGCAGTTTGATAAGTCAGTGACTTTTGAATTTCCCGCATAATAACTTTAATGCAAGTGAAGTATGAACCATCGTTACGAATCCACCCCGAGTTTTGCTATGTTGAGATAAAAATAGGCTGCTGATACCGACTGAGAAAACTGAGTGGGAGAAGTTGCTGTGCCAATCGTTGTCTATTTAAAGTTAAGCGATCTGATTAGTGACGGGTTCTAAAAGTATACTTTTTAAATCGCTTTAAAAAAGTACTAACTTAAATCGGTTTTACCTGTCATACAAATGAGCTATGTGACAATATGTAAGCTCGAGAACACTTTAATATGTATTGTATATGTGAGAAGTGTTACGGAAAATGAAATCAAAGCAGTGCGACTGTCTTGTAGATGTGTTTGTGACAATTTTTAACTATTCTAAGTCCACAATACCTAATTAATTTCAGTAAAGAGTATATTGTGCACATATGCAAAGGAGAACCTGTCGAATGATATATTTTTTATCAAAATTGGTTATATTGTTTAAACGTAAAATGATGGTAAAGAAAACGTCTGAGTCTATGTTTATATAGAAAAAGTACATTATGCACATCTGCAAATGAAAACCTGTCAAACGGTATAGTTTTTGTCAAAATCGGTTACATAGTTTGGCAGTAAAATGAGGGTAAAGAAAATGCCTTGGCCTATTTATACATAGATGATGATATTGTAATACAAATAACTAGCGTAGCCCGCCAGATATTATTATGCCCTTTTGGCCATGGCGTATTAGCTAGAAATTTGCTTTATTTAGGCTATGTAATTTGTGCCATAGGTTGATTCTGTTCAGTGAGGCAACTTGTGATATACGACATTTTTCGTTTCGTTATCAGGCGCAAGAACCAATAAATGAGATACGCTTTTTTTATATCATTTTTCTTTAGCTGACTTTCAATTTCATATTAGGCATACTTTTCGGCAAACTTATGAAGCAATATTGATTTCGTACAAAAAGTCCAATTTATTTGTTATTTGTTTATCCCAACATTCGCGTTATACTATCGCACCACGGGATTACTTCACAGGATATTCTAGAGTTTCCCTGAAAATTTTATCAAAATCGGTCTAGCGGTTTCGTGGTCTATAGCGGACATACAGACAGACAGACAGAGATACATCCAATTGTATGTATATAGATTCATTTCTTCATTTTATAAGCTTCATTTACTACAATCAATAAATATTTAAAACTTGGAATAATGGAAACTACAAAATAAAAGAGTGAAAGGTATGTTCTTCAGTCCCCAAGTAGATTGATAACCAATAATCATACAATGTTACCCATACCTGTTCTTATAGGACCTGAAGAATATGGAAACTTAAATAGTATCATACTATAAATGATGTCATCATGCTGAGCTTGGGATGTATATTATTAGCAAAATGAAGTAATTTTTTTAAAGAAATTTTCAACAAAAACCTATGTACGTTTCCATCACGAAAAACCTTTACCATAAGCTGGCACGTCTTACCTGATTGCGGTACTATGATAACCGCTGTTCATTTATATTGTTATGGAGAGTTTCGTTCATTATCACGTCGTGTTCAGTAAGTTTCTTGTTGCTGACCTTCTCTAGCAACAGATTGACTGAACTTATTATTGACTTTAGAATAGTTATTATTGTTGTTGTTTCTAATACTGCTACTGTTGTCACTGTCACTTGCAATTTATATTCCAGCTTAACTGCATTAAAACAAAGCCAAGGCAGAGCACATCAGTGCAAAAAGTTGAGTCGACACAAATTTATTTATTACACAAGCCTAGTTAAGGCTTGACATGAAGCGATGCATTCACCTATTTAATTAATAACAAACTGTAGAAAATAAATTAATATCAATTTACACACACCAACCATGAAACAGGGATGAAAGAGGCAGAGTGGGTGAATGAAATGTTTTACATAAATTAACTTCATTTATTTATTTATTAAAATAATGAAAGCGAACGAAGCGGACTTTGTTCAACTTTGTTGTGGACAGCAGGGCCGGCAAGGGTGTGGCACAACGTGTAAAAAACTGAATTGACAAAAATTTATGAGACAAGTCGGAGAGAACAATGAAAAGCTGTTAAAACAGGCTAACCAGGCGTGTGGAGTGGCAGTTGGGTGGAACGCCTAAAAGATGTGTACGGAAGGGGGTCGGCGTTAGTAGAAAAATGGCGTGGTCGAACAGTTCTTTTTAATTTCTCAACACATAATATGTGTGTGTGTGTGAGACTATATATGCAGTCGCATATAACTCTACATGCACAACATGACGTCGTCTCGTAAATGAAAATCCAGTAATACAGAACAATAGAAAATAATGACAGCGACAATGATAATTATGATGGTGGTGATGATGATGATGATGATGATCACGCTGTCACTTACAGGGAAGAAATGCACCAAAGCTACGACTAAAACCTCCGCACTGGCATTGACGATGCTGCGATGTTGATGAACTGACTTTGGGGCATACGATGACGATGACGATGTTGCTTTAGCGTTCTTATTGTTGTTGTCATCGTGGCTTATGAGTTGAATCAGCTCACCGAATCAGCCAGTTTCGCAATATGCCAGCGCCAAGCCTATCATTTTATTCTATTTTCATATGCTCGTTCGCGTCTGCCCATGAATAAAGCATATGGCAGGGCAATAAAGGATATCAAACGTACACACACGCACATACATAGACAGACATAACCACATGCGCGTACATTCATATGATTACGACAGTCAGGGTCATAAAATCTCGTAACAATCCTTTGCCAACATGCTTTGATGCAACTACAGTAGACACAGCACCATTACACGGGCACCACCACGACCAGCTTGTCTTGTCAGGAGGCAGCTAGGCAAGCATCCAACGAGCCAAACAGGCAACCAACCAAGCAGACCATTGCGCCTTTGTCTATGCAATGCTGCTGCCGCTTTAATCTGTGTCAAAAGGCGTGAGTTATTACAAGGCACTGATATGCCATACACATGTCCACGTCATCGTCGTCGTTGTGCCGCTTTATAAGATTGCCGCACAGAGGACTGAGTTTGGCATGCGGGGCATCATAATGTTGACATGGAAAATGAGGTGGACAATGTGCCATAAGCCTGAAATTGTGTGCATCCTCGACTGCCAAGATACACGTCTGAAAAGTTTATCTGAGTGTGTATGAGAACTTTATGAACTGCTCAGAACTCTGACAAGTCAAATTTTCGGGGTTGGCGTTAGTTTAATGCTGCTTACCAGATTACTCTATAGTAGCTGATTGAGCATTGCACTGAAGTAAATTGTTTTGCTGATTGAGAAGAGTTAATTGATTGATTTAACTTAAAAGTGCTACTTAAATATTTCCTAATATATTATATTAATTTTATGTGAACAGCAAATGAAAATTTCTTTGCTCGCGTTAAGCGATTATTGGCAGGGCAAAATGTTGAGTTCCGGTCACCGACATGCTCTTGCTTATTGCTTTTGTGTTTATTCGCTCGCCTTCTTCGTATTCTATTCTGTTAATATGAGATTTCCTCTCGTCAATTCTAATTCGATTTGTCTCCAAACGCTGACTACGCAGTTTCTCAGTCTAATTGACTCTACCATCATGCAGCAAGGCAGCGCTTGTATTCTGATTAGTATTTTGATTTCAACGCCTGATTGTCATTTTTTTCAACATCAAATTAGGAACACACTAAATTGATTTTATCGATTTGAATAAATCTTTTTTTTTTATTATTTTCACTTGACAGACTTTCGATTTCGAATTTGGCATACATGTCAAAGGCAAACTGATGAAGCAATATTGATTACATAGAAAAAAAAAAGGACGGAATGTCCCGACTTTCGCGGTATACTAACGCATCAAACTTAGCCACAAACATTCTCCATGGTGGCATCCATATATGTACCAATTTTCACGGTCCTCGGTCAAACGGTGTCGTATTCCATAGGGATCAGACATACAAACAGAAAAAACATCCTTTTTTATATACTATATATAGATTAATAAAAATACAGCGTCAATTATTACTTTGACATTTTCTGTTTGTCGTTGTTGTTTTTTGTTTCGCTGCCCTCGTTGCTTTTATTTTAAGTGGCGAGTGCCATTGTTGTTATTGTATTTAGGTTGCCGCATGCCCTTATTGCCTACAACTGCGAACACAGCACAGCTTATCTCTGTATTCTTTCCTCCCGTACATCGTGGCGTACACAATGCAATTTCTCTATAGCAAGCTAAATCTTATGGATTATTTATGCCTTTTTTAGGGTCGGTTTTCCGTTTCAAAAAATTTCAAATCAAATCCTGCGCTCAAGAAGTTTTCACTTCAAAAAAGCAAATTAATTCAAATTGTTTCTATTCTTCCAACTGTGTTTACCTCGATTACTCTGGTGGTGGGGCGATTGCCGGATTAGATTTACCTCTCCAACTATAGAACTTTAATGTCACAAAATCACTACTTCTAATTCTAAACAACAGATTCCACAGTATTTGAATTCATCTGCATATAACGTAAAGCAACTGTGAGTGATTTAAAAGTGTGTTATATATATATTTTTTCAATATCATCTTTATTTTACCGTCAGATGACATCCAGAGAATTCTATAATATTTAAAAATCACTTGTGTAATAATGAGTTATTATGTGTTATCACTTATCCTTGATGAGCAATGGGAGATCTAGAGGTTGTAGCCTTTTCAGGCGTCGTGTTTGCCTGCTGTTGTTCAGCGAGTTGATTAATATGTGATTAACATGGTATTCCAATTTAATGAGATGTCTGTTGCTGTGCTTGACGATTTCATCGTTAATAGTTGGTATCTTATAAACTCAATGGATAACATAGTTCCGGACATACCACTGTGCACCTACGATGCTCCGCAGTAGCTTGTACTTAAACTTTGAAGAATTTCATAGATGTGTACGAAATGTATTAGTATCAAAGTCTATTTTTAAACGCCTAAAACACATTCTAATGAAAATCCCTACCATAATAGAATTTGGAATGCCATTGTTGCAAGCGCAGTTGTCTAGTTTTGTCAAGTGAAAGTCTCGTCTGTCATTTAACTCAAAATCCAATGAAAAGCACGATTAATACTCTGTATGACAGCACTCGCTGTAAGATGACATATCTGATTTGATGATGTACAAACGCCATTTAAGATTCGATGCTCACGTCAGCTGCTATCAAATAAGCTATATTACGTTATTGTTTGAGTATTTGTCAGTTGGAAATGTGAATTGACAATGCCAAATTTGTGCCTGCTAATTGTGTTGCATTGCATTGTATAGGTTGGTATGTCAAGTATTGATTGCATTATATATAATATCTATTGTCAAGTTTGATTGTAACATGGAACTAATTAAAATAACACACGCTGGTTTTGTATGTTATCTTGCAATACTCTAAGATTGTTGCATGCAGGCGCATTGATTTCGACTTCATTATTCATTGAAGTTGAGTAAGTGAGTTGAGCAGATTTCATTCTTTGGAAGCCAGCATTGCAACAAAATTAAGCTGATTTAAGCTAAAGCCGTAAATCAAAAAACTTGGCAGACGAAAAAATAAAAATAAGATGCAATTTCGAAATTCAATTACCTTTCAAATATTTACATTTAGCAACACAAAGTTTGTAGCGACCGTCGCGTCATCATCAACGTCATCGTTATGCACGTAATATGCACAAGGCAAACCACTCGTCTGACGACACTTGAAAGCTCGAAAACAACAACAATTACGAGCCATAAAGGCTGCCACTTCAAAACAGTTGCCGCTAATATAGTTGCAATGTGGCAGCCATCGCCGCCGTAGGGCACAATCAACGTACGATAGGCAGGAAATAGAAGCAAAGACCAGAAATAAAAGTCACAACCAAATAAGCCAATTTCGAAATAACGAAAAAAAAAAAGAAAGAAGAAAGGACAAAAGTCAGTCTTTGCATGCTACTTGTGACTGGCATTTTTCAATAGTGCTTCTCGCAAACGGCTGTTGTTGTTTAAGACAGTTGACCTTATGCTCAACTACGACGACTATACTGGTCCTTTGGTCGGTTGACTGCAATAAACAAAAAAACTAAAACTGTTGTTGCTGCTGCTGTGCTGTGCCACTAACAAAAAATTGTTTTCAGCGATACAAGTTAAGAAAAAAAAGAAGAAATAACAATAGTAAAGTAAAACAATAAGAAAAATTTGAAAAGCTTCGTAAAACTTTGCCCAGCAGCAAATGTCAAATTTTATATATTTTATGAGCCCGAAACTGCAATGAAAGTTATTTGCCTTTGTTTATGAAAAAGCATTGCTACATTGGCAACCGTTGCCAGAATTGGAATTTGTCATTTATTTATTTATTTTTTATTTATTTATTGGGTTATTTATTTATAAAGCGAAAAAGTATATTTTTTTTACTGATTATAAGTACCGTGTGCTAACCAACGGTTCAAACGACATAAACTTTTCGACTACTTTTCGCTTACACAAGACAAACCTACTCCCTACCCCCACTCCCTATACACCCTCATCCTCAGCAAAAATAATTGAAACCCCAATTACTCCTCTTGAACTAAAATCTGCACTATAAAAATTAAGAGGTAAAACTTCAGGTCTGGACAGAATTTCCTACCCCATGGTAAATAATCTTCACCCACCAGTCACATCACGTCTCCTCGACCAATATAATAACATCTTCAATAAATTCCTCCCACAACACTATAAACTGAGCAAAATCATCCCCATAAATAAACCTAACTCCGACAAAACTGAACTCAATAGCTACCGACCCATTTCGCTAAACTCTTGCTGCGTCAAAACTCTAGACAAAATAATTGCTAACCATCTATGGTGGTTTGTGTCCCAAAACAAATTAATCAACAGTCGGCAAACCGGCTTCAAGGGGGGCAAATCGGTGTCTGATAATCTAGTGGCGCTAGATTTTCTGAGCACGTCAGCCTTCTCCTCCAAACACCACCTCTCGATTATCTCATTTGACTTCACCAAAGCGTTGGATAAGGTAGGAATCCAGTCCGTCATAATTGAGTTACATTCATGGAAAATTTGCCATAAAATCATCAACTATGTCACTAGCTTCATGTCTAATAGAAAAATGTTAGTATATGCAAACAACCACTCCTCTTCAGTTCTTCCTCAATGTAACGGCATTCCGCAAGGCTCTCCCCTCGCCGTCATCCTGTTCCTTATCGCATACAACAAACTAATAAGATTAATCCTTAAGCATAGACATTTCGACTTCGCCTACGCCGATGATTACCTCATTGTCAAAAAAATAAACAAGTGTACCTCAATAAACATAAATCCATTAACAACAGATATCCTCTCCTGGTGTGATAATTCTCTTGGTTTCATAATGCAAACATTTGCACATTTGTGGGAAGCATTTTTGTCAAGTAAAAATCTCTTCCTATCTGGCTCCGATTGCAGACGTCAAAATCCTCAAAATATTAGGAATCAGCTACAATCACAGATACAACTGGAACAATCACATTCTAAACCTTTTAACCTCCCTCAACTCCAGGCTGAACATAATGAAATGTCTCCCAAATTACAAATACAACTGCAACCAACTATCTGTGATAGATGTCATAAAACTTTTGATTATGTCAAAAATAGATTACGGCCTTTACCTCTGTGGAAACTCACCACTATCTCTTTTAAACAAGATCAAAATAATTTAACACTCAGCCATTAGATTTGCCCTGGGAGCTTTTAGATCTATTCCTATAAACAATATACTTTTCGAAACCCAAATAATGCCAATAGAAACCCGTAAGCAGCTTTCGATAGCAATGCTAATTAAACCAATACTTATCTCAAATGGCTCTCCTTTAGCAGTACACCTCAAAAATATATCTAAATCTAAAAATCCAGCATAAAAAATTCCCTCTGCTCTTCACCGCTCCCTGCTAATCAACAGAAGTTTTGGCCTTCTAACCAAACCAATACCCTTAATCAAAAGGACATCCCCACCCTTCACACTAAACCCTCACTCCTCTGTCAGCACTACCTATCTTCACCAACTTTCGAAGTCTTCCACGCCACCTGTAATTTACCAAAAAGAATTCCTACACCTTAAAGAATCCCTACACTCTCATGTATTCGTATACACAGACGGTTCCAAATTGGACTCCGGTTCCTCCTTTAATTTAGTAATGAATAGAGCACATGATAAATTCCTCCTTTCCTACTACAAGCACAAGAAGCACAAACTAGAAGCACAAACCTTCTATGCTATTTGTACCGACTCACTTTCTTCATTACAAGCTATAGCCAATACTTCCAATCAATCATATTACCCCCTAACAATCAAGCAGATTCTTGCGAAAAATTCACCAACAATCAAAATTGTCTGGACCCCTGGCCAGTGCAACATCACCGGCAACGAAGAAGCAGATAAAGCTGCTAAAGATGCATTCAAATTACCTCTCATTTTACAAGAAAACTACAATATAACTGATATCATAAAACACATTAAAACCCACTTTAAAATAGAACTGAACTCACTGATTGCTTCCACTAATAACCTCTACAAATTATACAACACTTCAAAAAACACAATTTACGATTACGGTCGACTACTACTTGATCAGCCATCGTCGTTTACTCTCAAAAATTATTCGGCTACGTCTCGGCCACATCAATCTTACCCACTCCCACCTTTTCGACCGCTCCAAATCATCATCCAATATCTGTAAATTCTGCAACTCGAATACACCTAACTCAGTTAAGCATGTTCTCTCTGATTGTCACTTCTTCCATAGAAATAGAATCAATAGTCTTAGCCAAAGATAATTTACCCAAGCTCATTAATTTCCTAAAATCATGCAACTTATTAAGCCAATTATGAAATCAAATATAAATATTATTAATAAAAGTAGTTTATAAGTTCTAATACTACATTGCACATACCCACATACATATAATATTACTATTAATTATATTGCTAAGTCTTATAACTATTACTATTATCACTATTATTGTTAATATCTTGATTAGTAATTAAGCTTAAGGCATATATGTTATATATATATAACACATGTTTGTTTGAGACAATCAGATTAGTGTTGCCAGATTTATGGACACCAACACCATCTAGGGGCAAAAATCGCGTAGACTTTTTATATGACCTATTATAAATTAAATGCTGTTCTTTATTCTAGCTACAACTCGAGAATAGCTCGACCCATTTGTATGACTATACTGTCATTATTAACTGTCAGGTCAAGGGTAACATAGTATAATCAATTATACCATCTGATATTTTGAGGATAGAAGGCATATTATTTTGCGATCTAGATGATTAATCCATTAACTGGTCAATTAACAAACAAAAATGTCAGCTTGATGAAATATTGTGGTTACCAATTATTGATTCGTCGAAAGTCACTATCTTCCAAAATTTTCGCAATACAGTAAATAACTTTGTCGTCCATTTTACAGTGTGGTAGCAGTGCGCGGAATACCAGCTGATAAAAACCTGCAGAAAATGCCATTTTAACATTTATCTTAACATTTACCGACCACGAAGTTGTGACAAACCCGGCAGAAAAGCTTTTTAATAGGAAGTAAATAGGTGAAGAGCTTTCCCTAATAGGTTTCTGACAGTGACATACTATCTTACTTGCTGTTAGGATGCTGGGAATAGTGCGGTAGGACAATCACACACTGAAATGCCGCAGGTAATTTCATCAGGTTACAGTTATATCAGCTGAAACGATCGGAATGAAACGTCTGACAGAGTAGGCTGAGTGAGGAAAATAAGAAAAGTCAGCTAGAAATTCGAATGTCGTCTCCGTTTATTCAGTATAAAATTTTCAATTTTCAATCTGCATACGGTCAGCGATACCTCGATCTATACATGGTAATACCATCATTGGCATAGGGATCATAATGGAGTAATCTGATGAGTGCCATACCCAAGAAGGATGGCTAGAAGATGACCACAGAGCAAAGTAAACGCTCATTACTAATAGTGATGACCTGACCATCAGGCAACTCATAGGATATTTCAAATTATGAGCTCGATGCAGCAGTGACCATCTCTCTGGCATGTGGCAGAGCGTAGCGCTCACAACTTGCGTGACAGCATCAACAGAATCTAAAATAATACTTGTGGTACGACCAGAGGCGTACACATAAAGCACAGTTTGGGTTGGCACATACACGGCGGGTGTGTTGAACGTCTTAAAAGTAGACGGAGTCATCTTTTCTTTGTTGGCCTTCGGTTTCAATGGGGCCTTTGTTAACAACGGTGCTGCACCGGTGCGTCACGCAAACTGCCAAATGCCAAATTTTTTCCATGTCATCCCAAGTGGTCACAATACCGTGCTCTATCGAGCATTTTAAAGTCAGGATATCACGTTTGCAACATACCTGTCTTTTTGATGGCCGGCAACATCACGCCTTAATGACGTGGACGGCTCACAAGCGTCGGGAATACAGAGCGTCATGCAACATCGTCAGCGAAACCGGCCTTGCATATGCCTGAACAGTTGTCAACACTGCAACTTTTTCGTCACACATTTTTTGCTTTAAATTTGGGAGAAGACAAAGAGCGTGAAGAAGAAATATCAACCGACTACGTTGACTGATAAAAAGAAAAATAATTGTCTTCCGCATCATTCGCCATTGTATCACAAATAATTTTACAATTTCACACCACCATTGGAGATTTTTGTACTCCATATTGGCAGGTATGAGATTTCTGGTAAAAAAAAAATAAATAAATAAAAATTACTTGGAAGTGCTGCCATTTTCAAAGAGAGTTTAACGTTATCAGTGTTTCGAGATTAGCATGAGTATAGGATATCTAATGAGGACCACTTTGAAGGTGATATTGATGTAACAAAAATTATTCTATTATGTTTTTAGCACATATCGCATTTGAATCATTCTGTTCTTGAGTACGTAGCCCTTTCTAATTTGTTTAAATAACGTTGTTCATTGCGAGACGTAAACTGATGATAAAGTTAAGCGCCTATAAATCTTTTTTATAAAATTAACTTGCATCAACCCCTGCTCATAATTTGCCTTAACCATAACAAATTTTACCACTTGTCTGCCATTTCATTTTATTATTAATATGCATTGCTGGAAGAAAAATTGCAACAAACATGCAAATCTACAATTTTAATAAACTTCATCAACAACAAATTACATGCAGCTCATCAAAAATTCAGCAATTGGATTACTTGGTAACCAAAAAGAAAGTAGTTGCTGGTAACATCAGTAGCAACACGCTATTTTCTATATTTTTTTTTTTTGTTTTTACTATTTTAAGGAACGGAAATTTTTCTACCTTTCTAAAAGTAGTTCCTGCCACTTGCCGCTGTTCAACTGCTTTCCTGTAATAAGTATGCAAAAGCGACAACACTCAAACGTAGAAAAAGCTAGTAAAAATTATGTACAAAATATTTTTATGTAGATTTGCGTCAATGAGTGCAATTTATATGCAATTTGTTGAAGTCAAAGTAATACGAATACATATAAGAAGAATTTTCCTGCGTCTATTGAAATATTTTTCGTCTCTTGATTGCACGAAGCACGCAGTGGAGTGTTTTTTGTGTGTGCTTTTTCTTCTTATGCACGCCAAGTCACGAAAGGTGGCGCTGCCAGAAAACCAGTTACTTTGTTACGAAATTAATGAAGCACATTAAAGTTGATTTTGTAGAGAAAATGTGCTAGTAATGTAGTATTATTAGGCAGAAATTATTAAGCAGCGTATCTTTGGAAAACTTTGATATATTTTCTGCATAACGAATAAGGACTTCCATATAAGGAAGTCATTTTTTGATGCAGTCAGTATTCGTTATATGGAAGTTTGACTGCAGTAGTTTTAACTCAGGAAGCACTCTCATGATGTTTTCTTTTTGAAAAATTTTTTTTTAGTTACAGAAAACTGGCATTAGGTTACTTTGAAGTAACACTATAATGTGGAATACTGAATGAGCCGCGCTGTATATTTTTTCTATTTTTTCTTGTGGACCTGTGCTCTGATAGCTGAATTATTATTTGATGATTATTTTTAAAGCGGGCATCCTAATTTTTTTTTACTTTTAAAATTAGTAAATAATAAAAATTAGTGAGGTTTGGTGGGCCTTAGCACCTGTCCGCCCTGCGAAATCGGGCATAATATAGATAGGCATAATAATAGATCCGTATACTACCAAAGTACTATACACTTCACTAGTAAGACCTATTCTGGAGTATGCGTCTTGTGTCTGGGATCCTCAATATCAGATGTACATTGATCGTATTGAGTCGGTGCAAAAGCAATTTCTACTTTTTGCTCTCAAAAACTTGCACTGGGATCCTAATGCTTGCCTACCATCTTATCGGTGTCGTCTCAAATTGATCAACCTCCCTACCTTGTCTAGTCGTAGAACGGTCATTGGTGTAACTTTTATGTATAACCTCATTTATGGTAGTATTAACTCACCTTTCTTACTTAGAATGATTAACTTTAGTGTACCAACACGTCCAACTAGAAACTATTCTCCTATTATTCTTCCCTTTTGTAGAGCTTCTTATTTGCAACATGATCCATTCTATGTCTTATGCAAATCTTTTAATACCCACTTTGCGTGTGCTGCTCCTCCCACCTCTTCTTATGCTATAAAAACTAAATTGTTGGCATCATTGAATTAATGCATAACTTATTTCTATACTTGTAACCTAAATTTTTCGTCCTTATTTAAATAGATATGTTATTGTAGGTATTGAATTCTTAATTTAATATTAGCTTTAGTTTAATCTTGCATGCTGATTATGTTAATGGCTGATGATGTCTTTGTCTGTAGCCAAATATTTAGTACGTAGACATTAGCTTTGGTATCACATGATCACCAAAGATATTAGCAATTAAGACCAGCTGAGCCCAGTCTATATGACTGGGTAAATTTTGATGCCACCTGGGCCTGCCCCATGTGTGATCAGTGTGTGGTCAAAAATACAAAACATCTTTTATTTATTTATTTTGTTTTTTTAAATTTATTAGTGAAGGAAAAAACCTTACATATAAAGCAAACTAAAACTAAACTAAGACTACAACTAACTAAGACTAAGAGATCGGTGCTATCAAAAGCTAATTTAAGGAATTCGCTTAAGTAGCACGGACCAGCACTAGAGATAACGCAAAACCTTATATTCTCGAAATAAAAGTGGATAGAGCTTAGCCGTCTTTTTCGTTAATCAAGAACACATATGCCTTTTTATGAAGTACATAAGTAGGTAAATTTAGCATTATTTTTAGTACCTTATTTTCCGCCCTTTGCAGTTTCATACGGTGAATTGCTGCACAGTCACCCCAGACTTTTGATCCATATAGCATCATAGGGACGAAAATGGTTTTAAATATTATTAATTTATCTCTTAATATAAATTTTGGCTTTCTATTTATGAGGGGATATAATGTTCTGATTAATTTGTTTGTTGTTTATTTTATTTTATTTTATCAAAATAAAGTCCAAGATATTTGATGCTGTCATTCCACGTAATGGGTTCAGAATTTATTAGTAGGTTTGTACTAGGAAAAAGGGAGGGCTTTAGGTTCCAGGTGAAGTAGATAGCGTTGGATTTCTGGGTGTTCAACATGATTTTCCATTTGTGGAAGTATAATCTGAATTCTTCGAGGATAATCTGAATCTCGCCAAAGCTATCTGCGGAGCAATAAAAGGCAGTGTCATCAACAAAGACTGAGGTTTTACAGAGGTTTGGTAGAGGGAGATCATAAGTATAGATATTATAAAGATTGGGTCTTAAAACGGATCCCTGAGGGATACCGGCAGCGATCAATCTTTTGCTTGACTCGATGCCGTCCATGTCAACCCAAAAATACCTGTCAGCTAGAAAGCTACTGATGATTTTAGTAAGGTACATTGGAGTAATAATGGTGCTGAGTTTTTGTATTAACCCTTTATGCCATACAGTATCGGACGCAGATATCACATCGCACATCCAAAAGTCACCATACCCACTGACATTTGCATTTGATTTTATTCTTAATAAATTCTTTTAGGTTGCAGAGCGGGTGAATGCAACTTCGATTAGCCCTGAAGCCAAACTGTGAATTGGGGAGGATATTATTTTCATCAATGAAAGCAGAAAAGAAATTTAATAGAGACTTGGATTTTTGAGAAACCTCATAGTAGACTAATGGGTCGGTAGCTTCCTGGAGAGTCACGAGGTCTTCCCGGCTTATGAATCGCCACTATTCTGCATTTATTAAAGAGCAGAGTGAAAAATAGTAACACACGTCTAGGAAAATGCCTAAAGCAGAAATTAGGTATTTTGTCAGGACCAGGAGATTTTTTGATGTTTGGGCAGCGAACTACATTTAAGATTTGGGTAACGGTAATAGATTGCTCATTTGAGAATATAGAGTTATTTAGAGTGTTTATAGAGTTGCTCTCTAAGGAAGCAGTGGAAATAGCCACTATTTTATTTTATTTTTTCAATTTAAAAAAAAAGTTTTTGTAATTTATTTTTAAATCTAATTACTCCCTTGAGGCTCGCTGATTTGAGTGTATTAATGTTTTTGTTTCTTTACTATTCAACTTACGTAGCACAACAGAAATATGTTACTCTACCTAAGTCAAACAGCGGATAACAATGTAAAAGCACAGAAAAAACACCGGAAGGTACCGCATCTCGCGATGTTCAAATTTTTCGAACAACATTTAAGAGAGAAATGTTACCTCTATACTCTGCATACTCTTTGATTTAAATAAGCGCACATGTTTACTAGCATAATAAATATTAGAAAATTATCTCGCCCAATATTCATGCTCGACAAACAGCCATTGTTACACAGCACATGTCGGTTTTATGAGTCTTTAGTGCGTGGCAGTGCAAAAATAAAAAATAAATAAAAAAACAGTCGCATTGCATTTCTATCAAACTCTGCTTCCACAATGAAAGACAAAGTTTCCAAAACTAATAAAAATAAAAAAATAACTTTTTAAAAAAATAGAAGGACCACGGCCAATATATTTTTTAAAACTTTGCCGACAGCCATATGCGAAATGCTCTGCGTTCCCTTGTTATTTTCGCTTTTTCGCTTTTGTATGCTGCTGCTGTAACTATTTGGCTAACTAAATCGTCTGCATGTGTTGGCCTTAGTGAGGCATGCAACTTTGAAAAGAGTTAAGTAGCCAATCACACGACGATTCGTATTCATGGCCCTGCGCTACTGCTGTACCGTAGAGAGCGCTGTCAACACTTCGTTGCTGAGGCTGATGGCGGACGTTGGCGAGGGACGACGCTTTTGTGCGCTGTCAGCAGAACTGTCACAGGATACGACTTTCCGTGAGTGACGAAGTGCATGCAGAACGGTTTGCATGTGTGTGTGTGTTTGTGTGTGTGGGAAAAGTTGCCATTTTGCTACCTACTCCATTTACTCCGCTGTTTTTTTTTTTTTTTTGATTGTGCATCTTTCAACTGCGTCGGCAGTCAATGGCGCTTTGACTTTGGATTTTCTGCAAATTTATCGAGTGACATTTGATGCGCTTCATTAAACTTGTTCGTGCGAAATTTCTCATTGGCAGTTGGACATATGAGAATAGAAATCACGCTGTTAGTGCTGGTGGTGCTGATGCAAGTGAATTGTCAAATGGTTTTCTACCAGTGCAGGCGTTAAGTATCATTAAATTCGAACGCCTCCTCACCATACGGCATAGTCACAGATAGTTGAACACACTCATACAGACACACTAACCCGCCCCATACACAGATGCCATCATCTGCAGTCAGTGTTTCCTTTAAATGCGCCGCCTTATTTTAACAAGCTCACTTCCTGCTCGCTGCTGGAGAATAAATTTCGTTCGTTGCAAACTCAATTGGCACTTGAAACAAACCATTTGACCAGCTGCTGTTTCTGTTCCAACACACTTCTTTGCTACTTGCAGTTGTGCTTGCAACTTGAAGCACTCGCAGCACACGCTGTGTTGTCAGTGTTGCAAATGTCGGAGAAATTTGCGAGCAGACAGCACAAACACAAATCTCGTAATGCAGTCAACTGCAAAATATAAACAAGTTTACGGTTTATTTCGCAATTCAATGTGGCTGCTTCTTCTTATCTGAATGTGGAGACTGTGGTCCGCTGAACGTATTGAATTACGTAATACGAGTGTAAACAGGGTGGCCTTACATCGAAGACATGGTAAATATTTACGCTTCTCTAAGAAATAGGACTTTTATCAAAAGTCTATAGACTGAATGCTATGAATGATACTTCTATTGCAGAAAGGCTATTTTTTATTTACTCAAAAATAAAATAAAATAAAATAAAATCTATATATATATATAACTGTATATATGTCTGTCTGTATGTCCGCTATAGACGCCAAAACTACTAAACCGCTTTTAATGAAATTTTCAGGGAAACTATAGAACAGCCTGTCGAGTAATCCTAAAGTAACCCTGGTGTGTTAGTTGGGAAAAAATAAATAAATAAATTGTATTATTTGTATGAATTCAATATTGCTTCATCAGTTTGCCGAAAAAAAGTATGTCAAATTCGAAATCGAAAGTCTGTCAAAGAAAAATAATAAAAAAGTTTTATTCAAATCGAAAGTTAAGTGCACAATATTTGTTGTTTTTGGAACGTTTTTGGTGATAAGAAAACTGATTATCGATGTGGTTCATGCGACGATACTGAAAAACAAATACAAATATGTCGAAGTTCCATTCTTATAGCTTCAATAAAGCAAATTTCTTGCTAACACAGCATTGCAATACTTGCAGGCTAAGGTAGTAAATAAATAAATACAAAACAAATAAAAAGACTCTACAATTCTTATGGTTATACGACATGATAATCGAACTTATAGAATAAAATTTTTGTTTTGTTTTTGGTTTTCTGATTTCCAATCAATTTATCCATAACGCACTCAATCAATTTAACTTGGCAACACTATGAATGACAATAAGCTATAGATTTTTATACTCACTTAGCTAATGATCAATTAATTGTCTTTTTGTTCGGCGCTTATTAATAATTATGTCTAACTATTTACTGAATAACGGTTTGTGCATCAAGAATTATTTTTCTGTCTCGTGTAACAAACGCGTTCTTGAAAAGAAAAATCAGAATGTTCTAAGACTTCCGTGTGTTCCGCAAAGAGAAAAAGGTTTCATTATAGACGCGCGATCGTCAAATTATTGATAATAAAATGATATTCTACACTTAATAACGACATGGGTTAAAGTAATTGTGACAATATTTAACTGTTTTTACGCGCACAATACGTAACTAATTTCATTGAAAAGTATATGGTGCACATCTCCAAATGAAAACCTGTTGAATGTTATATTTTTTATCAAAATCGGTTGTATGGATTAGGCTTAAAGTGTCGTTAAAAATTGTCTTGGTCTATTCAAATTAAGATATAGAAAGTAATATGACACTGCATGCATCCCTATGTATCAATTTTTTATATTATTATTTTTTTTTGTTTATTTATTTTTATTTGAGTATTTATTAAATTTTAATTATTATTTATATTTATTTATTTCTATTATTTGCGTCAATACAGTTTCTTTGCAATTCCTTCACATTTCCAAATAATTTTTCTCAGTGCACACTTACTGGCTGCCATTATGACAACACATATGGTTGCTGCTCGACATGCTTTCTTTTTTACTGTTCCAAAAAAGATACTCTTCTTTTCCAACTCAAGTGTGCTCGCTACTTTAGTAGCTACTCGATGTTACTACACAGCCACGTTGGTATAACGCTTTCTTGTACTTCGCTACCAAGCTCTACAATGACTGCTTGTGAACTCATTGAGTTACTTAATACACCTAATTCCAACGATTCATACACCAAGTACACGTAATTGGATAATATCAAATTAACTGAATTGCTTTCAGCGGGATTTAAGATTGAAATTAAAACTTGAATTATTTTTGTAGCTGCCCCAATTATTTACAAGTACATATTGACATATTCACTGAAGCCGTGCAAAGTCGTCGGCATGGCACGAGCTTTGCGATTTTTTTAATTGCTTTAAAAATAACTTTGAATACTGTTTTTATTTAGTTTGGTTCCTAATCATTTTTTCATAGACAAATTCCATTAAACTTTTCCCTTTAAACTGTGTTTGTGTTTGTTGAGATAATTCAGTCGCTCTGCTCAGCCGCAATTACAAAAGTTTTCCGAAAAGTAAACGAAATGAAATAAAAATTCTACAGAAAAGCAATAAGAAAGTCATGGAGCGGTGAAGCAAGTAGAGGCTCAGAAAAGTCGCAGATGCCGATTTGCCTCAGTGTCACGCTCAGCCCGGCAAGCAATCAATTCCTGTTGACGTTGACAACGTCAAGTCTAACACCGACGACAACGTTACTCGAAGTGAGTAACAAAGTCCAAAGAACGACGCGCAACAAATCAAAGTCGCTTTTTGATAAAACTTGAGATGACAACGTCGACGCCGAACTGCTACCGTAGTCGAGGCATTTGTCGAATTACGTTAAAGAAAAATGTGTAGAACTGCGGTATGTAAGTCAAACAGAAGTGGTTGAAAACCACCTAACGAGCAGAGGAAGGGAGAGTGGCTGTAGTGCAAATCTCAATGGCTAAGACACACAGAAACAGTATTTAAAAGTTTGATTAGTTTTTTAATGTCCAACGGAAATGAAGTGGTTGCATAAGCAACATGCGAAATCCTTGTCAAAGATATTGGCGTTAAGAATAAGGTATCACTAAGGTAAATGTCGTAAAACTTTACAATCGTCAGTCAACTCAAAAATATTATATATTAATTAGTGCAAGAATGGTTAATAGCTTATGGACATATTGAATAAACAAAACTCCACCGCCACGATTTTGAACACCGACAGTTTGAAATGTTATCTAATTGTGGTAAATTCATATTAAATATAGTCTATCACTAAAGCAAAACAAAAAATAATCGAATGTGACATTTTTTGTTTTTCCAGAATCCTCTAAAGAGAGCTGTGCGTTCGACTCCTGAGTATGATCTTATATCATACTTCAACAACAAAATAATATGCTTAAAAATGATTTGTAGAATTCTACGGTAACAAGGTAAGACAAAATACTCTAACAGTTCCAAGGAAAAGTAATAGTAGTCAACATCTATATATATAAAATTGGAAGTATGTTTGTTTGTTTGTCCGTTTTGGACGCCGAAACCGCTAGACCGATTTTTATGAAATTTTCAGGGAACCTCTAGAATAGCCTTTAGATGGTTACTGTGAAGTTTGGTGCGAAAAAAATTTTCGCATTCAGCAGTGCTGCTCAAACGGTACAAAGGCCAAATGTTCAAATATTCGAATGAAAAGAATAATTTAAGAAAAGTGAAGCCGACGAATGCAACGAGAAAATCGTATCAGTAGACAGAGCGTAGAGCTGCTGGAACATCCGATAAGCGAGACGCACGCGAAATTAGCAGTAGAGTAGACTTATATATATCACAGAATATACAAGTGATCCGCTCGGCTTCGTATGGGTGCAATCCAGTGATTTGGGGTTTGCGTTGTCTGTGAGTCAGTTGATTTTATTTCACTTTTCATAAGCGACAATCAGTCTCAATCAACCTCTCAATTGAAACACGACGCTGATTAACTTGCGCATCCGAATAGCCCATGAAAGAAAGTTTTAAGAATTGATGGTCCGCATTCGGTAGTGGTAACAGCGCTTCCACTAATATGTGAAATTAAATTGTGAAATTGTTTCGTATACAACCGTGAATAATTGTAAAGGCAATTATTTTTCGTTTTATTTAATTTGCCAACAGCCACATTCGAATGCATATTTATGCTAACGTCAACTAATCAGAAACATATTTCCAAAATTACAATTTCAAAAATTTAAACAAATATCTAGACTCCTAACAAGTGTGCGAGTGAAAGAGGGAAAGTTAGCAGGAAACCAAATGATATGCAAATATGATAGCAAATTTTAGTATACATATAAAATGCGATTGGCTTGGCAAGGCGTAAATTGTATGGTGCAGATCGAATGTAATTTTTATACAAATTAGAATTCAGAGTCTTCTGTTTTGAGGGGAGAAAACTTAAATTACTAAACAGCTTCATAAACAAAAGAAATTACAAGAGAACCACACAATTTTCTCCTCCTACCAACACCCAACATGTATGCGTAGCATTCAACGGTAATCGGTGTTTAAGTAGCACTTAAATGCTCATCGACCAGCATTGTTACCAGAACCAATGAAGAGTAGTTTACTTGCTGCACGTTCTCAGATAAAATCGATAAAACGTTTGTAGCAAAAACGAATTAGGAAACTAATTGCCTTGGATTTGTCTTAAGAAAGTGTACATAAATCTTAGCTTAAGCATGGTTGTTTTATTATTGTTGTGTGTTGTATGGCCCAACCACATACGTCGAACAAATGAGCCGACTTATAGTGGTTGTATTGGGGATGCAAAAGGAAACTGTGATTAGGCATAATACTCGAAACTATTAAAAACAGAGCACTTAAATGGTTAAACACAATATACCGACTTTGTATCAATGTGTCTTAATACACATTCAAGGTTGCCAAATTCAAATTAAATAAATAAAATAAATAGCTCTAGTGGTGCAGATGTGCATAAAGTAGTTTAATTCTTAAAAAGTTTTAGCGAAACTCGATAAAAATTCTTTGAAAAATTAAATTGAATTGCAACAACAAAATATTATACATGCGCTGGCAATATAACAGCGGGAAAATGGAAGAGAGAGTGTGAGTAAGGAAGAGTGAGCGTGATGGCGAGTGTGAGTAAAGGAGAGTGAGTGTAATGGAGAGAGAACATGAGTAGCATTTTTGTTTCTTCGTTTACTTTTTAGCAATATGCTGGTGAACATTTTAATGCATTTTAACAAACAAATGTTCTTAACTAAGTAATCTCAGCAATAAGTTTGGCAGTAATATCCCTTTATGGTCGAATTTTGAGCACTGGCCGAATTACTAATATATATAAATTAAGGCAATTATTCTTTACTAGATGTTTTACCAGCCGTCGCCGGCTTTTCTTAAATGAGCAAAGCGTAAACGTCGACCGAAAAATGTTGTGCGTGGTTTTGCCTCTGTCTCTTGACCAAATCTCAGTGAGCATCATATACAAAAGTATGTATACTCTATGAATGAAGAGCGGAATACTCTTGTGCTTAGTCAATACACTAATAACAACAAGAAAAGATAATTCGGAAAGCAGCAAAGCATAAATAACGAAGAAACATACGAAACTTTTTGTGCTTGGTCTTGCAGTAGTTTTGAAAAAATAGAATCCCAAAAAAAATTAGTTTCTTTAAAAAATCGAAAAAAAAAACCTATGCCAGTGTCTGCAGAGGTGCAAATGTGTTGTTTTAAAAAAATATACATTAAAATCGGTTCAGTATATTCTGCGCAAAAGCGTTACAAAGAACTGCCTTATAATCAATTTTATTTCATATAATGGTATATAAGTCAGATATATTGAATCTCACAAAGACCACTTTAATCAGGTTTTTCCTTTGCAACATACAAGTACCTAAAAATACTACCTTCTGCCATAAAATCAGAGTTCACTGAAAATAATTAAATGTGGCAGCTTTGCTCTTCAGGATGTAAAGTTATGCAACTTCGAGGTTACAACTAAATGCCACACATAGGGACGAATCACCCTCACCATCATTATGAAATATTTGCTGCTTACACTTTCTCCGCGCTGAAACTCGGTTGTATCCTTGATTGTGCTGTTATTTCTTATTTTCGTTATTTTAGTTGTTGTTGTTTTAGTTCCCATAAAATTATGTTAGCCGCATGTTGTAATTTGCAATGAAGCCCTCGCCTTGTCTGTAAAGGTGTAGACTGTGCCAATGACGATTTCAAATATGCACAAGTTGCACGTACATACTGAAGAAACTGAGCACAGCGAATTTGCCACAATACACTAACACACACAACTATAGCTGGCGATAATAATTTTGATGATAATGATGTTGTGCAGGTTAAAACTGTAAAATGTTGTTTCATTGTGCAGAACTGGAAATTGTGGCAAATGTGTAAATACAAAGCGGAAGTTTGTTACTAGTACTAGTTTGTTACTAGCGACACGAAATGGTGACAGACAGACTGTCGTGTAGCGCACAACACTGCAATCGTTTAAATAAAATTAAAGTTTTTGCTTAAGCGATTTGTACGACTTTTCTATTTACGGCATTGCACATGACCACGTATTCTATGCTGGTTATGTCAAATAATATATAAGAAGCGAGTATCGGTGGCCAAAAATTTGACTTTCTGAGAAATTTACATTTTGTTGTATTTTAATGCGCTTCACGCCAACAGTAATATTATAATTTTGTCAAGAAATGTTTACAGCTAATTTAGACAACCGAATATTCCTTCAACCTTTTTAACCAGCGAACTGAAATTTTACAAAAAAAATTTTTTTTTCCATACGGTATGCAATTGTCATAACCAGCCCACTAGGAGATGTTTCTACCATGGAAACATAAAATACAACTGTTTATTATAATATCTTGTTTTTTTTTAATTTTTGTATTGGTTCAGATTTTAATTCAGGCCCATATAAAAGTCAAGTCTATTCTTTAGGAAAACTCTTATTATTGCATCGACCGATCTGAAATCCTTACGTACTCTATTCCAACACAACACTGAACTCTCAGCTTCATATAATACTGAGTCGCAATACTTCCATTAAAGCACACCTTCCAATTAAAAGTTCTCAAGAAAAAAAAGTGTGTTAGTGTGCTTTGCACTAACGTGCTTTTCACTAATGTGAAACGCTCGTCCTCTTTTTTCCGTCCACAGATGAATTAGAAAATAGAATTTTTTTTCGCTAGCCGGCGGATTGAACCTCGTGCTTTGATACGGCACACGCCGTACACTTCCACTAGGCTACCGAGTCGATGCACACATTCAGGCAGGCAAATGATTTAACTGTATGTGGAAAGCGACCCGAAAGACTTCGTATTTCTTCGTGCATGAGTCGATGACGATGTTTGATTGTATGCGAGCATTACGCTATGCGAAATTCTACACTACTGAAACCAAAGATGTTTCACATCAAAAATAACAATTTATTTTTTCGCCTATCGAAAAAACTTTCCTCCTATATCCCCTATTTGAAACAATAAGTCTATAAGTACACCCTTTTTCCCATAAATGTGCCAATATTCCAGCTGAGCTATAGATATAAATTTGTGTACAATAAATGCTCATTCATATTTGACATAAAGCCTTAGATAAACTGCATATTCTGCGAGTGTGAGCATAATTTTATTTATAAAACTTTCTTTACTATTTAAATTTATTTGTGATTTTTTTTAAATTTTTAATTGGCTGCGGGCCACTGTTACGTGTCATTATCATGTCCATATGAAATCTGTGAAAGACAGTTTAAAGCTGTCATATTAAAATTATGTTTGCTATACTAAATTATTGGGTTATGGTTAACGTTGCTGGGTGATTGGTATGATAGTGAATTTTTCTGTTCTTTACACAAAATGAGCCTTGCAACAAGACTGCAAGAGACAATGTCAAGCACAAAGATGCCCTGCTTTAAAATCGCAGGCAGTGAATCAGAAGATTATTACAAATTAATGTGTTTCATGAATTAAGAGGGTAAAATGGGCAGAGGCCAACAACCGAAATGAAGTGTTGGGACACTTCTTGATAAAAATGCAAGCCTCACTGAGAATAAACTAATATGAATCTTTCGGGGAAAGGGAAACGGGGGCAAAAATTATTAAATGTCATTGGCAATTTCTACTTTAAAACCGCTGCGCACGAAATGTCGGAAACAAATTCTACAGCAACAACAATTATACAAAAAAAGAGAAAAAAAATTAAAGCAACAAATGTCAAAAAAGTGGAAGACTGCAAGTTTATGATATTTACAACACACAAATTCATAAGCAGAACGCGCCACATACAAATGTGCATGGGTGCCTGCACAATTAGACACATGCATACATACTCGTGTAGGCAAGTATGTAGGTATATATACAAAGTGAGATACGATTCCACTCACACATCCTGCATGTCAAGCGAGACTGCGAGGCCACACTACCACAAAGCATGAACTCACATCCGGTTTCCTGTCAGGCTTTCACTTGCCAAAAGCTTGCTGTGTAGTATGAAGCCATGGCCTGGCATGAAGCGAGACAAATTTCATACACACACACACACACACATATATATATATATATATATATAGAAGCCGCTGCTGTTACTGCGAGTATGTTATGACTTTTGTTGTTGCTGCTGTGGAAATTCCTGTGGCCTTGTCGCACGCTTTATGCGCTTTTCTGCTTGAATTTATGTTTTAACACAAGCTCACTAGCGAACGAAAAAACAACCCATTAAAGCAACAACAAAAGCAAACAAAATGTTGTACATAACTCTTAACAAGACAATGAATACAAATGCTATACACACAGAAACACACACACATATATTTTCCTTATTTCCAGCATACTCGTGCTCATGAAAATGACAAGGACTCAACTCGTGTCGACTCAACTCGACTCGATTCCCAACATGCCGCAACAAGGCTCAACGCGACTTGATTATTGTTGTTGTTTTTGTTGTAGTCGGTGCTGGACTTGATGTTGGTTGTTTTTTTCTAGTTGTAAAGCAGCGGATAATCCTGTGATTGCTCCCAAGGCTCAACTTTCAACAATGAGACGGGTTCACATCAGGCCAAGCCACGGCAGACACTTCAATGACACAAGTTGGATTTACTTTTTTGCAAGATGTCCTTGCCACATTAAGAGGACATGGAACCAAATTGCTTGATGCTCATACTTGTCTCTTACTGCCGAATATTTTTTTACATGTCAGCACAACGTTGAAAAATTCGTGGTTTTCCTATAGCGTCTTTAATGAGACTAACTGCTCCACTATAACTCTTTACTTCAAATGTTTAACTGAATTATGCGCATTTTTCTTTCTAATTACTTAATTTGACCTTCTTAAAGATTACGTAAATTAGAGACAGGCTAAACGAAAATCCTTTCAATTAGTCGAGACCAACAAAAGCCATTTTGTGGCAACACAAAAAAATTTACGAGTTTATTGGGCTTTAACCATTACAGCGGTCGAATTAGTAAATTTGGTGTCATTTTAGTCTTAATTAAAATAAAGCAAAGGTTGTTTTGTCCTTTCCTGTATGTTCTCTAGTTTTTGCTTGCAAGCTTGTCTTTTCTGAGTTCGCTGAGCATACACCTTTAAGACGCGTACATTCCCTCTTGTTCATAAAATAAGCGTGAGCGCAATTTTACTAAATTTCCCTTCCGCTCTTTTTTAAAATGTTTTTTAATGGTTCTAATATTTTTTGGCGTTTTACCTTCGTGCTCTAACTATCTACATTAAGAAAAAAAATCAACTAAATTGGTTGAACATTATGGGCAGTGGAGGGAAACAAACGCCTCGTGTTACTTTTTTGTCTTATATATATATAGATTATATATAAAGATTATGAAAATATTTTATTATTTTATTTCTCTCGCTATACGAGCTGTAACCTGCTCAGATATCCATAATGACTTCATAATATCCATAGTAATTCTCAAAATATCCATAGTGAATTCACAAGTGAAGCGACATCAAACATGAAGAGTTTTTCTTTTCTTCGTTATTTTGTACTAAAAATATGTTTATCACCTGTGTGTTGCTGTAGTGCTTTGCTATATGGTTAATATTTTGAAGCAATATAAATAATAGTAACAATAATAAATGGGAATTTGCAAAACACATTCGATGCATTCGAACGTTTCCTGGAAAAAAACTATAGTTGAACTATATTCCTGTTGTTATGGTCTGTCAAAATTGAAAGGCTTTTACATCTAAATTTTAACGCGTTACATCATAATCTACAGTTATTATTAATTTAACAAATTCAGTTTTGCTATTTCAACCACTGTGCAACTCGTCTCCATTGGGTATCATTAAAAAGGGTCACTAATTTGCATTTTTCTCTAGGTGTTTCCCAACACTTCAATCCGGTTGTAAGCAGATTCTGCGCATTTTACCCGCTTAATTGATGAAATACATTAAATTTTAATCGCTCACTCATTCAATTTATGACTAAGCATCCTTTTGCCTGACATTGATTTTACACTTGAGTGCCGAATTTTGTTGCAAGTTACAGAATTTTATCTCAGAAACTTCTACTCTAGGTAGAAAAGAAAAAGGCAAAGTGAAAATGCCCATAGAGTTAGTGCAGTCAAGCAAATAAATACAGCAATTTATTTGCAGAGTTACAGAAAAAGCTGCAAAAATAAGCAAGCGAAAGATGCCCAGGCAAACGCAGCCAAGCTAACGAAGAAGCGCCAAGTCAAGCCAATTCAACTTGACTTAACTCATTCATGAAGGCAGAAGTAAATAAAGTGCATACATGCAACACTTGAATGTAATTTCTACCTTTCGGCATTAAGTAGAAAGCAGGCAACGACGACGACAACGACAACAGTGACGACATTAACAAGAACGCTGAAGCAGCAAAAGAAGTTGTTGCCGAAGACACAGCTACAGGCTTGAGCAGCACCAGCCAGGGGCAGAGTAAGTCTCGCATACAATCGTCGCACACTAACCAACATTGTTGCCATAGCACCTTTCAACACATACAGACTCCTCACATTCGGCATTTTTCAGTTGTTGCATTTTTATGCATGCGACTACAAGTATATGCAACGACGATTGCAATGAACGAGTGATTCTTACTTCCGGTTCGTCACTCTTGAAGTCACTTAAATGTACGCCAAAGCGACCGCAGGCTTGGCTTGGCTTGGCTTGCTTTGACTCGGTTTGACTGCGTTGCGCTTTGCTGATGTGATGATGTGCGGACCGTGTTGGTAAATGTGCCAAATAATGACTTGCAGTGAGTGCAATTTATATGATAAGCAACAAAATAAATTGCATGCAATCCATTTTACTTTAACACAGAAACAAACGCACACATGGCCAGTAAGACATTGGCAAAGTCAGCATTCAGGAAGTGTGTACTCCTTCTTTGGCCTTCTCAAGCATTTTACATTTTTAATTTTATTTCTTTAGTGGGTCTGCTTTTATTACGGGTATCTTTCGGTTCTTGCTCATTGATTTTTGCTTACTTAATGCATGCTTAATGATGTCGCCATTTTGTTCTTTTTTTTTCCTTGTACAAATAGTGTGTCGTTTCGACATTTTGAGCCATAAACTGCGCTGAAAACACATGCAAAGCCGTACCGCTCCGGAATTGCAATCAGCAATGTTTTATCTTAACTAAAATCTGGAACACATCACTTTTGTAAGATACAGTCAAGCTTCGCTAAGGCAAATCCTCTTGGGACCAAAGACTTAATTCATTATATGGAAAATTCATTATACAGAAATTTTGTCTACTCGAAAAAACTTTGTAGTTGAAATTAATTCATAGTAGAAAGAGCTTCGTTGTATAGAAGTTCGTTGTAGGGTTAGTTCGACTGTATAAGATATAAGAAAAGTAAATGTTACACATAAACAAAATCAGTTTATGTTGTTGTTGTGGCTCTTCGATTTATTAGATTCTGTAGAATAGCTACACTAGCAGCGAAACCTTAAATTTGTAAGTGACACAGAGTGAACACCAGTAGAAGAAAAACAATAAGGGTTTTCACGAAACGTCATAGATATATAAAAGTTATAAAGTTACAAGCTACATTTCATCAGCGGTTGTCCTATACACAATAACTACAGGAAATGCCATAAATTGTTAATTAAATTAAATTAAATTCGTAAGACAAGCACTTTGCAATTTACCTCTGTCATTTCTTTTATTCATTCACAATAAATATAAAAATTCACAATAATGTTGTCAACACTCAGAGTTATCACAATCAATTGTGCGACTAGTATACGACATTGTTAAACATTTTTTTGTATGTAGCTACGGTCAGTTTGGATACGACTTTATAACAATATAACATTTATAACATATACGATACATATACGACGTTTTGTGAAGACCCTTAATATTAATAATTTATACCATAGTCGGGCATAAGTCAATCGTAGCGTTTAATTTTTATTTTCTCCTCAGATTTGCCCTAAAAACAGAAATTTGTTATTGTTGTTGGTGTGTCCGCGTGTTGATTATATGTGTTTTGTTACTGCTAATAAAAATTTGATTTTAACTATTATTTATTTAACAAAAAAAATATTTTTATTTTCAGTTAAACATAAATTTGTAGTTATTATCCTGCGTCTGATGGGACGCACTGACGACCATTGGTTGATGGGCTTTAGTTTGTTAAAAACAAAAATAATATATATAAACAAATGATATAATTTGGTGGAAAGCACGGGGAGAGCCGCAACGCGAGCGTACTAAACACAAACGCTTGATGACAATGCTTTATTAGAGGCTTCGATGATTTGGCGGGCCAGCCAGGTGCTGTGCGCTTGCTTACTGATTGGAGCTCGGCATTTGTTGTTGGCTGACAGCCTGCTGCTGTTGTTGATGCTGCTGCTGAGCAGCTGCTACCGAAGCAGGAGCGACGCCGGCCTGCGGCTGCTGTTGCTGCTGCGACGGTTGCTGCTGCTGCTGCAGCTGTTGTTGTTGCAGTTGTTCTTCTTTGGCAGTTTTTTGTTTGTTGGTGATTGGCGGTGGATTCGTAGACATCATAACCGCGCGTATGCGACGCTGAGCCGACTGTACGCTAGAGAAGGTTCCAATTATATGTACGGGCGTTTCTTCATTGCCACCTGATGGTGGTGCCAGCGCATGCTCGGCTAATTTGATGACGCTACCAGTGACGCGTTGCAATTCACGAAAATTCTGGCCTCCCTTGCCGATAATTCGACCAACCTGTGAACTAGCCACAAGCAGCTCAACCGTCAGACGTACATCGTCGGTGCCGCACATGAAACCTTCCTCGCGCATCTTTTCGAAAATCATAAATTGCGCCTTCCATTGACCCTCTGGCGTACCGACAATAGTCACTTTACGTTCTGTCTGCTGATCTATTAGGTTTTCAGTATCGAGTGGTAGTATTTTCAGTGAGGCACTTGAGAAACGTATAATGCTACGTATGTGAGAGCCTTTGGTACCAATGATGGCGCCCACAGCGTTATTCGGTATGTACATGTACGTGGTCTCCAGCAAATCATTAGGGAATACCGGTGGCACCACACTGGCCGGCGTCTTCGACATGGCGACGCTGGGACACGAGGAGAACGGCATACTCGGATTATAGACCATGCCGTTGCCCGGTGTCGACATCACCACCATCGGTTGAAGACCCGGAAACATGAGACTTTGCGGAGCCATTGCCTGTAGATCATTCTCATAGCTTTGTTGTAGTTTTCTGCTTATCTGATTCTCGGCGCGCGACATATTCTCAATTTGTCCCTTAACCGTAATAATTCGCTCCAGTTTAAAGCTGTTGATGTCGTTAATCGAGCTAACCGTGATTTTCGTGTCAGTGTCCTGCATGATGCGCTTGATTGTGTTGCCGCCCTTGCCGATAATGCGTCCGATTAGATTATTGTGAGCGAGTATCTTCAAACAGATTTCACCCTTGTTCGTGGCTAACGCCTCCTGTTGCATGACCTCAAGTATGCGCTTGCACGCATTGGTACAATTCCCCGGATTACCATAAATGGTTAGAGACTTCTCGAGGGAGTCGGCATTCTCCTTGCGATGGACATCGACCCGTGCGCGACTCTGTTGTGTGATGGTGTGTATGGTTCTCCCTTCACGGCCGATAATGGCGCCGACCATTTTTCTCTGCACGAGTATGCGCAGAGGGAAATCAGCCTGTCGCCCTGGTCCGGCCATACTCGGATACGGATCCAGCTGCTCGGCAAGCAATTTGATACCCTCGAATTCGACGCCGTTGAGACCACTAGCAGCTCTTTGCGCCTGCTCAGGATTTTCGAATGTTATATGCACAGTCCTAGTATGTTGATCCTTACGAGAAGTATCCGCAATTGTTTGACGATGCCGTAGGGCTTCAGTAGTGGTTCGATTTCTTTGAAACGTGTTTTCAGCGGAATGCGGCTAATAAAGATTTTTGATGTGTAACATTAATTTTTTTTAAAAACAAAAAAATTTGAATTGACTTTGCTGTGGAATTTCTGTGATTATTATGTCAACTTAATTCTTTTTTTATTCTTTATTATTTTATAAATATATTTATTATTTTATAAATTTCACTGTGTTGTAAGCAAGATTACAAGCGAACAGAAAACAAACTTAAAAACGCAGCAAAAATTTTCTTTTATTGAACTGAATTGAACCACCGATAAACAGAAAAACATGGGTGCCAGCGGTTGAACGAGACGACGGCGGCGTTGATTTTGAATTCAAATTCTCGACGGCAATATACGACGAACCGTACAAAATCGTGCGACGCATTGCGTTACATACATCTTTCTCCCCAATTCCAACCCAATTTCAATTCTCGTTGTGCCAGCAATTGCTTTTGACGGTTTTTAAATCTCCCATTTTTTTAGAGACGTTTTGGGTAAATAAGAAAAATAAGTACGAGCAACTACAGCCTATTGTTTTCCATGGGAATCTGCATTTAAAGAATTCAACATTTGAGTTGTTTTAAGTATTAAATTAAGTAGTAAATTAGTATTAAATATGCATCTTTTGCATTTGAGCAAACTGTACGGCCACAAAACAACCAATGCTTGATATGCCAACCTGCTCGAAGATTCAAATTTGTCTTTAATTAAAAGAATTGAATTGTTAAAATAAACTATAAATATTTAAAATAAAGCTGTGATGTTTTAAATTTTTTTTAGCAGTGCGTAGAAAGTGATTAGATTAATGTAAAGTTTTAATAATCTCATTGGTGAAAGTTGGCATGTTCATATTTGTGAATGTACAAAAGAGAAGAAGAAGCGCAAATTAAAAAGTTATGGAAAACTACGGCAACTTCGCCCAGGAACAACCAGGAGAGATTTTCACTCTAACTCCAATGCAATAAACCATGCAAGTTAAATTTTTTTATATATTTGTTTTAGATTAGGAAATCACGGCAGAATTTGTAGTATTTCCAAAATGTTTGCTATGAACCATATATTTGGCAGTAACAGCATGTAGCAGAAATTTAGCAATCAGCTGTTCATTCGAACACCAAATTTCCTATTTCGTAGCTAAAAATACCTACGTATTTTTTGGGCGTTTTTGTAGCCAACCGATCCTAAAACCGTCCTACATTTCTGGCACACACCTTATAGAAACTGTTTATTTTTTTTTTTATTTTTTTTTTTTTTTTTATAATATTCAACAAAATTCAGTTTGAGCCACCAGTAGTACACCATGAGAAACAGGAATGGCGTATCTAACCCACAGCCAGATTTAAGACAAATTTCTTGTGGTTTGCAACCCTGTACAGCCAGCCATGCAAAAGTGTAAATATTGCAATATTTGATTCATGCTGTAATTTATTTGTGATTGAAATGTTTATTTTACTGTTGTTTCTCAAAGAGAGTTTTACAAAAGAAAGTTGCACATGATAACTAGAAAAGGGGAGGCGTAAAACAGCTATGCATATCTAGTTAGAAAAAGTTGAGTTTAAGCTACAAAAATAAAGAAACAAGCTACCAACGAATAGAAAAATAAAGTCACATAAATATTACATGATTTTGAATTGTGCTCTCCGTAGACGATGTGAAATCATTGGATAACTCAAAAGTTTTTCGAAATAAGAGTTGGTTTCCTGTAAGTTAATAAGCCCTTTCAAACTCTCTGAGCTTTGAGTTCTGCAGATCACATGTGTGCTCCGTAACACTTATGTTTAAAACTTTTTAAATATCTCCAGATTTAAATTCAGTGCTCCAATCGATACCGGAGCACTCTGAGGAGGTTTTCAGTTGAGATGAGACCCCAGTTATCAGATATTTTACAGTGGTGCTCCTGGAAATGGTAATCCCATAGAAGGAAATAGCCTGGTATTTAGTGAACCAACTTTTACAATACATTCTCAACACTATAGAAGATCAATAGTTCTGTTCGGCCAACTTTCTGTATGATATGCTCGCCTGAATTTATATCCAAAACTATCTTGTGTCTGCGTTCTACATGCGCAAGTGGCTATTTTATGTGTGGTGAATGGTCAAAGAGTCTAATTATCTCTTCGGTAAAAGAAACAAGATGTAACCGAAATTGAACAATCTTTATTTTCTGAGTTGTAGTCAAATTGTGTCGTTGTGTTTGCCTTTAAACTCTTGAACCGCAGTTGCAACCACTTCAACCGGATAAAGGTTCACCATAAGGCAAGAACAATCTAGAGCAAATTATAAAGGCTTGCCAAAGGCTTGATAAGAACAGCAAAACACCAAGCTCGATTCACTTCGACAGCTGAACAGACGGTACCTTTTCCGACCTTAACCTGTCTAAACAGCAATTCACTTCTTACGAAGAAGCAAAAAATTGGGATCACTTCAAAAGACGGGAAATTTTTTAAATATGCAATCCGTATGGGGAAAAGTCCTAACAAACGATGGGCAATATTTTGAATAAAATGCATTGTACCAATTTCTCTAAATAAAGCTTTAAAGCTAATTTAATAACCCTCTATACACACAATAGAAGATCTTCTAATACGAGTATATGAATGAATATTTTCTTTTAAAGTGGTTTTGACCTATAATTTTATTTTATTCTCATATAAACACATACATCCAGTTGCACTTTTTATATAGTCATTTGAGCTGCAGTGTACAGGAAATGACCAAAAACACTGTCAAATTACGATTTTGCATAATACAAACCCATTTTTTTACTTTGTTGGTTTTGTAATATTGCAAAAAAAAAAAAAGAAGAAAAAAAAGGGAAAAAAAAAACGATGAGTTCATGTCTGTGCAACGCTGCCTTTTGTTTAAATGTTGAATTTATCTATTCAGTACATTCTTGTTACTTTAGCGCTGGATGTGGTGAATATGCACACAAGCAGAAACCTATGAACATTTGTATATTTGTATATATATTAACTTATATATATGTATATATATATAGCTGTATGTTTAGTAGAAAATGCATGCAATAGTCGGGCGCTGTAATGTCGATTTGTACGTTAGTGTGCGAACGCCTTGTGCGGCACCTTGTGAGCAACCCGCGCATTTTGCACATTTGCAAATGTGCAATTCTTAAATGTCGTGAACCCCCAATCTGACCCAATAATCTGACAACTTAATTGCAATTGCCTTTGTAAAATATTTCGCATGTGCACAAATTTATTTCGCTAGCAATAGTTTTTGTTGTTTGCGTTTTCCGCTTTTGTGCTTGTGCTTCCCCTGTGTTTTCTGTGCACCGCATTTGAATAGCGTTGCTAAGTTGTTGTTTTTTACTTACTTCTCTTTCTCTTTCTCTCTCTGTATAAAGCTTTCTTGCTTGGAGTTTTTGTAGTTCGAATGGTGAAAGTGGTTGCCGCCCGTCTCAAAGTGAGACTGAGTTAAAGCCTTTTATTTAAATCGCATAATATTTGCCTGACTTAGAACGTCAACGCACATTTTCCAAGAAGATACTTTACAAATCTTAATATTGTTTTTAACTGGCGTACTTTCGTTCTGCATTTAATAGGGAACCAAAAGTATAATTAAATTAAACCATGGGAGCTTTTTATGAGCTAACTTTGGTGCAGCGTAGGGGAACAATTAACGCCTGTAACTAAATACTACGTTTTAGTGGACTCACAAAAGAAAATATATTTTAGCTTCATCAACTTGTAAAGCTATAAAATGCACAGACACACATACACCCGCACAAATACTTGAATTAATTGCCATATAATTCTGGACAAACATTTGGCAATATGTGCTCCGTTTTATTGCTATCTGCCACGTCAGTCAACAAATGTTTGGGTCACAAAGTTCGTATGCTGTCGTTGCTTAAGTTGTACGGAGCTTGCGGCAATAAAATGTGAAGCAAACAAACGAAACCAAAAACAACAACAACAACAATTTAAATACCAATACGAAGCAATGCTCTAATTAGCCGCAAAATAACAGCTTGTGTGTGGTTGTATTGCCGTTTTTAGTGTTATACTTTATGTGCATTTAATTGTTTAAGCAAATAGCACGAAATAATTATTTCATTAAAACCAACTAACAAAGCGATGAACCTGACGCTGTTGATGCTATTGAAGGCATTGAATTTGAAATTGTGGGGCAAAAATCTCAAAGGTCGACATATTAGTTGAAAGAAAAGGCAAACTCAAGTTATCTTGTAGTAACTTAGAGGTTTCTTTATTGCTTTCATTATATAATAATAACTACGACGGCACCACGTATATTCAGTAAGACACTTAAAATCAACTGCGCAATGAAAGCCGCCAAAGCCAATGGCGGTTAACCAAAGCCATAACTACTATCACAATAACTACTGTCAAATTCGCTTTAGTGTTGACCACCTAAGCTACATGTGCAATCAAAACCAGCTCGTGTACCACACAATTCGACCCAAGTCTTGGTTACAGTGGGCTAGAATGACGCCAATCAGTGTGCAATAGAAAATGTGCAAAATGTTGGTCTTCGCTTCTATTATGGGTTTATAAATTTAAGATTTCCAAAACGGATTTCGAAGCATAATCAAAACAAGCAATGGTGTTAGTTTCAGTTATGCCAAAGCTGTACTACTATGCATAAAGACACAAATAAAGGTTTTTCTATATACTAGCAGGGACCCGGCGTTGCTAACTTCGCGTAAGTCTCGCTCATCGGATGTTTCAGCAGCCTTGCGCTCTGTCTACTGCTACGATTTTCACGTTGATCTTCCACTGTTTGACTTTTGGTGGCATTTCATATTCTTCACTTTTTAATTTTTGTTTTTCATTGGAATATTTGAACATTTCGACTTTATACAGTTTGAGCAGCACTGCCGGCAAACTCAATTCTCAGATGATGCTTTGTTTTTATATTTTATTTGTATCTGTACAGTTTGAGAAATAATTGAAAATTGAGTTGATCTTAATATTTGGAGAATTGGACCAATTTTTCACACCAAAATTCACAGTTACCATCTAAAGGCTATTCTAGGGGTTCCCTGAAAATTTCAACAAAATCGATTAACCGATTTCGGCGTCCATAACGGACAAACAAACATACTTCCAATTTCATATATATACATAGAAGAAAACAGACAGATAGATAGATAAGCAACTGATTAGAACAATTTTTATAGCAAATAATAAATACAATGTTGCAATTTTGTTGGCCGCAGCATGAACGGCATTTTTGATTATTCCAATTTTTATTTAAAATGCTCTTTTAGTGGTCCCTTATCAGTTTATATTTTTTTGATGCCGTTGAGTTTTTTTATTTGGTTTTGATTTTATATACTATCGCGTACTTGAGTGAGTGGTGCACCTAGGATAGTCTTTTTTTCTGAGTTGTTTATTTTATTTCTTAACTTGACCAATGGGGTCACACTGCCATGATAATTTGGCGTAAGAAATAAATAAAAGTGCTAAGGTCAAGACTCTTCAAGAATATACTTCTAATTACCATTACCCTACACGAATTTATAGCCATAGATGTATGCAACAATATGATTCTATCTCTTAATTATAGACTTAGTTGCACTGCCAACATTTTTGATGTTCTGTGCAGGCATACACCTACAGCAAAGTATGAAGTTGAGTAGGGTTCTACCAACTAAGTATAGTGAAAACTCTAGGCCCGGGGCAAATTTCATATTCCCAAGTTTTTCATTATGTTTTTAGAATAGAAAATACATTCCGGCCCTCCCTTGGCCGGATACGGCATTATATTAATTAACGTTTCATAAACAACCAAAAAGACTCCCGAACAAGAATCGCCTGTTAATCGTTGATATCGTTATGTTATGTTGTCATCCTTATGAAAACAACTGTGCTATAGCACCACCGCGTCAGTATGTGTTGTTGAATCACTATGTCAGCATATTTAAATGGGTACACTAATGAACTTAAAAACAAAACAAAAAAAATTTACTAAAACTGGTCTTTAATTCTATGTCCCATAATGGAAGAGAACCACTTAAAGTAATAATGGAACTTTGAAGTGTTAGTCAAAAGCTGTATTTGTTGAAGTTGAAAACCTACTTAGTAACGCTTGTGACCGCTGTGGGCATGACGATGCCCTTCCTGGCCAAGTCCTTGTTGAGTGCGTCCACCCAAACCAAATCCTTGTTGTGAGTGTCCTTCCTGGCCGAGGCCTTGCTGACTATGAACATCCTGTTCGAAACCTCGCTGACCAAGATCACCCTGGCTAATGTCTTGTTGACCGCGACCAACATGACCGGAACCTTGCTGGCCGTGTACTTCCTGGCCGAGTCCTTGTCGATCATGACTACCACGTTGTGCAAGTACAGCAGCGATGAACGCAAAGAAGCAGACGAGCTGATTGAGAAACGGTTCAATTAAAAAGGACTCTAAAGGAGTTCGTACATTTTTCCACTTACGAGGACTTTCATTGTGAGATATGCGTGTTCCTCGCAAGACAGATGACAGTTCTATACTTCGACATTTGAAAGATGCAGCCATATTTATACAAAACTGCTTGCATGCTTAATTTATTTATACTGAATCTTTTACGTTACCGTTTGTTTATTTATTCATTGATTATTCGTGTGTTTGTCTCGGTTATTTTATTTTTTTATTTTGCAATCTTTTGTTGTTTTCAATGCTTTAACCTTCAACTTGAACTGAATAATTTGATGTGATTTAGAATATTAAAGTGCAAAATGCTTGAACTTGCATGATTGAGAATTTTTTCTCTTATTTGATTTGCATTGCGGATTGATTACCTAAGCAAGACGTCTTATGTTAGTAGCTTGCATAAATTCTGATCACATTTTTGGCAATGTGGGAATACCGCATCGAAAGAACGATGCTGGTTTGCCAGCGCTCCAATCATAGATCGATTTTCGTACTTCCTCAGCATGTATCAATCCATGTATCAATCAAGCAATGCTGAATGAACATGTGGTAATCGGGAGGCGCTATATCTAGTGAACTGCAGAACTTCCCATTCCATCCCCTACAGTCTATCTTTGTTAACTCTTAACAATGTATTACCGAGCGTTGTCTTGCAAGAGAATGACTGTGCGTCTGTTGCTCGCTATTGTTGGCATTTTTAGCAACACAGCGTTACTCAGTTGGTTAAACTGACAGTGGTACACATCTGCAGTAACAGTTACGTTCGGTTTTTGAAGTTCGTAATGCATTACACCTTGCTGATACCAGCATATAAACAGCTAGATTGAACATTAATATTCGGCTTCGGTGTCAATGAAGAAAGCTCTTTTGAGTTAACCTATGACTTTTTGCGCTTGGGTTTGTTATTGTAAATCCACTTTTCATTGCCGGTCACAACACGCCGCAGAAAACTCTCCTAACTCTCTAAGCAATGACACTGCGATGTTGAAGCGGTTTGAAATCGAATTTTCACAGAATTCGTATCTATTTTCCCTCTTTTTGGGCATTTCCCAACGCATGTAAATGTCTGGAAAAAGTTGTTTCATTAACTGTCGATAAGTCTTATAATTCATTATCTGCGAATTTTTTTGGCACTTCAGACCGTGATTTATCATTGACATCAAAGTCACCACTTTTAACCGACCAACCGATCATAAGTTTGATGGGCTTCAACACATATTTCTTGAAATCCCAAAACAAAGTTTTTCGTGTCTAAAATGTCATTTTGAGCGTTACATGATTGGCGTCAATATACATTAAACAAGACCATCAAATTTCAAAGCTGTTTGCCAGCACTCATATACGGATATTTCGATGTTTCATCATTAGATGTCACTGACCAGAATTAATGCAAGCTCTTAATAAAAGAACAGAATGCGCGTTGCTAATACAAGCATTGTAAAAATGTTCTCTGCACACTTGCTTCCCTGAACAGATTGTCTTTTACACCTTTATCGCTAGGGCATTAGCATATCCTCAGTGGGGCAGCTTTGGTGGTGGTTTTGGTGGCTTTAGTGTAGAACAACAGGAACTACAGGGGGAGCTTTTAGCGGTTGCTCTAAAAAAACACTTTGGTAATTAACGCAAGAACGTAATAAGAATTACTTTCTCTTCTTAATAAGAATCTGGAAGTGGTTGACTTTGAATTCTTCTACTACTTTTGCTACGACAACCAATTTATATTTTATTTTTTTGGCTAATAACCGATAACTTTAATTGCAGTAAACTGCATAACACATTTGTAAGTTTACATTTGTAAAATAATGACGCGTGTATATATTAGACTAGACAATACAATTAGACTAGACTATGAAGATAGCAGATGCGTAAGGCAATGACTCAGAAGCCTACCACTACCTGCTTAGGGGGAGATCGTGCGGGTGCAGCCTTTTCAGTCTACGCCTTGTTTGACAACCAATGAGTTGAAGTACAAATTCGAATAAATAAATTATTTTACAAAAATTATGAGAGAAGAAAAAGGAGTCACTTTTGAATGAACTGTCATTTTGAAGATATTTTGAAATCATTTATTCAAGTGTGAAAATTCGAATTAAAGTTAAATCAAAATCTGAAAATTTTAAACTAACCACTCCAATTTCGGCTTCAAATTCTCAGTGTAAGAAACCTATTTAAATTCCCCTTATGTGCAGGAAATGGGCATATAAAGGCAACAGAAAAAGAGAGCAGAGCACAAGAAAACAACAACAATAACAACAACGCAATTTTCAAATCACGTTTCTGAATCTCTGAACCATCTTGAAGGCGAACCGAAGTCTGTGGTCAAATGGGCCATCGTAATGTCTGCTGCGACGGTTGCGGTCGCACAAATTTCACAGGTCGGCGCTGCAAGTGCTTGAGATGTGGCAACTATGATCTATGCGGTGATTGCTACGACAGTGGAGTCCTGACATTAGAGCATATTTTCGATCATCCAATGCAAGTAATCCTTGACCGACCGCTGCGAGACTTGCACTTTGGCGGGGAGAATTTCGATGAGGTGCATCTGCCCAACTGCTATACATGTCCTTATTGTGGTGTGGCTGGCTTTGCCGCGAAGAGTTTAATCGATCATGTCGCAAACCAACATCGCGATACCGAGGACTATGTTATCTGTCCAATGTGCGCCGTCATGCCGAATATCACCGTCACACAGATACACAACTTGTGGCGCCACCTACAGCACATGCACACGCAGCATGCAAACTTGCTTGATCCCAAGGGACGATCACTGCGACGATCCTTGAACACGTCCAGGTTATCACGGCGCACAAAGCGGCGTTTCGGTGCCGTCGCTTCAATACTGAGTGGTGTAGCTGTAGCTGATGTTAATGGTGGTGGCGCAGCGGATCCAGCGATGGATGTACTCTTTCCAACATTTGAAACTCGCATTGCTACGCGTAACCTATTCAACCTTAGCTTACCTAAGCGTGGGCGTCGTATTTCTTTGGAGGGCTCTGAATTGCGCGAAGAGCCATCTGACGGAGTTACCAGTGGCAATATGAGTGCTGGACAACCAAATGCAACCAGTACCACCACCAACGCATTTATGGGACCGATTAACGCTACATCTGGGGCGACGGAATGTACTAGCATAGAATCAGCAAGAGGCGGCATCATCGCCAATGTTGAGATTTCCGCGAGCTGTCCAGCAAATGATATCCCCAGCGAACCGAATTTCCTACTGCCTCAGTTGATGAAAAAGCTGGAAAATGAGCAAAGCGATGTTCTTTCTATGATTCGACTGCGTTTGAAGCGAGCGTATTTTGTACAGCAGTTACTCATATCGACTTTGGCATATGATGACTTGGCATTATTGATCGAAAAAACTACGGAGATACCTCAAGTCAAAGGACCGTCAAAATCAACTAAGCAACCAGATGCAAATTTAGTAAATTTAGAGCAGTGTAAAGAACAAGAACAATTCACTTCACTTCCCGTTTTAGCATTTAACTCAGCCACTATACCCGACTGCAAATCGGTAGCGATATTGGATACTTCTATACTTCAAGAAATGGCAACATCGAAGCAGAAAAATGAATGATTTTTATTTGATTCCTGATTTCATTGCCGTACATTACAAAGCCGCAATAAGGGTTTTACTTAGTTCTGCGTTAAATAATAATAAAATCGTTTGTTACCTAATCAAATGAGTTAAGTTAATTCCGATAATGCAAAGTAAAGTGAAACGGAGAAGCAATAATACGACTTATACATAAGCCTTGTCTTGCTTTATGTAACGCTTCATTTTAATATGAACACATGTACAGTTGAAAATGTGCCAATATGTTTCACATCAGAGCCTCGTGAGTGCATACTCACTTTTTTTTGACGCGTACTATTCTAGTTGTTGCTGTATTGAGGTTTGCTGCATGCCCCTCTGCCCAACAGCTGAGTGCGAGCACAACACAGCTTATCTCTATTTCGTTTCTTTCTCACATTCCACAACTTCGCTAAACAAGCAATGAGCTTGTTGTCGTTATAAACATTGCATTTTGTCACCTGGTTTTTCCTGTTTTAACATCAATAAATTGACATAAAAATTATTATAAGCACAACTCTAGAACAATACCTTTCCAACCATATAATTTTCATTAAAATATATTGATGTTAAATAGAGTGAAATGGTACCACAAAAATCTTGTAATCGTTCTCTGTAATATTTTGTTCATAAATTGGCTTTCTTGCATATAATAGTCGAATTTCTCCGACAATGTTCTAATATTTCTCTGCGGCGTCACAAGATCGTGTCACACATGTTCATTGGCCCGGCTTTATAAAAGTTCTCATGCAAAATAAAAAAGTGCTAAAATTTTAATTTTAAATAAAGTTCAAGCTGTGCTAATTGCAACTGTCTTCGTGGCTCCATGCCTACCGGCGTTACTAGTGCACCAAGCAACTGCCCGTTGCTTACCTGGCCACACAGGCTAATGGTTTTTTCCACGCCTAATTAAAACCCCATCTGCGAAAAATGAAATGCGAGCGAATTACCACGTGCTTTTTTTGAAAAAAGCGGATTTTTTTTTAAATGTAATTCATAGTCACATTAACACTGTTTTCACATTTTCCGCAAATTTTTTTAAAGCATTTAATCTATGCTACTACGTATTCGGCCATGTTGAAATTCAGTCAAAGTATGGCATCGCTTCGAAGTGCATTTAAATCTCTCTTTAAGCCCTAATACTGTAACTATTAAAGGAACAAAAACATTTGAGGTATATATTGACTCTTGAGGAGTCTCCCGACTTACTCGTACAACGACTGAATCTTGAAAATGAAATGGACAAGGGCGTCTCCTTTCAGCTGATCATTTCGCTTAGTCTAGTTTCTCATTGATTTGCAACGTACTTCAACTTCTTCAAAGCCGAACGTATTACCATTTTCGCTTTGCTTTTTTAATAAGTGTCATCTGGAAACAAAGAAATAAGAACTGATTTATTTCAATGCCTTCTTCGCAATTCATAGTAAAAATGAAAAAGGTTAAAAGGTATTTTCACTGCATTTTTCGTGCTATGGCACAGGGTTCATAATTTTTTACTTGCCGCATCTTTTCTTTTCACATTGTGGTAAATTGCAGTGTTTCTTTTTTCACTCCTCTTGCGAGCATAAGGAACTAAGCTGTTCCATTTTTCTAATATCAGAGTCTTACGTTGGTTAATTTAATCATCATTACCAGTTCTTGATATGGGAAGTGGCAACTAGATCAGCGCCTTCAGAAGGTTGATGGATTGTAGTATTAAAGTGGGAGTTATTTACTTTTATAAGTTCTATCTAAAATTCAATTTAATTGTAGAATTTTTTTAATGCTGTCCAAATTCAACTCGATGCATCAAAAAATTAAAACGCTTCATAATATTATTATATTATATTATATAATATATACGGCTGTTACCGACAAATGAAGAGCATATGGTAAACATTTTTTTCTTATACTACAATATGTGCTATCCACTGCGTGTAGAGTATAAAAACACATGTGTGGACTTCACACGCGGTAGAAGTGAAACCTTTCACTTCACTTCTTCTATTGCTTCGTGAGTGCGAGAGTGAGGCGAGCAAGCGCATTGGGCAAAAGAAAATATTGGTAACATGTTTAAAAATTGTGTTACATTTTATTGTTCAATTACAACAAATGATACGGGCTTCTTATGATTACTAAAATGTGAAATAAATGCTTTGGTCTGGATTTTATCAATATTTTTTTTTTTGAAATAAAGCGTCAATTGTTGTTCTTACTTTTGTTGAAATTTGATGTTCTTGTTTTCTGTTTCGCTGGCCTCATTGTTTTTGTTTTCAGTGGCGCATGCCATTGTTGTTGCTATTGTTGTACTTACGTTTGCCGCATGACCTTCTTGCCCACAACCGCGAACACAGCACAGCTTATCTCGTTTTCATTTCCCAACCGCATGGCGCACACATAAAATTTCTAACTCATTCTGTCTCATTTTTTTAGAGTAACTATTTCGTTTCATCGAGTTCCAAATCACTACCAATGCTAAAGAAGTTTTCACTGCAACAATAGGAAGTTTGTCTGGGCTTTCGAAAATTACTTGTTTTATGTCTGAAAAATAGGGACGACTTTGAGGAAATACATTGCCTTTTAGCACTTTGTTACCTAAGCGAATGTTTGAACTTGAATCTCCTCACCGCAAACAGTAGCTTTAAGAAATTGCGATGCACACATGAAAATTAATACACTTCCAATAATTTTCTTAGTATTCTTCCGATTGGAGTTAAAAATATAAAGTAAATATATATTGTTTGTGATATTTTTAGTCGGATTAATTCATTCATTTTACCTTAACATAAAATTTAGACTTTAACATAAACTTAGCATGACATTATGTGAACGATAAAATAAGTCCACATTCCCAGAGTGGCAGGCCAGCGAGCGTACTGAATTCGCTTTCTCGGCGCTCCATTGATTGGAGCGCACCGCACCAATTGTTCAACGGTTCCTGAACAATCGCACTTTGGCATCAACACATATGATACAAAGAACAAAATACTTTGATTTTAGCCTGAGATTGTGTATATGCAGTTGCAAAGGGAGATTATCCTCGTAGCTGCAAGTTTAACTTTGTATTAGCAGCGCCTTTTTAATATTTTTCGAAAGGCAAGCAAAATTTTCTGATGTCTCCGAACGAAAATTGATGGTGTTTACATGCACACAGCATATGAAATAGGGAGCCGGAAAAACGGAAAAAGAGAAACAAAAAACAACGAGTACAAACATACATTTGCACCTACATACAATCCGTCAGTTAGTGACTGAGATTCACTTACATAATGGTTCAATGCGTTTCTATACGCTACGATAAAGATACGATCCTATGCAATTCGCTTTGATGCCGTTTGGTTGATTGTGTGTGTCACCTCATATAAGTGAATTTGTCATTTCCAGTTGAGAGTCAACAATTGCCAAGCAGGTTTTTTTGTTCAAACGTCAGAGGCAACAAACAACAAAGCAACCACGCCAGTTGCATGCAACAAAGTGCAGATAGATTGCGGAACATGAGCACTGAGTACTGACTGCATTGTTGTTGCGTGCAATTCAGTTGGTTAATACTGAAGGAAACAGTCAAGTGCGACAAAAGAAAACAATCTCGCTTGTTTCCGCTACGCAGGCACTTTTAGCGAATCTAAACGATAGGAGGAATCTTCCTTCGTTCTACCATTGTGTTATACATGCTTCAGACAATTTACCTTTGGGCAATAAAGCAGGAAACATGCGAATTCTTTCTTTGTGTTTTCAAATTAGTTGAAAATTGATATTACTGAAAAACACTATAGTAGTATTGATGGTAGTATTGTTATTATTGATTGGATTTACAAAAACTTTGGGTAACTACACGTGCTATTAAAGCGCATCGTTTCATCTTCCTAATGGGTATCGATTGCTGTATGAATCGAGATGGTAACGTGTGAGTACTTCTTCTGACATTTTAAAAATTACGATTTTAACACCAATGTGAAGGCGCTAAGTTGGAGACGTTATTGGATCACAATTTAGGCAAAGCTAAAAAGGAGTTAACTTAAACATTGGTAGAGGCTCAACAACAGATTTCAAACCGTTTTATGATAATGAGTATGGAGTGTAAATAAGAAAATCGGGTTTCATAGGAACTCAAGCCAACAAAAGTCGAATGCCATTTGTCACATGGAAACAAATTCTCCCTTTAGCAAAGTCAGAAGTTCTGTCTTAATCGAATCGTGAGGTGGTAAGAAAAGTCGGTAGTCTACGATAATCCAAAAGAAATATACGCATTTACGCAATTCAACGGCCAAACTGGCAAGAAATAAATTGGCTGCATTTGGTGGGATCAGCACGGAGTGATATATTTTGAGCGGCTGTTCAGGAATGAAAAGCATTTTACCAATTTCCTTGAATAAAGCTAAAATTTTACTAAGATTATACTTAAAAATGTTTGTGTACACCTAGTAATAGTAATACAATAATTATAATAGAACATTGTTTTCGCCTCGTATTGTTATTATTGATTGGATTTACAAAAACTTTGGGTAACTACACGTGCTATTAAAGCGCATCGTTTCATCTTCCTAATGGGTATCGATTGCTGTATGAATCGAGATGGTAACGTGTGAGTACTTCTTCTGACATTTTAAAAATTACGATTTTAACACCAATGTGAAGGCGCTAAGTTGGAGACGTTATTGGATCACAATTTAGGCAAAGCTAAAAAGGAGTTAACTTAAACATTGGTAGAGGCTCAACAACAGATTTCAAACCGTTTTATGATAATGAGTATGGAGTGTAAATAAGAAAATCGGGTTTCATAGGAACTCAAGCCAACAAAAGTCGAATGCCATTTGTCACATGGAAACAAATTCTCCCTTTAGCAAAGTCAGAAGTTCTGTCTTAATCGAATCGTGAGGTGGTAAGAAAAGTCGGTAGTCTACGATAATCCAAAAGAAATATACGCATTTACGCAATTCAACGGCCAAACTGGCAAGAAATAAATTGGCTGCATTTGGTGGGATCAGCACGGAGTGATATATTTTGAGCGGCTGTTCAGGAATGAAAAGCATTTTACCAATTTCCTTGAATAAAGCTAAAATTTTACTAAGATTATACTTAAAAATGTTTGTGTACACCTAGTAATAGTAATACAATAATTATAATAGAACATTGTTTTCGCCTCGTATCTGTGCTCTACAATCCAGTAAATCTTTTTCATATCCTTCGTCAATCCTCTTGGAGTAAATGGCTACCATAAGTCTTTTCTATCTTACTCTGTTTTGAGCTGTTGTTTTGCCCTGTCCCTGCTGTTAGCTCGTGGATTCCAGTCAAGCGCTATTCTCGTGATGAAATGTATATCCCCAACAATATTTAACTCTTCATGTGTATGTGTTCCTGTTCAGTTGGTAGCAGAACGGCTGATGTGCGAGAGGAGTGTTCGGAGCAAATTTGAAAGATCTTCTTCGGAATTGTTGAGACCCACAGGACTCTATTGATGACAGTATTCTGAATATACCACAACGCAAAGACAAAGATGCTCAGCTCTTTGGGCTAAAACCTTGGGAAAATAAATATTCTATATTTGAATAAATTGATTGATTGATAAATTGATATTTATGAAATAACTAAACTTATCGCATCTCATTTACCAATTTATGGTGTTGACTTAAGAACTGAATAGTATGTCAGACATCTAGGGCTGTACTCATATATAGACCAGAAACTAAAGTGGAAATACCAAGTGATGAAATCGAACTTTAGGATAGGCAAGGGTTTTAGCTATCTCTAAGAAACAAAACTTGCTTATATACAAAGACATAATTTCGTCTACATTAGACGTCTAGACCGCGAATATATGGCGCAGCTGACATATCATATGAAGCGTTAACGCAAAGACAGCAATCAAAAATCATTTGTTTAATTAAATGGCGAAGCGGAAAGGAAAGTATATCAGATATAACACACTGAGGTATCTGAACTTGACATAAACTACTACGTAAATAAAGCCCACGCTACCTCTTAATAATAAAAAATAACTACTATAGACTTCTGACATAATATTATACTAAAAATTATAAAAACAATAATAGCCTTATGACTCAAAATAACACTCCTTCAAGAGAAATATAATGGATACCGGTTAATACGGCTTAATTGCATTTTCCGCAATGCCAAATATGTTGTGCACTTTTAATAAATAGAGTAGATAGATAAATTAAATGAGTAGATTGTATAAATGCAAACATTTATCTACATTTTCGACTTGTCATTTTTGCGATATCCATGGTACATTCTTAGCAACGCTTCTACTAAAATTGATCTGGCTTTCTTATACAACGATTAGTCATCCAACCCTTGAAAATTTGTTTCATCAGCTCCCTTTTAGAATCTTATTTCTTTGTGCCGAGCACTTTTTGAGCTTGCCGAACAATCGAAAAATAGTGGATAGTGAGTATACGGCGGATCCAGTCGTTGGGATGTAAAAGCAAATTTTCTTTTTCTTTTGGGCCTGATTCGTCCTTCAAATTATAATGCTATGTAATACTCGCTACTGATGTCTACTGTTCTGAGCAGTACTGTACGTTATATTTATATTGTACAATTAAGTTGAAGTCGTGTATTCTACATTATTCTATACGTAAAATAGGAAATTGTGAAATGTTTTCAGCGCATTGAAATCATTTTTCCAAGTATTTTATTATAGTTTTTAAATGCGGAAATCAAAGTAATCATTTTTTATGGCACGCAAACAATGGCATTACATTTTATGGCAACGTTTTTTTCTATATAAAAGGAAAGTGCCAAAAAATGCAACAACAACAAAAATGGAAAATACAGTAATGGAAATGGCAACGACGAATAGAATGAAAATGTTCCAGACCATGAATTGCAGCGACGTCAGTGCGGGCGCGTCGCAATTTCATCTTACCATACAATGGATATGTAAGAATATTTATACGAATGCCAGTTGCTGCTGTGAGACAGACTGTGAACACCAAAACTAACGAATGAATGAGTACACGAGCCGACTAACGAGTGAGCACGTTGGCGGTTGGTCGTCAACGAAATAAAGTATTAAAAAAAAGAAGAAAAAAAAATTCATTGAAAATTGCATTAAAATCTATGGACTGTGCATAGAAAAGTGTACCAGCAAACAATACAACAAACAAATAATAAATAAATATAAAAAATGAAAATAATAAAATTGAGAACTTTTGTTCTTCTCTGCACAGCAAAACTAAAACTTTGAAAATGTAGCAACGACTTGCTAGATGCTGTTGCTAGTGTAACTCTGTAAGAATAATTTGAGCTGAGTTGAGTTGAGTTGACTTAGAAAAGTAGCGCGTTACTTTTCGTTGGGGTCCTGTATACACAATGCATGTGCAACAACCGTAACGCAACGACAAAGTCAACGTCGATGATGAAGATGAAGATGACGATCATAATGACAACAATGACTGTAAGTAACGTAATGCAACGTAACGGAACTATGAAAATGGCGAATTCGTGCAAAATTAAAAAGAACAGGATATGATGACGCCACATTGCAACATGAACACAAAATTGCGATTTTATTATATTTTAACAATGCACTTCGTTACGACGTGACGACGCGAACTCCCACACACGCAGCGCACTGACACTAGAAGGAAATGCGCGCGTGGTTGGGTTTCCACGTTGTAGGTTATAAAGTAGTAAAGGCGCAAAAAAAATCAAAACAAAACTGAAAAAAATTCACAGCATAATAAATAAAATTTCACTTTCCCGAACGCACTCATAAATTCATTTACTTGTAAGTTGAAGAAATTGTCTAGTGTTGTTTATGTAAATTGTACAATTGCAATATTTTATGTCACAAGCAGTGATGCTGATTTTCTTTTATTATTTTTTACTTTATTTATTTATTTTTTTTAAATAAAAAAAAAGCTAAATGAAATAAAAGCTTGCCAAACTCTTCTACACACAGCGTGTTTTTATCCCACTTCTTTTTCATCTAAAGTAGAACAGCATTTGCTGACAACAGAGATGATTCCTTAAAAAAATATATAAAAATAAAATAAGAGCAGCATTTTATGCGCAGAATTGTTTTCACCTGCTGCTGCTGCTATGGCTGTTGCTGTCTAAATTTATACGTTTGGCCTTATTTTTATTTGTATAATCCTTTGGCATAAAGAAATGGCAGAGAATTCCGACACCTTCGAAAAACGGTAGTAGCAGCATTTGGCTAAGAAGTCAACCGTGGATTAGGCACTATAAAAAAACCCAAAACTGCTAAAAAAAAAAAAAGGAAGCAATGCACAGTGGTATATTTGCAATAAAATCTGGTGCTTTTCAACAATTCATCACAGATCAGACACCTATATGCGGACATATAATGCAATAGTAGCAAAACGGGGTAACTGATCTTTGCATAGCTAAGGTAAAAAATTTTTATGAAATTATCTAAGTCATAAAGTAAAGATACTTAGGACAAATTACAAAAATTAAAAAAGTACATTTAATAATCATAAAACACAGGTCGCACCGCTAGATGACGGACAAAAAGAGTACATAGACAGTATGGGAATTCTTGCTTCTCTCAAATAACCTAACCTAATGATATGATCGAGTGTACATAGAACACACTTAAGGTACTTAAAACATTGTAAAATTAATAATGATCAGATACAGGTCGCACTGCTACATGACGGACAGCAAAAGTACACGGGCACATAAGATAACAATGATAAAGAGAAATTCTTGCTTTTCTCAGATAGCGCCTCTGAAAATATGATCGGGGATATACAGATCACACTTAAGGTATTTAAAATATTGAAAATTTTAGCTATAAATATAGTACAACAACAACTGTAAGCCCGCGCGGTAGAGTTTTGTTAGTGTCCCTTATCAAAATATGCCTCGAATAACTACGAAAATTCTTCGCTCGTTGCAGTCGAAAAGTTGTGCCATTGGTGAAACGCTTTTGTTTTGGGAGTATTGCAAGTGTTAGCACAGTGGATCATAATTTCAATGACAATTTTTTTCATTCCTCAAGAAATACATAAATTATTTTTCATCTTAACAACTTCAAATCGGACACAAACTCATAAACTAAGCCACATAATGTTGCGAACACTTGTTGCAAGAAGCTTAACTGGTAAATGATAATGTTAGGGCATATATTGTTGATGACCAAAAATTGTACAACATTTTTATGTAAAAAAAAAAAAAAAAATAAATAATAAAAAAATAAATATTTTTATGCCTACATTAATATGCGAGCAGCCACTGTGCCCGCGTGTATGAAACTGTGCACCAGTCACTCTCTACCCTGGGTGTGTTTGCTTCTAATATGAACGCTAATAAAATCTTGCTGGAGTGAAGTAGAGCAGAAGCAACCGAAGCCAAGCCAAGCCAAGCAATGAAGCACATCTGCGCACAGTCATTTTTACTGCTGCGGCAAAAAATGTATCTGAAAGAACTTTCTTTATTCGAGGCAGAAAGCGGAAATGGCAGGCAAACGCAACGTTAACGTTTGCATAACGCGTAAATGTAAAATTTAGCTGGCTAAATGTGCCAAAAGGACATGCAAAAACGTTGTGCTAAAAGGAGTGAGCTACGCAAGGCTGTACGAGTGGGCGAGTGAATACTTTGTTGTTTTTGCCGTCATAATTTTTTGCTGTTAAAAATGAATTGAAATCTATTACAGGTTCGAATTATTAAAGTCAGTTCAATTAAATTTAGATAATTTGAGTGTCACTTTAGAATCGAAAACTGAGGCTCTTATACCAGCTGAACTGTGCTGAAAAACACAGACAATTTGGGGTACAAGTGTCTATCATCTACTCTCTGACAATAGGTTATTCTCTATCTACTGCCAGCTATTAAATCTATTATAATGTTTACTTTTTGGTTTTAAAATATATCTTATACCGTGGAAAATCAATAAGTACCCTAGTGACAGTAATGCTAGTCGTATACTGCAATCTGTGACCATAATAATTTTTCGGCCAATTTATAGTTACTAGTGCACGTAAGCCACTAGTTTCGAGTTTCGATGGAAAAGAAATAAATGATGGCAAGAAATAAAAGCAAAATCGAATAGTACCTATAGGCAATAGTTCTCATTCACAACAATCACGAGTTAAAGAAGCTACAGGGAACAAAAAAAGTCCCGTGGTCCACCGTGGAAAACTTTGAAAGAGCCATCACATGATTTGCTTTTAACACCGAACTCAGGCAATCATGGAAGTTGTGTACATGCTCACATTTTGATGGCACTTACAGTACAATTGTTCCATCAACTTGATACCTTGTACTAAGTTAAGTAGTCAACATCAGCATCATCGGTAGTCAACCTTTTGTTTAACTGATAAAATAACCAATGAAAATCGGAACAACTTCTAGATATACTCACCTTTTGTATAAAATATTCCACAAAGGCTATTGTTTGCAGGAGCAAACCTAGACTAAACTAATCTGTAAGGCTTTGAAGGAGGTAAACACTATTATTAAGATAGCATCATATTCTCGTATCAGGTCTTCAGAGGTTATTCAGATGTCGTGCGAGTAGACCATTTCAACTACTCCGAGTTACCAAAAAGGCATATATACTCTACTTACCTCAACTAAGGGGCATTGCGTTCTACGATTATAGAGTTTACGTATCCCCTCCAGAATAACAATTACACAGTTTTCTTCCCGTGTGAATTGCTATTCCACTACATAATCGTACATAATAACCAAGGGGTATTGCGTATTAGTGGCCCTGAGTTCTTCAAGTTACAGTATTAATAATCCCTCACTTAGGTTTGATCAGCGGCGTGTAAGAAAATATTTAATAGACGATGTTTAATGCAGTATAACGCTTCACTTGTCGTCGTATTACAAAAATTGTTTACGTGTGGCAACTTCCGAGACTCATTGATTGAGCTTGTTTGGTCCCCAGGCAACATCATTTGTTGATATTTCTTTGTCCTTGCGTTGTCACGCTTAGCCACACTTTTGTCGTTTGCTAAAATGTTTCATTTCATTTAAATACAAATTAAAATATGACAAAGTCTTGACGTCGAAGTCTAGCTACTGTTTTCCTGCCTTTCTTGCTACATTTCTTCATTTCTCTCAGCAGCCTTGGACATCCTGTTGACGGGCCAGCTTTGCTGCAGGTGCTTAGATGTTACCTGACTTTCTAACTGACTAACTGACTGACTGACTAGCTTATACCGTAATGAAACTTTATCTTTGTGTTTGTTATTTTGCCATCTTGTTGGCCAACATCAACAAAAGGCGGAGACATCCAAAGAAGCAGTCGCCTGTGGTCAAATGACATGAACTTCATTTATTACCAAGGCAGCAAGCTTTCTTTGTCTCTCCATGCGCGGGTTTTCGTGGGTTTTGTGATATTTTTCGCAAGTTTTTAATAACATTTCTTGGAGAGAGGAAGTCTTCATTGTTGAGACTAATTTGACCGCAATTTACATAAATGCGTAGACATAAAATTATTACGATTACGGCATAAAATGTAATTTCTTTCTTACGAGCAATGTTCTCTGTTCGTTTGCTCGTGTTTATTTTTATAGGGATGCGTAATGACTTGGCTAAATTAAGAAGGTGGGCGATTATAGCTGTCGGCATGAGTAGGCCATGGTAATTTGAAAGTGATGCGCTTTATTGAATTTTTATATTCTTCGCTAATACCGGAGAGGGCCAAACAACGTCTGGTGGGCTACGCTAGTTAGTTGATAAAACTAGAAATTAAACCGGCATAATTAGCTTTTATAATATTGTATAAGTGCAGATTGAAGCCGCTGTAGAGTGCAGATATACAGCACCGCAAACGGTTCGAATCTTGTTAATCCCAAAGTTGTTGGATGATAGCGTTAGGCATAGTATCAGACACTTTTCACACGTCGACGCTGAAGGCGACAGACCCTACTTTTCCGAATAGTAAAAGAGTGATGCAACGCTTCACTCTTCGACTTCAACTCTTATAAGTTATAGGTCAAATTCAGTGTCGATCAGAAAGAATTGCCTGACTTTCCTTCATCTGAAGCATTTTATGTTTAATAGGAATCTTGTATAATCAATCTAACTATTCGTTTATATTTAACTATATACTAAAAATAATAGCAGCTTACTTCCTTTAAGGATATCCTGTCTATGTTATGTTGACAGCTTGCCTATACACAACCACTCACACTCAACCACTCAGTCATTCTTTACCCTTTATAAATTCTCTCATTCATTTCATTCATTGAATATTTTCAGTTTTGCTATGATTTTCTTTACTGTGGCCAAACAAAATGCATGGCAGCGACAATATGAATAATTAGTGTACGCCACACAGATACAGCAAACCCACACAAAGACACAAAGAATATCAAGTTGCACTTTTTGTTTTCTTATTTTGGTTATATTCATATTCATATTTGTATTCATTATTGTCATTGCTGCTGAATAGCATGTGATTTGTTTTGTGGCTCGGTTCTTTGATCGCCTCCTTCTTTTGTTATTGTTGTTGTTGTTGTTTGTCTTGTTTGCCTTGTTTTATGACAGCTAAATGACATGCGAACAAAACAAGCACATACGTTTTGGCCAGTTGAGATGGACAAAGTGGCCAAATAAACGTTGCTCTTATTGTACTCGTAGTGGGTTCGGCAACATCTTGTTTGGCATTAAGCTAACAATGCCAATTATCCGCTGCCTGTACTCTTAGCAATGAATTCTGGAATTGACGGCAGTGGTTATATTAGAATAGTATATACTTGCTTCTAGGACCAGAAGTATCTATACGGTCGATGCTGCCAATGTGGCTTGTTACGTGAAGAGTAGCAGCAGAAAAGTTGATTACATTTAGGTTAGAGGATTTTGTCGTTGATTGCCACAATCGAAAGTCAACCAATTTGAAGTAATCTCAAGTATGAACTTTATCAGGCTTATTATGAACCAACAATTAAAAATTAAAAGACTTAAGACGCACAACTCAATTTTATACCATCGACTTGATATACTTAAGGCTAATAATGGCCACTACCACCACCATCATGACATGAGCTACACGCACGCATCTGAGCAAGTTCGAGGCTAAACTTCGACTCCGGCTTCGACTTCGACTTCAACTTGTGCAGCAAACGAGTCGAGCACATTGAAGAAAAACTTGTTACGTATTTAATTGCAATTAAAAAGTTGTTTGTAGTTGAAATTGCTGTCGTTTTTATTGTTGTTGTAATTGCTGTTGTCAGTGATGGTGTTGTTGTGGAGTTGCCCTTTCAAGAGTAACACCACAATGACTGAAAATTGTCCCCTCAGCCAAGGCGAAAAAAGGTATTGAGGTTGCGAACTAACTACGAACACTAGCAGCAGCAACAACAACAACAACAAACAAGTGGATACCCAACGCACAAGACTGAAATGATGAAGTCATTACAACAAACGAGTAACAACTGAGAGCAACAGAAAGAGACACAGCGATAAGGAAGCAGCTATGTGAAGCGCTACAAGGATAGTGCACTGCGCTCCATCTAAACCAAAGTAACAATAGAAATAAATAGAACCCAATGGGTTTACGCTTAATGATTTTTTGGCATTTGCCGAGTGTCATTCAACGACTTCCACGACGCTTGGAGACCCTACGCCCGAAGAAGTGCTGCTCTACGCTACGCTATACAAAATACAATTAAGAAATGTACTGCCTTGAGTCATCGCCACCACCACCGCCAGCACCAGCACCAGCACCAACGCCCTGTCGAGGTTTTTAGTGCTTTAAGTTCACAATTTTCAGTGCTGCGCAGCCACAGCAAAAGATTAACTAACAATGATGGTTAGTTTGGCAACTCTGCCCAAACCCAGTTCTACAACCGGCGACTGACGCTCGGGCTCACATTGATTCGCAAAGTTTTGCAATAACAATTTTCAGTCAGAGTTCGTGAGTTGCGGCAGACCACTAACAACAGCAGCAGCAGCATCAGCAGCAGCTCGATTCAAATATCATTTTGGCGGCGTGATCCACACTATCAGATTATGACCTTGTATTGCATTTACCTTCATTTAAATAATGACTGGCACTGCGCAATGCTTAGCTTTTTCTATATGCCGAAAATCATCAAGCACAGTGGTAGGAAATTGTAAAAAACTGGAGCAAAAACTAAGCTCAGAATTTAAGGATTTCTATTTTAATTAAAAGGCACTTCAGTTATAGGACGCATGACCTCATTTTAAGAAAATTGCATATTCCCTAAGTGAGCACTCCTCCAATTTTGAATGACAGCAGCCATCAATCCCAGCCAGCCAATCCAATTTCCCCAGCTTTTGATGTCAGTAGGTCGAGGCACTTATTAAATTTGCGCGCTAAGTGAAATATTTATACACGCTCAGACTGAGGGCCTTAGTTTCACGGTATTGAATTTGCCTTATATGTCCAATATGAATCTAAATCATAAGATGTAACAGAACAACTGAATGTACATTGACTCCTCTTCATTGACTTATTACAAAAAGTCTGCTACACATGTTTTTCGTCAAAAGACCTCATCATATCCGCAGCGTATGAGTTAGACAATGCTTGGACATTATTCAACCTTGGGGCACACCAGTCCTCATACATCTTATTATAGAGTAAGTTAGATGGCTCATCCTTCTAAGATCATATTGTTCCTACTGCTTATAACTATACCAATACATTGGAAAATACGACACGATGCCGTGGTGCTATTCTCAAAATCTCAAAGTCAAGAATTTTCTTATAAACCAAATTTTTTTATTATTTTATTTGTGAACATAATACTAATTATCGAGTAGCTAATTCATAAGACATTCAACACGTTATCTAATAATATCAGTGGACTAAATTTTGGTTCTGTTGGGTTGATGGCATGCTTGAGAATGCTTCGTGATTGGATGGTTTCTAAAATATGGGATGAGGACCTAATATGGCAGATATTAAAGTTCGCTCAGTGCTGAATGGATTCTAATATACGATAAACTGTGAAACTCATACCCATAGAGTGAGCAAGGTGGTCTGATAATTCAACTGATTCAGTACTGGTCATCTTCTCAATATTTCCAATATATAGGTGTGTGAATGTAGCAGAGACAAGGTGTGGAGTGACAGTATAAAATACAAAGTCAGTGATGATATGCACAACATGTGGCCAAATGACTGACTTAAAATTATTACGTTTTTCAGAGATCTAATTTTCTCCTTTATATTCATTTCATGTCACTGTGCAACTCACTACACACCTTTCTATATTATAATAGATTATCATTGCAGATAGAAGAACATTTTATAATTTTGGTTTCTCCACTCTAATTTTTTTCATATTATTTTTTGTGTCTTCTCTGGTTTGTTTCGTTTCTTTCACTTTCATTTTGGTAAAAGACTTCAATTTATCTTAATTGAAGTTGCCATCAGAGCATGATTTCAGGTGGCTCCTTTACGCGATTATGACCATTGTTTAGTTTTGATCCTGGCTTGTTTCAGTTTTAGCTTACTCAATACGCCGAAGGGCTATATGTATTCTTGTTGCTGTTGTTCGGAACTGCTGTTGCTTAAGTTAAACGTTAATTACAAAAGTTAATTACTCATGACTTGTTTTCCTGTTTTTCTCCGATTTTGTTTCTTTTTTCCTCTTTTTTTTTCAAAAAAAATTAAAACTTTTTCCAGTTAAATTTTTTTTTCTTGCGCTTTTGTATTTTTAATGCTCGTTTGCATCTCTTTTTACGCATCTAATTGCAAAAGTTTATCTTTATTGCAATTCACTTTGATATTTGATATTAGCAACTAAATGGCTACGTTTAAAGGTCAAACTTTTGGTTAGAGCAGGGAAAGTGAGTAGACATCATTAAAGAGAAAGTAGAATAATAGAATAATCATGAATGAAGAGAATAGAACACCGGGGCTTTAAACCTAGAACACAAAAAACTAGTTATGAATTCAGTTGCAGGGTCTGAGATAGAAACTGGTAAAAACTTAAATAATTCATATAATGTAATCACGCGGAATGGTAGCTACCCACTTTTCCAACAAATATACACTGTCCATATCTCGCTCTTCTTGGTCATCTAATGCTTATAATAGAGTATGCTATCAATATCTATAACTGAGTGAGACTGGGTGGTAAAAATCTGTAGAGTATGAGTGTCTTTAAGAAAAAATTATCTAAAAAAATGTATATACATAAAACAAAGTCGGGTTAGTTACACCAGTTATAACTCAAGAACGGCTGCACCAATGATCTTTGATTTGTTAGATTCGCCGTCGTCCTGAATAGCAGAATAACTATTAATATCTCGCGAAACTCGGGATTTGCCATTCAATTTTCTTTGTATGAAATCAATATTGCGTCGTCAGTTTGCCTTTGAAAAGTAACTCAATTTCGATAGAAAAATTATTTTAAAAAATTTAACTCAAATCGAATGTTTAGTGCACAATATTCGAAAAACGAAATCACGTATGTAACTTTTTTGTTTGGTCTTGCAGTGGTTTTGCAAAAACTTAATCCCACGAAAAACCCTATTTACCTTTAAAAAAAATCAAATACAGATATAGCTCATGATACTCAGTGACTACGTAGCATTCTACTGGTGAAAGAATTTTTAAAATCGGATAAGTAGTTTCGAAGTGTTCTCTGTAACATCCAAACAAACATTACCTCTTTATAATATAATATTATATTATATTATATATATATGACATTGCTTCGAGCCACTCCATATGCAACGAACTCGCGATCAGCCCATGGGAAAATATTTGAATGGGAACGCTATTAGTGCCAACACCAAATAAAATAAAGCCCCCATAAATATATATTGTTAGTGTTGCATGAAAGCATGAAATATGTAAAAGTGGTACCAATAATCAAGAAGAAATCGATCAGTAGTAGTGGGAGTTCAGGACTGACTGCTCAACATTTTAAAGACGTCTTTAGAATATGTGAATTCGTTCAATAAAAATATTGTCCTTGGACCGTCAAAAAACCAGCAGGTGAACGTGAACAGGTCGCAGATGTTTTAAGAAGAGTTCCTCCACTATCGAGAATATATGCTAGTAAATAAATAGATACATTTTTAGAGTAGTTCTTTTTTATTTTACTTAAATAATAAAATGGTAGAAATGAGTACGTTCGATTTGGTTCAACAAATCAAAAGCGTCTAATGCAAGTTCGTCTCTCGATCGGTGACATGAGTAGGCTGATTATGGAAAGTGGACAATCACAGGCGAAATATTTGAAGCTGTGTCTACAACTTAGAAGAAACCACCGAAGCCACCCTGTTGTTGTTGTTGTTGCTGCTGTTGCTCGAAACCACCGCCAAAACCACCACTAAAGCCATTGCCAAAACCACCGCCAAAGCTTTCTTGTTGTTGTTGCTGTTGACCAAAACCGCCACCGAAACCGCTACCGAAACCGCCACCGAAGCTTTCCTGTTGCTGCTGTTGCTGTTGGCCAAAGCCACCGCCGAAGCCACCGAAACCGAATTGTGGCGCCGCAACAGCGTAAGCAATGAGAGCAAATAAAACAATCTGCAGAGAAGCAAACAAAAACAAAATTAAGAAAAAAAAATTCACAACTACAAATTTTCAGCTAATATAGAAATAGAAATCGCGGCCACTTTCACACTCACAAAGAATTTCATTTTTTATGCGATTTTTTGGTAGTTTTTGAATAGACTCCAATTAGCGTTGCTTAGCGTTGAAAGTTTGACTTAGCACTGAACTCAATGCCGGCACATCTTCGATTTTTATACACAAACGCACGAGCAACGAGACTAGACAACATAAACCACTCAACAGCTGTGCTTCCCTCAACAAGATTTGTCTATTTTTCCGGTTGCCCATGTCGTCAGCATCTCTACACCATAATTCGTCAAGCGCTACTTTGTGCAATCAATACATTTTGTTACGCACGCAAATTAACAAACAAACAAAATAAAATTAAATTAAATTAAAAAAGTCAAAAAATCACAAAAATCGCAAAATTCCCAATTAAAAACGCTGCCGAAAGATAAAATTAAATAAATAAACACGCGCCTGCGCCATGTCTTTACTTAAGATATTTTAGGGCGCATGTTTAAACCACCTGAACCGGTTTAAGGTGACAAGTTCAGCGTAGGGTTTGTTACAAAAATATACAAGTATTTTAATTTGCTTATTGTTGACCTGCGAAATATTAATACATAAGAATTTTTAAGCGTTTAATGACCTGTTCAACGCTGTGTTTCTCATTAATGATATCATTTAGAATTTGTGGTAAATGAGTCGTAGCCTAAAAGTGGTTGCGCTTCAAACTGTTAAATATTTAAAGAAGTGTTTAGAAGAGCACCCAAACTTTAACTTAAGTGAATACATATTAAATTGTCTCTTACTTCTTGCAGATTTTGTTGTAGTTTCGATGCATCTTAATCAGCTCACAAATACGCTATGAACCACATAGCCAGCTGTGGTCAACCCAGATAGCTATGATAAACGCAGCTGTGGTCATTTTAATCAGCTGTTGATGTCACAATCAACTGCTTACAACTTTCGTATGCTAATGCTTGAATATATGAGCTAAATGAGAATAACTAAAATTGAACTTGAGCTATACTAGTCAACTAACCCTATGATCTAGACTTTTATTGTACTGTGCTCGAAAAAATTGACAAACGTTGAGGGATCATACATCTCCATAGCCCACCTTACTCTAGCTGACTGTCTATCTATTTATGGATATGCCTATGTTTCAAGATTTTATTACCAGCGATCCAAAAGGTTTCTATTTTTCAAGTCTAAAACTTTCTTTATAAAGGGCATAATCAAAAAGTGTTAAACGAAACCTGCCAACCTATGTAACAAGTCTAATCTGTATGGCATCACGTGTCCAATTAAATAAAAATTTGCCTTGTTTTGCATAATTCATGTGTAATATTGTATAAGAAAATATATGGCCAATCTTGTGTATCAATTATGATTTTTTTGCTGTTTTTGTATAGACAGAGGGATTATACATTACATCATTTTGAAATGTTAATGACTTAATTTAATGCTAAAACAACTCATCATAACACGGGGAAACCTCATAATGAAATTCATAATCTGATTAACTCGCTCTTGAGAGTATTCACATTTTTTTGTGCGCTCATCTGAGGCGTCAATAATCAAACAAACAAATGCGTTGGACAAATATTGGTTCAAGGTTTGATTTTGTTATTATGTTTCTATTGAAACAAATTGAAAATGATTTTTTATGCAATTTCAAACGGGAATTCCCCGCATGACATGACATGATAGTTCTTCCAACACTGAAATTCATTTTAACCCGTCAACTTTCATTATAAGTACATATATCTTGTTTAATGTTAACAACCATTTAACAATTATAATTTTCGCAAACTATTTCTTTTCAATTTGAATAGCAACGACATTCGATTGTTCTAAGCCATCACTCCAATCGATTGTGCCATCAGCAAGAACGAATACCTTCAACTGGCAGTTGGCCACTGTGCACTGACACGTGACGGCTCAAGTTGAAAATGGATGTGCTGGCAAAGTAGAGCGCTGTCGTCACTAGAACTACGACGTAAAGAGTTGTTACCGAAGCAAAGACAAACCAAAGAAAGCAAAACGGTTCTCAAGCAAAAGGTGGGAAAATATTTCATTTGATTTTATGTCGCATGATAAAAGAGTCCATCTGACAGTAAGAAAAGCAGTAGTGACTTTGGCACAGGACGACAATTCAAATGTAGCAGCGTTCAATGACACAACGGGGGTGGTGCTGGTGGACTTGAGAAGTCAGCGTAAATTGCAGAAAATGTGAAAATTACATTTCACTTGTGTTTTTCATTTTCTTTTGTATGTTAGATTGGAGCTTATAAATGCATTTTTAAGTGTTGGCAAAGTTTAAAAATTGCTTTTGTGGCACTTTTTTGTGGGCTCTTATTTCACTTTAATTAGTAATGTTCTTTGTTGTGTATTGATTGTGACAGAGACACTACTTTCAATTATTTATTAGAATGTTGAACAATAGAAGCCTTTAAATACGAGTATTTTCTGTTTATACAAGTGAATACAGACAAAGTATAGGCGCCTAAAAACTTGTATTATGAGCTCAAACTGAGATGGTGTGGTATGAGAAAAGGTTAACTCGTTGAACAGGAGTCAACTGCACTCAGACTGCAAAACAATAATGAGCGCTAAAAACAGCCTGACAAGGCTTATGCGAAGTTCGGGATTTCATACAAAAAGTTACTCGTTAAAGCTGGCCATACACGACAAACATGCTCGTGTGTTTCGCTCGTGTTCGAAAGCATGTTTCTCGTGTATGGCGCTGTTGAGGAGCCGACGTTTAAAATTTTGTTGATTGGCTCGAGCGAATCACACGAGCATGTTTGTCGTGTATGGCCAACTCTATCGAGTAATTTTGTCCTAATTTTCTTCGTTATGCGAAATATTCACTCTTTAAACGAGGGTCAACAACATATATCTAATTTTTGGCTAACCGACCACAGCAACAAATATTTTCACGTGTTGAATAACAAAATAAATTTTATGCTTCTGCTCCTACAAATTTAATATTGAAGTTGTGCTCACTCAACTTATATTAAATATGCATTTTAATTTGAAGTGAAAATTCAGTTAGAGTGCTTTTCCTGGGGATTAAAATAATCTCAGCCACAGTCTTAGAAACACAATTATTTCAGCCTAATAAAGCATTCAACAAATTTTATGCAAACACGCTTAGCTCTGTTGTTCAATTTGACAGCACTGCTGGCCACATTGATGCCACCAAATTACGGTATACGAGTAGTATGCCACAAATGCTGTATTATGTCGTTTCACCTGACGTGCAACGGACAAATTATTTTCAAAAAGCTTTGTAAACATGCACGTGAGCCGCAGCAGACAGCCGTACTTTGACAAAGTGTTGGAAAAACGGCGGTCGACACCTGCCAAATGTCTGGCATGACATGCCATGTCAAGTGACAAGGCCAAAGCCATACACCGCACTGAAAGGCTTCGCTTTATGGCGTAATTCAAGCTGGTGAAAGGAGAAGGATGTCAAAGAATTTTTATTGTAGTCGCTATGAGAGAGTATAATTTCAGAAAATTATTGAAAATTGACGGTAATTGAAATAAATTTGAACAAAACATTTTTTATTATAATTTTTTATTTAATTTTTTTTTTTTGATTCTGATGTACTCAACCACGACGACATTATGAAACCAATGAGAAGTCAACTCTGCGCCTGTCGTGCGAAAAAGCCATCAAGCGAACGTGCCACTAAGTTGACGAGTGCTGCCAAAATATTAACGTCGTTGCAATGTGGGCGTTGCATCTTTCAAAGGGGCGCTTATTAAATGAAATTTTACCAGGCCTTTTGCTTGTTTTTTTTTTTTTTGTTTTTCTTTGGTTGGTCTAAGCTCATGCAATGCGAGTTTATGGATTTTCTCTGCATATACGCAAAATTGGAATTTCTTTCGTGTTCGAGTACTGCACACTTCAAACTTTCCAATGAGCGAATGCGCTTCAAATGTGCCCTAAGCTGATTTTATGTGTCTGCATATGAAACTTTTGCAAGTGCTTCGTTTGAAGTAGAATCCCCTACTGGTTTTTGGTTCATTATTTGTATTAAGCGTCGCTGTGATTTTGACGTTAGAAACTTCGGATAATAAACCGTCGTAAGTGGATGCGAATGATGACTAATGTGTAAACTTGGGTTTGCATATGCGTGCTGTGCGGCTATATGGTAAAAGTTCTGCCATGGTAAACCTAAAGTAATCATTTCAAATGTGAGTTGCCGGAACTTCAGTAGAATTTTCTTCTAATACTTGTAAATTATTGTTCGTTTAATACAACTAACTAACGAAGAGAAAGCCTTAAACATAGCTTAACATATTTGATAATTTCAATTTAAATGAATTGAACGCCCACTGCTACCCCAACAAAGAGCTGTAATTCACTGTTACTTAGTGAGTTTGCAACGGTGACGAAATCTTATAAATGCGAAAGTTGTTTGAAGTGTTGTGTGTTGGATATCCTAAAGTTTAAAAATGTTCAATAACGATCGGCAAACTATCGTTATACCTCCGTCTTAACAACACAACTGAAATATAGTTTCCTGTGAACGCAGCATACCCTGGTATATTTTTGAGAGACATACCTGAGTACTCTTGGACTTAAAAATTACTAAACTAAGCGACTTTATTGCCGTTCTACTCTTTGGAAGCCCTGTTCTTATTTGTCAGGTCGCTAATATGCAGCCGTTTACTAATATCCTTAATGGCTACAATTTCTGCCAGAAAATACTACAATAGTAGCTGTAATCTCGAGAAGATAAAAACTCAACTTTTCCCTCCAGTTTCAAGCCATCTGTTTATAACTCAAGGCCACTAACGAGATTGGTTTTTCCAACATTTCAATCGTTACGGCTTAGCATTAATGTAAGTGCACTAAATCTGCCGTCCCAGAGATCGTGATTTCGTACTCTACTGGAGGCAAGTTCCACATCAGTCCATTTCTCGTTAACCTAAAATTGTTGTTTATCGGACACTTCGAAAAAAGTTGACACTCTCATCGCCGAGGACTGGTAGCGTTTGGCTAATCACATACTCAACTAACACAAGTCTCGGATGTTCAAAATATGTAAGAGTCTTGGGGAGGGAGTCATAAGCAATGAAAAGAAATCCTTTATCAAGGCTTATCAGTAATACACATGCTAATGGATTATTGAAGTGTTTAAACGGCAAACACATTTTTTGTATTTTCTCTCCTGCTTAAACTACTGACATGGTTTTGATAAATGAAATACCAATTGAATTGTATTCTTTATCAAAATCGGACCAGTGGGTTAGGTTAGAAAAGATACAGCCGTTGATGTTGTGAGCGCAGTAGAATGAGAGAATAGAAAGGTTTGTGTCCCTCTCTCTACTATTCTGTCTGTGCAGCCCTCTTTCCTCTCATACACAACGTGGGGCGAGATCAATTTTGTGTGTTTGTGCTCTCTTTGCTATTATTAATGTACTAGTGTTGGGTTGCTCATGAGTGAGTGAACAAAAGTCGTTTCTAGAATTCTGTCGATTGTGTCGATCATTGGTTCCCTTCGTACGAGTAATGCGGCCGCATGCGACTTCTCATTTCTTTTTTGCTTTAATTTAATTTGTTTCCTTCTCAGTTTTTCACCATTTTTTAATGTACATATATATAGTTTTTAAGTTATTTTAATTTGAATGACAAAGTTTTCATTAAACTTTGACCAAATTTGCCAGTTTTAATGCTACTGCAGGCAATCTGCAAAATATTTGCTTCAATGCCAAATCGTATACAAAAGCCGCAAGAGTTTTAATTGAAAATCTTTTCTTTTTTTTTTCATACAAACATTGAACTAAAAGTTAAAGACAACAGCAACAAAAACAACAAAATCAAAAAACAATCAAATTTCGTAGAGTTTGCCAACTGCAAAGCACAACTTCTTGGTAACATTTATGAGTAGCAGCTCAGTGCAGATGCAGAATTGCAAGGACATAGGGTTGCCAACAAACAAAACACCACAAAAATGCTCATACGACAAACAAGGACATACGTGTACGTACACACACACACATGGTGGGTCGAGGTTGCATGAAATCCATCAATTCACCAACCAAACAACGAGAAGAAACATTTAATTTTGAACTTGTAACTAAAAACTTTTGCGACTCGCCGATAGAGCGAGGGGGGGGGGCTCACGGTGGGATCTAAGTTGAAGCATTGCAATGCAGGTGAATTAGATAGATACGAGTATACTATGATGGCAGCCAGTGTACACTTCACGCGCTCACCACGCACGCACGCACGCATGCAAGCATACATCAGCATCAGCATCAGGCAGTCATGTCCTGTGAACCGGCGATACGCGCCGTATATCCTGCGTTTAAGCCGCAAACTTGTGTGTGCGTGGTGAACGGGCGCGCTAAACTACAAATCCGCGTTTCGCATGTAACGAGCGCGCACAACTTTGCTACTTTTCGTCACAGCTGTACTCGTAGTCATCGTCAGGCGCACACATCCTTAACGCTCTTGTCGTGCTCGAGGGGTTGCTGGATGAGTTGCTCGTTTTCGCCATGGTGAGCTAAGCAGTGTTGGCAGCCATGGCGACGCACTCGTATATTCCTAAAATCACAAAATGTCACACGACGCTAAGTTTTTAAGTGTGCGATTTTATTTTGAGATAAATTAGAAAGTTCTCTGCCTTTCCAACTTAAGATCTGTCGGGGTGCGAAAGCCTGAAAGCCATCTAATGCTTATGCTTGCTTAAATCAGTATGGCCTGACGTGACTTTGACTGTAATACACGTAGAATTTCGCAGGAATTGAAAATTGTTATTTTTTTTTTGGAAATATACTGAAGTCTCTAGGTATAATGCACTGGCAGTGAGAATTTTGTTTATTGAAATCCTACACGCTGAAGTATAGACGCTTAAAAATTTAAGGGAAGTGTACTTATCAAATTATATTTCTTGAAGTTGTTTGTCAGCTATATACACTAATACTTACAATTTTAAACATTAGATATCACTGACCAGAAGTTATTTAATGCGTGGAATATGTCATTGAAATTCTCACGATCAAGCATATCCAAAGACAAGAAAATTCTGCTTTATCAAGACAAGTAGAACAAGGAAACGTCCCATTTCTCTCATGGACTCACGAGAAATGTTGAGCTTCCTAACACTGCACATTGGTCGGGATCGCCATTTTTTAGCTATAAAAGTTTATTTTTCAAAACCTTTCTTTGTTAATTTCGAATTCCAGATATATCAGGCAGTATTAAAATACCAACCAGAAATTCTCTTTAACTATATCTGTGGTTGAGCAGCTCTAGGGCACGAGGTGTTTTAATTAAAAAATTATTTTAAATTTTTGAATCTGAAGATAAAATAGTTTTCTACATTTAAAGCATTTAGTTTATTTTAAATATGGCTCCAAATTTCATATTTGCCCTTGCTTACCTAGCTACGCCACTGCTCTTGCGCTCACACTGCATTCATAAGTGAGCACAATCACTGTCTTCACAAATATCCGCTCAAGTCTTTTTGCAAACAAGAAGAAGAAGGATAGCAGAAGCAACGAAGAAACATACTAAACTTGTTATGCTTGGTCTTGTAGTGGTTTTAGAAAAATGTTATCCTAAGAATAAACATATTTTACTTTACAAAATTAAATATAGATATAGCCCATGACACTCAGTGCCAACGTAGCATGCTACTGGTGAAAATTTGTTAAATCGGCTAAGTATTTTCGAAGATTATATCTAACTATTTATAATATTAGTATAGATTGATATTGAAGAAAATAAAATTCAAAAGGATAAAATTGAACAGACACTTGAGCGGCCACATTTGGCATATGAGGTTGGAAAATCCAGCTTGAAGAAAAAATGTCAACAGGTTTATCGAAAGAGAACAACACGTTTCTGCGAAAAGCGCTAAGGCAAATGATGTGGCGTTAATTTGGAAAGAAATCATTAACTAAATCTGAAATGAGGAAAACTCTGTCTTGAGGAATCAATACAAACAAAACGAAATTGTATTCGAAATTATATATATGCCTGAAAAAATGGCGATTCCTACCACTGTGCATTGGGTGGCGATTTTGGAGCAACATTACGCTTACCTTTTTAATGTTTTTTTTTTTCAGTTGAAGACTTTGAAGATCGTCTAGAATGAGACATGTCTTCAACGATCTCTCAAGGTTTTCCACTACTCAAATACTTGTGTTATGTGTGTTATGAATCACTGTACGAGATGGGATTGAAACCGAACTGCTGAGGTGTACTGAGCCAACCAGCTGCTATGAACAAAGTGGTTGATGAATGTCGCTCAGTTTTGGCCTACCCACAGAAAATTGAATTATTATTTGTGCCTTCTATTCTTAGTAACTCTGTTATCTGTATGGTCATAAATACTTGCTGTTGCTTACTCGTTACGGTCAACAATACAATTTTGCAAGACATCACAGAGAAAATGACTCATTGTACCAACGGGATTCACGGAAATATGTGTCATCTACGCCTGATTGAGGATTCGTCTCACACGTTTTTCACTTGTTTTCGTTACTCGTTACTTCAGTTTCGAGCTATTCGCTGCTTTATTTAGTTATTATAATAACTAGTACACCGTGCCTCGCGCATTATCCTTTTCGAAACTATTAGCATTAGTTCCTGTTCTTTAACAAACAACTTTCTTCTGTAAGAGTCATTGGATTAGACTTCCTTTCTGCTTCTTTTCGTTACATACATACCCTGTCTTTATTAATCTACCTTCTTCTCTTCCTCACTCTGTTCGTCTCATTCCAACTCTCTCTCTCTCTGCCCCATTCGCTCTCCGTATGTAACTTGTGACTTCCTAAAGAGTTTTCAGCAACAAATTCACATATCCTGTGTCGCATCCAATTATGGCGCAAATTCAGCTCGATTCCAAAACTGTGGCGCCACTTCACATGCTTCTTTTTACGCGTTCACCTCCTTAAATGCGCTCGTAAATCTCAACGCCCTCATCTACTCGTGCAGCATAAGCAATTCTAACTTCAAAAACATTGCAGTGAAGAACACTCATAAGTTTCGTTTTAATTAAGGAAATTTCAGTGCGTGGCTCTTGATTTATTTCTAATTACTCTGTGCAATAATTGAATATCCGCTTTGCGTTTGCTGCCATTGCAATGTAGCACTATTGCACGTAAATACCACCCACAACATCAACGCAAATACTTACTCAACTTTTATAGTTTCGCATCCCGTTTTTTGGGGCTTAATTATGCCCAAAACACTTTACAACGTCCTCTTTCACTGCCCCTCTTGCAACGTTCCAGCCTTGCAGCACACCTGGCGGCATGAATCGAATTGCAGTCGGAGTCTCTGACAGCCTTAGAAGCGAAGTACAAAAATAATTGGCAAAGTTTCTAATGCCACGACATTTGAACCGTACTGAAGTCAACACTACTAGCTTAGTTCTGAGTAGGCTTAAGTTTGCTTTAGCTCCATTGGTTTGTTTGGAAATTTGTGTCGTCGAGTGCAATTTCGGGTTGAATGAAGGTGAGAGATTCATAGTGCTTAAGATCATGAATTATAAACATATTTTATTCGCCTCATTATGTGGCAAGGGGTTGAGTTGAAAACTCAAAATTTTAACTACAAAAGCGGTGGTCGCCTTGAAAGTGCCGAATAATTTTTTGACTTTTGCGAATGACATCTCAAATGATTATTGTTCATCTTCATCCAATATGTGTATACAAATAAACCCGCATTTTGAAGTCTTTATTCTCAAGTCACTTAACCAATTCGTTACAAACTATAGGCTATGTATGCTAAGGACTTACCACTTCAAACTACTTCAACCACGCATTAATCAGAGCAATTTAGCAGGCGCTCAGGCGAGTCAAGTCTCTTCTAATTTTCAAAGCCGCAAAACCGTTAAGGAGGCGAAAATGCAGACAAATAAGAAGTTGCAAGGCAAAGATGCCAACGCTTGTAATGAGAGCAATGAGGCGCGTATATAAATGACTAACCGTATGCGTATGTGTACAATATCAAAAGCCCGTCCCCATTCATAACAGACAATTTACTTTCCTTGCATTTACGCCAAATTAATTACCACAAAGCCATTAATCAGGAAAATGAGATAAACGACAGATGAAATGAACTTCAACCGCATTTGACGAGTGGCGAACGGCCGTTGCCAAAACCAAACCACGAGACGAACCAACAGAACTGAAATCAGCAATCGAAAGCCGAAAATCGAAAGTCCACAGAGACAATCCAAGTCAAAAGTCAGTTTTGCTTAGTGATTGGGGGTGGAACGTATGGTTGAGCAACTTTTCGTTGAGTACATAGAAGATTTTGTGGCTTTAATTGATGCCACCACCATACCATTAATATAAATAAATAAACAACTAAATAAATAATAATAAGTGCAAATGGTGTTCATTAATAATATCAACACCCACGCTTAAGCTAATATGGGCCAACACTACAATTTTACAAACGCTTGAATGGAATAGTTTTGTGCGGATATGGCAACGCTTACTTTGACAGGGTTACACGCTTTGACGGCACTATTACTGTTTATGTGGCAGTTAGTGTCTTTGTAAGTGTTTATATGTGGGTCTTCATTCTGTTCTCATTTTTCTTCTTCAGAGTTTCCATGTCATGTGCCTTACCCATCAGAATAAGTTATTTAAAAAAGATAAAAACGGTGTGCGGTCGGCGGCACGCCGTCAAGAACGAACGCCTTTTTAATATAAATTGAAATGTTTTTTTTCTGGCCCTAAACCTACGGTAATGTCTCACTTCTTGATGTGTAACTTAAAAAAATTGCGCGATCCTTTACTTTACTTATGTAATGCTCTTTCGTTATGTTACGGTTTCTACTTGTCAACTTCTACTGCAAGCCAGTCAACTTTTTAAATCTCATCATATTGTACCATGGTAATTAATGGCTTATGGTAACTATAATAGAGATGGCGTATGCTTGAGATTCAATTTTGTCCAAGTATCTTGAAAAAACAGCGTCAATGGTACTACAGTAATGTATTGTGAATTGCGCTGGATCATTTTTAATATGTAAGTCACATGTATCTAATAAAACGGATATTAATTCTTCGAATTTATTTTTATTATTGAAGTTTGCAAATATGAGTGGAACCTAATGAAAACTTTGTTTAAGTAATTTAGAACCTCCCCCGGTATATTCGAACAATGATCGGTAATTGAATAATATAATATCCTCAATCTTTTGATTTGGGGATATATAAATAGTTACAATAACTATTGCAGAATCGTTTCGTATTTTACAAATAACTAAACAAATATCACCAACTGATGAGTGCTTAGTACTCAAATCATTAATGGCTTGTCGTACCATTACATAAGCCATCTGATATATGAATATTTGTTGTGTATGTATGTATGGTATAACTGACTTTTCATCTAACTTTACTCTAAAATTAGCACTTTGTTCATGATTTTAGATCCTGTAATTGAATCAGTGGCTGTAGATATAATATCCTCTTCGAATTGTTGTAGAACGTAAACATGCTCCTTTTTGAAAAATAGGCGAATCCCATTAAGGCACAATTTGTGAGTATCGGTTTTTTAAAGAAAACCTTGATTATATCAACTCGATTTTTTGTTTTTCTAATGTTCATCATTGCCTACCTTAGTTTTTAAATTAGAAAACACAGCATTAGTCTGTCTCTTGACTTGGTTGAGTTGATAAAATTAAGTTTTCGCCAAATATGGGTGTTGCTCGTACCGGTGGTAGCCTCCGCAAATCTCCAATAAATATATCTATATCACCAAATTCTTCGTTATGATTATTGGTCATTTATTTAAAACGTAAGTCAATTATCACTTAAACCTCTGAGCTGATTATATTTATTTCATCGATGATTGATACTTGTAATTATCTAAAAAGAGATCTATACAAATGTGCTATTTCAGATGACAGAGGCAATAGTTTTGAAATTGGAATTATAAGTGCAGAATGAATTGTTGTCCCATCCAATTAACAGAGAAGCTTTACCAGTGGTAGCCCAAGTTATATAAGCATTACAATAGCCGTATGTGTCAGTAAATCTGTTATTAGTTTCCATTATGAGTAATGATAAAATTTTTAGCAGCGCCTGTACCAGTGAGAAAAAATTGTAAAGGTGCTTGGTGTCGAGTTTGTAAATGTTAAATAATATGCATCAATAAACGAAACCCGCGAAAAAAAGATAACGAAACAATGTGCGCGTTCAGCAGACGTGTTTTATTATGACCTTTTTTGATGTTTTTCGCTCATTGTGAATGGCAAATTCAAAATTTCGTTGAAAATTTAGTGATTGCGATGACTGCAAATTTATTACAAAAATTCTTTGCTAACCAAGTCATCACATTTCAATCAGATGTTTTCCGTTTGTAAACAAAGTAATAAAGGCACAAAAATTAAAGAAAATAATTTGAGTGTTATTAGTTGCTTGGAAAGTGAACTGTACTGATATTTATTTATTTAATTTTTGCTTATATGTATTTATGTTCTTAATATGTATTTAACAGATGAGTGGAATGGAGAATAAGTTAATTGTTGGCAAAATATTTAACGTAGAAATGAAAAAGGCTATTTGCGAAGTAGCTAAACGCCGTAATTTTACAAATCTAGTATCACTGCGTTCAGCAGAGACAGATCAGTAATCGATTATTAAGTCAGAGAAAATTCTTCTTCTGCTGAACGCGCCTAATGTGTGAGTGTGCTTAGCACTCACGAGCGCATATAAAATACCATTCCATCGAAACCAAAGATCTGTCACAACAAAACGTCGTCACCTCTGCTACCTCGCTTCCCTTGCCAAAAAAAATTTGTCTTTGCTGAACAAGTAATATTATGTTCGAAAATGCAAACTTATAGCTCACCTTCCCTTAGATTAGCTATTCGATTATAATTTATAATTTATATGAAAGCCTGCGCGAATCGAACAAACATATATATAAGAGCAGTTTCACTTTTGGAAGCATATTATAATTCATAACTGAGGCACATAACGTATATATTTATATAAAATAAAATAGCCAATCCTCAGCGACATGCATGCCAATTGATATGCGAGTTCGGGGTTGAGTAGTCGCTCCAGAGAGAACTTATTCATATAGAGGTTACATTTCTCTCTTAAAAAAAAGGCCGGAGAGACTCTTCAGACACGATTAGAATCCGACACTGATTCTGTACATCAACATTATTGTTGGCTGTTCAACTTATTCAGCGTAACATATTGCTGTTGGTTTGCTTGGGTTTGCATAAACAAATTGGGCGGGAGTATGATATTCAAAGAAAATAAATACACAAGAAAGACATAATAAAAACAAAAATCAGAGACACTTTCTTCTTTCTTTGATTTTTTCTTTCAATGTTTTTTATTTGCAAGGTTCAAGAATATTAAGCAAATTGTGTGGAGTTTTCTTTAATTTATGAATTATGAAATTTGACAAACGAAATCGAGCCATAGCTGCCTTGTATTTTGCCTATATTCATTTATATGAACGAAATGAAAATACCAAGCGGCCAGCAAAAAAGAAATCATGAAAACAAAGCAAAATTACACAAAAATATTCCCACACAATAAGAAACCAATCTTATACACGCACTATACCTACACAATACACTCAAAATTATCACATTTCGATCGCAAGGGAGACACAGAAAACCAACACAATCTCATACACGTAGCACACCTATACCAACCTATATAAATGAATACTCTTTGAGTCGCTCTCTCTCTCTCTCTCTCTTCGCAAACGCGAATGCGCTCTCTGCATGAGCACAACAGAAGAGCAAAACCAAATAGCAGAAAATAATACAACAAAATACAACAACAACGTTGTTACGGTTTTTTAATTTTCTGTCATTTCACTACTCCTACCACAAGCCGCGTAAAGGAACTGCGTGCCAAAAACACATTGTATAAAATAAAATATAAATGTGTAAGACTTATCTTAATTTTTAACGTTTTATAATGATTTTTCAGTATTTAATTCGCAACAACATTAAATCAATGAAAATATACCAAAATAATTACACCACATAGCGAAACATTCAGCTGACTGTGAATAGCGACTTGGTGAGCATCGGGTTTAAAAAGCGACTTACGCTTAGTGCACTTAGTGCGTTAAAGCGCTCTGGAAAAGTGTTTATATGTGCGTTTTAAGCCGTAGTGATTTTAGCTAAATTGCTTTTAGCTGCCATATAAACTGGGTATATAATAGCGGCAAATTCTTTGTTTGTTTATCTATCTGTCTGTTTACATGTCTGTTTGGTGTGCCTAACCGGTAGGCTTTGCGGGCAGAAAAAATTTATATTTTCCACATGATTTTCTCCATGGCTACGAAAACCGCTCGCATCATGTTCTGTCCTTATCTTTAGCCTTTATCCTAATAATTTTTCGCATCATTTATACTTACAGACCAAAGTATTCCTTTTTATAAACGAAAAGTTATTAAAAGAAAATTACTTGTTCGAGAAAGTGCTTACATATATTTTTGGATATAGTATATGATATATACTCGAAATGTCCAAAATATGAAATGATTGCGTCGAATTGTTCATGATGATGTTATTAAGTGACGAAATTAAGTAATGCTATTGTCAATGTTCAAAGTAAATATTGATGATTTGCTATGCGTTATGCAGTAACCGTGATTAAATTAGCACGGGCTTACTGTTGTCCTTACGCATTGTTCGAAGTAATCACACATTGTTATATTGTATAAGCCTGAATGTGGGACTCGTAATATTCCGACCATTGTAGAAAAGCATTCCGTGAACCGGAACAATTGGATCAGTTAATGCTTCAATGCGGTAATCCCATGGAATATTTCCACCCCATACCAAAGCCTTTGTTATTGCTTGTTTTCGAGGGGCATTGCAATATTTATAATTCTTATATTCATGATAAAATGGTTCAATCTATTCTAACGTCACTTTTAGCTTCTTCAGCTACAAAAATCTTCTCCCAAATCTGGTGTGGATACCACCAATTAAAACAATATAATCTTTCATTCTCTTCTCTACTTGTCAGGTTATATACTTGAACGAAGTGACATTTTGTAACGTCTGCCTTTTCGTTGGGATCTAATTTAAGTTGGGTTTTATAGGACTTGCGACCAACTTACACCTTAAGCTGCACTACATTTGAAGCTTTGTTTTTATATCCATCGGATAAAAACCCAACGAAATGGCGGGGATTACCCGAATTCAAAATGTAATTGTGCGACTCTCCATTTAGAGACCATTCGTATAATACTCGCCTCCGTTTGGGGCAGTCTATGCACTGCGCCTCCAGGTGCACACGCTGATTTGCTGTGTACTTTCCGAACTCACAGTTCCCGCGACAAACAATGTGTGGCGTAAAAACGATGTCTTCGACAACTTACACTGTCTGGTGAGCATCTTTAGTGATGAATGGGTACAGATTTGATCGCATCCTTAAAAATATTTGATACGTCTTGCCCGGTCTTAGAACATAAGCTGGTATTTTCAGTTTAAACGCTCATGGTGGATGGATAATATCAAAATCAAATTATTAGAATCGGTTTGACTTGAGGTTCTTTCAGGCTGTATGACCAAAACGTATGAACTTTTAACGGTACACTACCATCATGTGGCTTATATTTTTGTGCAGACTCTTGTGGGACTCACCTGAGATTCGTAGTTTCTTGCAAAATGCATTATCGGGATCATTAAACGAATGGCAATGCCATTCCAAATTTTTTCCCAAAGCCATCACATTGTGAAAAGTCTCAACTGTGAAAAGTTTAGTCGGTTTTGTACCCGGTATTGGTTTCGTTGTGGACTCCGTATAGGGTCCATCTATATGAAAGTCCTCCAAAAATGGCGTTATTTGCTCTTCAACTGTATTTAGGAAATTCATGGATCTTGTTACATTATCATGTAAGAATTCAGCAGGCTCTGTATTTCCTGCACACGTCTTAGCTTCATCTAATGTCTCATCAGCAAGTTGGTATGACATTGTATGGTTTTTGAAATTCGGTGGTACAACTGTGTTTTCGATCCCCTGCCAAAATTTCAATGTTGGCAGAAAATATGTGCCCCGAACAGAATGAAAGGCTGGTTGATACATCAGTTGCGCGTCTTCAAATACCGATTTATCCGATATTGAGCTATTACTTATGAAGTATTTGACATTCTCCTGATGCCTTGTCACCCGTTGGATCGTTGAGCTTTCCGACGAAAGCATTTTGTTCCCTTTTTTTTCACTCACCCATTGTGCATGACCGGCGATGTTCTTTTTTCCAAATCTATCTAATCTCGCCACTGACTCTGCGTCATTGTAAATGTTTCTCGCTTCGGAATCTGCAAAAATATCGTCACGTTTCAGTGGCTTCGTCACTATCGCTGATTCTGGTTCGGTGCCAATAAGTTTCGTGAACAATATCAGCAACGCCATTAACATTATTATTATTCCACACGTGATCATAATGAAATGATTGACAGACAAATTATATTTCTAGTGAAATATTTTTTATTTTATTCTGCACTCTTAAATCGGTTTCACTGCAATGAGAGTTGAATGTTTTCTGAAAACTCGAAACAATTCCCAATGCCTACTGTGGGTTTCAAAAATTGGTATATACCTCACCCGGTGTACTCGTACAGTATTATAACTTTGTCACGAAATTTGAATTGTTACGCAGTGAAGAAGACCTCGGACGGTCTTAGTCCCAAGTTTTACGTTACGTTTTTAGAACAACACTGGCCGAACACTGACACTTAATTATTTACTCTCACAGACGGACACAAAAACTGAGACAAATCAAAACCGTTGATTATCTTTTGTTACTGCATTTACTCTTATGGAAAGAGATGCTATGTGAACACAACTGCGGTAAAATAAGATTTTGAAAGCGATAAAACCGGGGATTCCCATTTGTCAGTGTTGTCAAAAAGTGACGCTTTATGTTTTATTAATGTCTATTGGGATTAAGTGGAACCAGCATCTACTATAAACTGTTTTCGTAAAGCAGCATTTATAGACTGCTGAAGATTATTTACCAGAGTCAATACTTTAACATTTGCTTTCAGTGTTCGAATTAAATTAGCAAACTACCGAGACAGACTTTTTGAAGCAACGGTAGTAGTGTAGATACTGAAGAGGACGCCAATGAAGTTGATTTTGAAAATATAAATGACACTGAAGAGATTCAGAGAAAGAGCTTAACGTGAAGCAATTTGCGAGTAAGGATTTTACAGCATTTCAACATCTCAACAATTTAGAAAGTAGATTCGAGGACATACAGTTGAAGTGGAAGAAAGCTAAATTTAAGTAGTTGACAATTCGCAAATATTTTCAACCCACATAGAAAAATTTTCAAGTTAACAAAATATATTAGGAAACATATGTATAAAATAAGTAGTAGTCATAGAGTCGTAGGTATGGTTTGCTTCCGAAAACAGTGCTGCCAGAGGCTTAAGCATTACAGCTGTAAGAGGTCAACAACCTATTGATAAAATGTTATTTAAAAACAACTGATCGCCTCCTAAACATAAATGCCCTGTCGCTTAATGAAACTTTCATCCTTTTTTCACATTTCACTTTGCATTATCCTTTTGTCGGGAAAACAATATTACATTTGTCACACTTTCGCAATTGTCACTAACACTAGCCATTAAACAAGCAAAGTAATACACTTTATAGAAAATAAAGAAATTTAACTTGTTCTACGTACATATATCGCGTGTGAGTTCCAGCTAAAAGGCTCGCTAGCCAAATATTGTAACTTTCCCAATCTATATATATATAAAATTGGAAATATGTTGGTTTGTCCCTTATGGACGCCGAAAGCGCTGTACCGATTTTGATGAAATTTTCAGAGAATCTCTATAAGAGCCTTCATATAGTTACAGTGAATATTGGTGCTGCTTTTTGCTGTCCATATTTAAAAGGGCACCAACCCAAAAATACTGCGTAGAATCAATTGGACTTTTCACACAGTTTCTTTGCGCACAGGCAAAGAGCATTAAAACGTAGAAACCAAAGAGTATTAAATATATACTCTATTCACATAGAGTATACATTCAAAGAGTATGATATATATGAATCAGTCCTCTATGATAATTATATATATTTAATACTCTTTGGCATGAGTGCGTCGTGCACCATATACTAGAGAGAGCAAAACAACGGGTTTGCCAGTACTACCATATATATATATATATATATATTTATTAATTTTTTTGATTAAAAACTTTTTTGAAAAATCTCATAAAACTATCTAATATCTTCTTTATAGTATCCCTAATCATTGATATTATCTTATGCTGTTTAACTTTGTAAGGGTGATGTTGATGTTAATGTTGGTCATGGTGACGACGAGGTTAATTACAACGATGTCATTAGCGCTAGCGAATTATGACATTCAACATCCAGTTTAGTCGACGAAATATTATGAATTATTAAAATAAATCTGACTGTCTTCAAAAGTGTTGAGTCGTTAATGAGAAATAAGTTAATAATGACTGAGAATGGCTGTATAAATTTATAAATGAATGGAATCAAAATTATATCTTTCCCTCACAGCTTTTCTGTTACATTCGAATTGACGCTTTTGCTTTGGCTCTTGAGTTGACATTTATGTACGTCATTCGATGTTCATAAACATTAATATTAATTTATGTTGAGCACTGAACATTTATAATAAAGGCAACGCTGTTTGAAATATAAAAATGTCCAAAATGGTTCGTAATTAGAAGCCAAAAATCGATGATTATAGGAACTTAAACTGATGTTTTTAATTTAAAGTTGAAAAATAAAAAACCACTATCCACCACGCTGTTGACGAGAACTCAGTGCCTTTGCAGGCCTCTAAAACTTAATGTTTATTAATACGAGTAGTAACCAGTCCTTCTATATCCTTGGCATTTTAAGTTTTGTGTTTAAACCTGCTTAAATTGCAACTCGATATGAGAACTGTAACTTAACACAGGACTCAAGCACTCTAGGCTCTACAAGTTTCCACGGTTCACGCCCAAATTTCTGCTTCCATCAATAGACAAGGGGCGTATCAAGATTCATTAAACGTTAGTCTAAAGCGCTTTATGATCCCTACACAACTAAATGCACATCCTCTTTTAGAATATGGATCCTGTGTATGGGATCCACCTTTTGGAAAATACAGCGATTGCCTAGAATCAGTTCAAAAGCAATGCTTACTCTTTGCACTGCATTACTTCCATCGTATCGATGATATCGCCTAAAGCTTATCTACATTGTCCAGTCGAAGAACGACTTTCGGTGTAATGTTTTTGCATAATTCGATTGTTAGCAGTGTCTATTCCCCTTTTCTGCTTAGTAGCATACATTTTAAAGTACGTACTCGGGCGACAAGAGGTTATTGCCCAATGTTTGTTGATTTCTGTATACTTACTTATCTGCAGCATGATCCATTTCGTTCCTTGTGTTAAGCTTACAACCTTTAAGTCTGAAGCCGAAGTGGCTTCTGGTCGAGCCAAAGTTATGTTCGGCTTTCAATGGACTCAACCTCGCTGAGTATCTGGCGGGGGAAAGTGGCGTGGAATAGACAAAAAAATCATGAAATAAAAACTTTTAATTCACAGATGTGTTGGGTTACTCCTTACCAACTCATTAGTTGGAGTAAAAAAAAATTTTCTGAAATTTTTCGTCTTATCTTGGCGGTTAAAAATATGTTCTAAATTCTTCATGACGTCTAAGGTATCTCTTGACTGTATTGGCATGACACATTTATAGCACCAGTACTACGTAGAGTGCTATTAAACCCATAAATATCAACAATTATTAACCATAGAAATAGGTCTTAATTAAAATTCATAAATGTAGGTCTGCAGGTTGCCACGCCATATACCATCTAGGTTCGCAATTGAAGAGCGCAATAATTTTGTTCGTGCTCAAGAGAGAGTAACGTTTGTACATTTTCAAGGAACTGACAAATACAAACACAGAATTTGTACGTTAGCTGTGTATAGCTTCTCGGTTTCTCTTACATATATTTCTTCCATCTCTGTCGTAGAACGCGGCGTCCCGGCGCCGAAATATTGTAAATTTTTAATACCAATCCCCTTAGAAGTTTTACTTCAAAAATTTTTAAAAATTCAAAATTATTATGTAAATTAAGATACTTCTTTATTATTTTATATTTAGAAGTAAGCTTTATTTAAATTTGGTCAAAGTTTAATAATTTAAACTATTCCGTTTAACTGCTACAAGGCTACAATTTTATTCATTCAGTTTTAAAGCTTTGTTTTCTTATAAATGTACTTAAAAAAAAAATTTTCAACTCTTAGGGCTAGCTTATTAACTATTAGCTTAAAACTATTTTTTTATAATATGCACAGGTTACAGCTTATACTAGTACTTATATTAGGTAGCTTAAGTGCTTAAGATTGCTTAATCTACTAAACAGTCTTGTGAATGTATATTGTTTTTTCACTATTGCTATTCGAGCCTGCCTTTTTATACTCCGCAGCGGCGTGTGTTTTGCACACGTCTCTATTTGGCACACGCCACCAAAGACGTTACCACAGACGCACTTTAGCAAACGACATGAGCACAGACGATATGACTACACGACATGACCACAGACGACATGACCATAGACGCTGATTCAGCACATATGGACGATGTTGTGGTAAATTGAACAAGCACGGATATTTAAGCAGCTCTGCGCTCTGTCTACTGCAGCGATTTTCTCGTTGATCTTCCAGTGTTTGACTTTTTGGGTAATAGTCGTATTTTCCACTTTTTTGATTTGTTTTTTTTTTTCATTCGACCTATTTAACATTTCGACTTTGTACAATTCTCTAATGATGCTTTGTTTTTGTGTTTTATCTGTATCCATATAGTTTGAGAAGCATCTAAAAATTGAGTAGGTCTTCATATTTTCGCACCAAAAAAACAGTAACCATCTAAAGGCTGTTATGGAGATTCCCTGAAAATGTCAACAAAATCGGTATAGCGGTTTTGGCGTCCATAACGGACAAGCAAAGAATTTTTTGGACTGGCCAAGCGGGCGTGTTTCAGTTATTTAATTAATTATATTACTTCTTTTTTTTTCATAATTAAATTATAACATTTAACGCAGAAAACTGCATAACACATTTGTCGGATTAAAAAAAAATAATGACGTGAAATTATATTACCTATGATTTTATTATTATTTAACACATAAATAAGCAAAACCCTTTATGCGTCTTTGTAATGTACGGCATTGAAATCGGGATTCAAAAATCATTCAGCAGGTGCCACTACTTGCAGATAGATGAGCCTTTTATTAGTTAAAGATAACTTATTCAATGGGCGGAGGAGCCACTCCAGTTTCTTGAGCTTTTGGTAGCAGTGCGCTGTAACTACCTTAATGTTTGCACGCCAGGTAAGACGCTTATCCAGGATCAAACCGAGATACCAGATTTGCTCCATTTGCGAAACGATGCTTGTGTTGTAAGTCACAACCGGACAGATGCCTTGCCTTAATGTGAAGGTACAGTGAGCTGATTTCTCAGAGTTTATGGCTATATTCCAGCGCCTGGCCCATGAGTGGAATCTATCCAGGTAGCTGGACAATTTCTCCGCAGCTTCGTTCAGAGAGGCAGAGTTGAATATAACTGCCGTATCGTCCACGTCAGTAGCAATAATCGAATGCTCATCTCTAGTTGTAGGCATATCAGAGGTATATAAGGAGTAGTGGACCGGAGCTAAGACACTCCCCTGCGGTACACCGGCTCTCATGTGCCTGAAGGTGGAAATTTTGTCTCTTACCGCTACAGAGAAGGTTCGTCGTTGAAGAAAGCTTCGCATTAGTAAAAACTGTTTGCCAGGCAGGAGTAATTTTAATTTATGTAGAAGTCCATCGATCCATACCCTATCGAATGCTTGTTTGACATCTAGGAAGACTGCAGAGGAATACTGTTTCATCTCAAACGCAGTAAGTATGTGATTAACGACTCGATGCAGTTGTTTGGGAGTGCCATGCTGTGATCTAAATCCAAATTGGTGATCAGGAATGGCTTCTTGAACACCCCGTACTGCCAACAATCTACTCAACTATTTGACGTTGACTTGATAACGGATGAGACTTTTGACGACTCTTAGGTAGAGATGTCTTGCTTGGTAACTGTTGTGGCTAGGAGTGAGGTTGAATAGGTAGTTGGACTGATTTTTGTTGTTGCTGACGTAGCTTCTGCTGCTCACGTAGGAGTTTCTGTTGTGCCGGTTGGTAATACACCGATTTCTTAAATACATTAGCGTACGACACCCCGTCCACAATCTTGTTAGGCACAGAATTGTGGCCAGATATCTCATGGTGTTGAGAGGCACTTGGTGCAGGGCGTCTTGCCGGGACTCTCCTGGCAATCGCTCCTTGTATTTAATGCAGCCTTTATAATTCGCAGTGTGCTCCTCGCCGCAAAGTGCGCATTTAGGTGGCTTATCAGGTGTTTTGGTGCAAGAAGTTGTGGCGTGAGCTTCGCCATATTTGACGCACTTAAATTGTTTGCGACAGTACCTCTTGTTATGCGAGAACTCCTGGCAGCGATGGCATTGAGGTACATCTTTGAACGGATGAGGCGGCTCGATTTTAACTATTTGACGTCAAAGCCTCGTTATATCATAAGCCCCTTTGTTGCTGTCGTTGGGCTCAAGGTCCACAAAAAACAGGTTGAGCGGATGACCATCAGCTCTGCTTTTTGGGTTGTGCACGTTGCGTACAGAATGACCTTTGTCAGCAAGTTCTCATTTAATGTTCTCGACGAGGGTTGAGTAGTGAAGGCCGCGAATAACAATTCGGTATGCTGTATGTATGCTCTTTCATCTTTTAACTGATACGAATGGAAAGTAATGTTTTGCAGCTCAAGATGGCGTATAATACTACGATAGGCATCACTGGTGGAGGGCAGGATTCTCAGAACCTCTTTAGGAGATGCCTTCAGCATGTATGATTCGGGTTCGGTCACAGTGTCAAGGTTGGCTAACAAACCGTTAATGTTTGTGATGCCGACAATGAAAATGGGTGGTGGCTTCGGAGATTTGTTATGAATCCTTGAATCAGCTCGATTATTTATAATAGGATTATGAGTAGTGGTCTCAGGCCGACTAGTCGAAGCAGCGGTTTCATTGGCGTTTACAGTTTCCAGAGAAGGTTTGCTCTTATTGGTACACACTTCTTCAAAGAAAACTCCATGTCAGAAGCGTCAGAATCGCTACTAAGTGGTGCGAATCGATTTGCATCCACAACTTGTTTTCTGCTAACTTTTTTAATACTTGTCTGTTTTAACGAACTTGGTTTACGCTTATTTTTTATACGGTTACTTGATGAGGGCGATGAAAACTACTCCAGCAACGGAGCAGCAGCTTTGTTCGAAAAAGCAGGCATGATGTCAGTGGGAGGAAGGCTATGTTTTTTGATGGCTATGGCACTGTGGTCCGCCTGGTCAATCATGTAGGAGCGACCAGCAGTGCAGATCGTAGGCAACAACAAATAAGCGCTTTCCAAAGATTCCGCGGAATTAAAATATTTCTTTTTTATAATTTATTAAACAATGTTGTGAAAATTTATGTATTTATATATATATATTATTTTTTTTCCTTAATAACTTTACTTCACTTGTTTGACGCTAGAAGCAAAGTCATCAAAATTGTAATCGAGTTAAATACTAAAAGGGAAAGTTAATTGTTTCTGTGTCTTACACTGCGTCTGAGTATGTCTGCTATCTATCCTATAGTTGGTTTTGACACTGTTTCTCAAAAAAAGAAAAAACAATACATATGCCAAAAGTTATCGCCCATTATTTTACATTTTATTATTCAATTTCAAGAGATGTTACCAGGGGCTTATGATAACTAAATATTTCTGTGAAATACAGCATCAATTAATTTTCTTATTTTGATGATATTTGCTTTTGTTGTTGTTTTTTTTTGTTTTTAGTGGCGCGTGCCATAGTTTCTTTTGTATTTACGTTTGCCGCATGCCCTTCTTGCCCTTCTTGTGCGAATACAGCACAGCTTAGCTCTGTTACCCGTTTTCCTTCCTCTCGACCTTTCTGGTGCACACAGTAAAATTTTTATCTCATTTTCTAGCAGGCTAAATTCTATAAATCGTTAGTCTCTTTTTTAGGTTCGGGTTTTCGTTTCAAAAAATTTCAAATCACTACCGCTATTCCTATTCCTAAAAAATTTTGAGAGCTATATGTTGAGTGGCTTAAATTTCAGCGAATTTTATGTACACCTTGCCTTCTTAATCTTTCTTGTTAGACGCTCATAGCCAAAGGTCTACATCAGGAAATTCTCTCTTTTTACTGATATTTGTTAAAACTAAAATTAAAATTAAAAAAATATTCTCCTGACCTTCAGGAATTGTTCACTACTCTATATAGACTTCTTACGTATTTCTCATAGTCTACAATTCTTTCAAGAACTCTTAACTTATC
>JAWNKX010000203.1:0-30000 GCA_035041755.1 Cacoxenus indagator
GATAAGAACAAAACAAAAATTGAAAAAAGCTTGGGCCATTTGCAGATCCTCCGATGTGAAAACGAAATATAACAAGGCAACTAAAGAAATTAGAAAACATCTCCAAAATTAGAAACATTACGAAATCACGAAGTATTTACAGAGGCTAACACCGACAAGATGTACCGACTAGCTGTGGAAAGTTACAAAAAAACTGACAAATAAAACAATACACCATGCACCTATAAAAATGAACAATGGATCATGGGCAGTAACGAATCTAGACGAGGAGACAGTGCTAGCGAATTATTATGAGAATATATTAGCTGATGAAACACTCAATGAAGATGACTGTCATATAAACTCGACAATCACTCCCCAGCCAACTCGCCTTAAAAGAACATGCACAAATAAAACATTCAAATGTATACCGTTATTATACCACCAAATGACGACGCCTCAATGATAGCCACATTTACTGATGACACTACAATACTTAGCGCACATAACCAAGTAAACACAAACTGCAACACCATCTGGATATTACCCTAAGGTGGTTTGAAAAGTGGAAAATAAAAGTAAATAATACTAAAACAGTGCATGTTATATATACAACTAAAACTAAATTCACACCACCTCGTATGACGATTGACGGAGCTGACGTAAAAATTGAAAATTAAGTCAAATACCTATGATTATATATTGACAACAAACGGGTTCAAATCAAGCTGAGGACAAGTCAATTATATTGGTTGCTCAAATCAAAATTAACATTAGAAAACAAAACACTGATTTACAAAGCCATTATAAGACCAATCTGGACGTATAAATTTGGGGAAATGCCAAAAAATTGAAGAGAGACATCATACAAAGACAATAATCAAAAATCATTCGTATGACCACCAAGGCTGGGTGGTACATAACTATCGATGATCTGCATCGTGATCTTAATATTCCAACAGTGACAGAGGAGATTACAAAAATAAGTCGTATCTACCAGACGAAGCTTACCCAACTCTCAAATGTTGGTGTCAACCTATTACCAATACAGGAACTTCAATGCAGACGCAGGTTACATAGGATAAGGCCAGTGGATTTGGTAGAATGAATTCTAAGCTATATACAATACACATATCAATACCTCTTTCTTTTTTTCTTCTCTTGTTTTCTTTAATGTTGTTTATTTTTGTATTTTATATTTTATTTCATTTATGTTTATTTTACTTTATTGTGTTCTATAATTGTATTGATTTAATTTAAAGTTATATTATTTTTGTTACTATTTTTGTTTTTTCCCCTACATCTTTACAAATGTCACCAACTGATGAGTGCTTAGTACTCAAATCATTATTGTTTGACAAAAGCGTTCCCATATTTTCTTCGATCGCTTCCATTTCGATCGCTGCAGCTAATCGGATCTGGATCAGCTTCTCCAGCAACTTACCAGTTGTATTTAGCATACAGAGTGGTCGGTACACTGATGGCGTGTCTGGGTCTCCTTTGGCTTTGCTGATCAATACCAGTCGCTGTATCTTCCAAGATTCGGGGAATATTCCACTTCGTATACACCTGTTGTACATGCTAAGTAATATGTGGGGTCGGCTTGCTGTTATTGCTTTTAAGACTTCCGCTGGAATGTTATCAGGTCCCGGTGCCTTCTTTTTCTTGAGGCCCTTGGCTGCTTTGACAAGTTCCTCTTTGGTGAAGAGTTAAACATGTCCTCCAGTAGTCTGCGGCATTGTGTTTGTTGGTCGAGTCCGATGGGTGAGAAAGATCGTTTTGACTATGTTGTCCATTTGTTCTTCCTCTATATCAGGCAGTGCGCTGTTAAACATAAGCTTTTTCATGACGATTTTATAACCCAAACCTCACGGGTCGTAATTTACGTCATTACAGAGAGCTTTCCATTTGTCCCGCTTGCTGGTATGGATGGCGATATTTAAGCTATTTTTGGCTGTCTTGTACATCTCTTGCTGTATGGTGGAGTCTCCACTGCGCTTTGCTCTTGTAAGTAGACGTCTGCATCGGATACACTCTTCTATCAGCACTTTTATCTCCTCTTTCCACAAATGCGTCTTGTCCTTGTCTGTGGGAGTTTCCTGCCATTGGCATAGCAGCATTACAAGCAGTTTATATGGCTTCCATGGTATTATTTTCTACACTCTGTTCTTCCGTTGTGAGAGACATTGAGGAGACACTTGTCGATTCGTTGATAAAGAGGGTCTTGCTCAAGCGGTTTACGATCCATCTGCGGTTACTACGGGTGGTATTACGTCCTGCACTGAGTGTGTTATTCTCTGCCAGGGTGGTATTCACGGTCGCTGTCGTTGTACATATCTAAGACTTACCAGTGGGTTATCTTATGTGCGATATTCTCCGAGACCAGAGTAATGTCGGGGTTTGTTCCTGCGTTTCCCATTCGCCGAAAAGTCGCAGTTGTAACGACGTTGGCTACGAGACCCGCTCTTACAGCCGTATCAAGGACTCTGCGACCTCTGGAATTTTTTGAAGGCATGCCCCACTCTACAGGTCCCGATTTAAAATCTCCAGCTACATCAAGGTTTCCCTGTAATCGCTAAGCTGTATCTTCAATATAGTCGAGTTTTCTCTGATATGCTTTTATACCATCGCTAGGTGTTAGATAGCAGCTGATGACGTTGTAGTCTTTGACTCTCACATATACATCTTCCTTTACCACTGCTCAGATTCCATATTTTGCTTGGATCTGGGAACCATAATGCAACAGTTTTGGTGTCGTTTTCCAACCAGAATCCAGTTTGTTTTCTCTTGTATTGCTCGCTGAATATAACCAAATCAATTTGTTCCTCCATGACTATTTGAGACAACAGATCATCCGCTATCCTGCTTCTATGTTAGTTTGCTTGGAGAACTTTAATTTTCGATCTTTCCTGGCACTGGCAACGCTGTTCTCGGCCCCAGGGAAGTGATGCAACTCCTTCAGTTTATCATGTGCATATAAACAGCATCTTGGTGTCTTCGTGCTAATGTTCTTCTTGTGTTCATTCTCTCCGCACCTAATGAACAGGTCACTAAGGTCTGGTCCTCTGCAGTCCTTCCGCAATTGGCCAACGCCAAAGCATCTGAAGCATCGCTTAATTTCGATGCACTGCTTTACTCGACACAGCGTCCATACGATCTAAATCTTCTGCGCTTTCAGTACCTTATTTCCATCTTCTGTGGGTAGTATGACAAAGGCCCGCTTCAACTTGTTGGCGTCTGTGAGCCGAACTTCCATTTCTTGACCCCTGTCGCCTATCACTGCTTTGATTGCAGAGACAACTTCCTCTACCTCCGTGAGACTGTCCAGATCACGTATCTCCAGCGTGCACATTGGCTTGATGGCCTCCACTTACGCACTTTCCTTAAGAATGTCTTTAATGCTTTCACAAAGCTTATCAAGTTTGCTTCCTTTGGTAAGTTCAACTAGCATGACCCCTGTTCTTGTCTTCCTGACCAAGCTGACAGAACTGTCGGCTTCATCTGGTTTCAAATTTTTTTTTCAGCTCTCTCTTCCGCTTCCGGCCGAGTTCGCGTCCTTGACTTAGGTTTATATACCTTTATGGCAATATCAACTGATTTCTGAGTTTTGCTTACTTTTGTTTTGTCATGTTTCGACTTTCCTTTTTTGTGATTCACAATCCATCGTGATTCGGCTCCTTGTTTCTCACTTTTTTGCTCGAACCTTGTATCGTAGGGCTTGTAGCGATTCTCTTCTGGGTGTCCAGAGCTAGAGTTTCAGTCCCGTCTGGGCCCTGTTTTTGAGTGCCTTGATTTTTCGCCTCTCTAGCACTTTCTACTTCGGCGTTCATCCAGCTCTTGCTGTAGCTTCCGATGACATCGAAGATTTCACTCAGTTCAGACACACCGTCTTTAATGTCCATTTTTATATTTCGCTGCCTCCGCATGGCATTGTTCATCCTTCGCATTACCCATTTGCACTCCTCTAGCGATTCTTCTTCCGGGGTCCTCATCTTCCGAATGAACTCTTGCCTTGGGGAGCCGTGGGTGTGCATTATTCTTTATTTCCACATCTACAAATGGGGTCTCCGTGGTGAATTGGGTATCCCTTTCTCTTTCTACTGCGTGTTTAGTTTTCGGTGTTTCCTGAGTTATCTGGATCAGGATCGCCTCCACTACTTGTGTCGCTCTTTGGTTTGGCGACCGCATCGTCAAACTACTTCTCCGGAACATTCCGCTCTCTTTGTTATTTTGTTGTTGTTGTTGTATACTCATAGTCAATGGGTCCAAACTTTAAGCCGCTATCTCCTCTATTCGGGAACAGACGCGTCCTGGATTTCTCGCCCAGAGAGCCATTCCACCTGGTCAGGCTAAGCTGGACGTCGCCTTCTCACCTAAGCAAGCGCACTGACAGGTGACAGAGCTGCTACGGGGGCCGCCACTTGGAGGCGGTGATATTCTTGGGACTTGTCTGGATGGATCGTGCTGGACCTCGCCATGTTGAAGCCAATTAGTTCAGTCATAGATCCCGACCCCATAATAATAGTAATAATAATAATAATAATAATAATAATAATAATAATAATAATAATAATAATAATAATAATAATAATAATAATAATAATAATAATTAATAATCAGTACTCAGCACAACATGAGCCTATTTTGAAAGGGACCGTTGCATGAGGGAATCGAAGTGGTCCCCTACGCCCAAAGATGAACATTTCCAGGACGCAAGTGCCTTGATAGCTGCTTGACTATTGGAGAAGATATATATATTTTGTCCTCTTGGTTCCTTTGCCAGGAGGTTGCCCGCACAGATATCTATGGTGTGTAAAGGTTATTCCTTAACCATGTCGCTGTGGACATCGTAGAGCAAGAATTGTGGTTTAATGTTGTCATCAGCCTTTTCGACGACAACCTCCAACATAGCCTCTTGCAGCAGCGCCATATGATCAGTGGTACGGGGTTTATTCAATGGGCCGTTTGGGATAAACCCAAAGTTGAATACCGGGCGACTGCTCCTCGAAGCGTGATGTTTTGATGACGGCTTTCTCGCCACTATTGGTAAGCTCTAGGGCTTCTGCCGCGGAGTACCCACTGTGTAATGCTCGCTTGAAACGCCATCGCTCTTTGGAAGTTGCTGGTCGTTTGTCCAAATGGAGTTGATGCAATTGAGCAGCTGTTTCTGTGGCGCTGGCCTTTTGCGTCGAGAAGCTGGACGTCGAGCTCACTACTGGCTCCGCGAATCTCGTTCAAGGAAATCTCCGTGCCGAAGATTTTTGAGAAAGAAGGACTTAACAGGCGCAGCCCAAGTTAGAGGGCGTAACCGATAATCCGCAGACTCTAGGACTGCCAAGCGCACGGGGCGCAACGTTGCGATTCTCAAAACCAACGGTAACGTTACATGAAACCGAATACCGGGTGGTGCGGGCAGTACCATCAAATTGCGAGAGCGCAACGTTGCCTTTCTAACGACTGACTTGGGAATTGGGCGAGTAACTGGACACTGGACCAACGTGCTGCGTACTAATTGGATAACCTTAAGAAGAATACTCTAGCTAAAAAGAAACCTTAATCTTTTTGTGGTTTTATATTTTAAGAAATAGAATAAGTTTTTGGCTTGAAAATAACGTACCTAAATTCAGTGTTATTTAGTGACATATTACGTCGCCACAGTGCTCTCATGAACCTAGAATGAGTGGCATTCCATTATGATTCGGAAATGGATTGGAGAAAAATCAGTTTTTTGGCCGCATTATAAGGCAGTGTGAAATCAGCAACGAATCTCCTGGATTGCGATGTGCTTGTACAAAAGTGAAATTGCTGCAATTACGCTAGTTAACACCTGGAACGGAAGTGATCCTAGCCATTTCCTGGTCAAACTCCACAAATATAGTTGTTTCTAAATGAAGTCGTTTGGCGCAACGTGTATTGTGCGAGTAATTACAGATCAATTGATTTTCGCATACTTCGCCGTTGTATTGGAAACAGTTCCAAAAGAATAAATGCATTATTTAGTAGGAGCGCTCTTACCACCAACGGATGCAGGCCATTAATTCTTAAAAACTTTTTTACGTGCTATTCGGATGCAGAAATTAGTCAGCGTTGTGCTCATAAAGAATTTAAGTTGGAAGGTTGATTGGCTTGGCAATCAGCGCCGAGCGAAAAGAGCCACTTCCATTCACATGTTGAATGGGGTGCAATCTCTCGCGAGAGCATAGGCTGATGGCGCAGCAGCGGTGGATAAGAATTAGTTCTGGTGGGAATTGCGTCTGAGCAAGACGTTTTACATGATGAACTTACTGAATAAAGAATCATAATAGAGTTGATATTATTATCTCACTGTCTTATTATTACTAATGTAGTGGGTTGTTACAATTGGGATAGATAATAGCTTATGAAAACGTATAATCAAATCGATTTTCGGTGGTACAAATTTCAACGAACTGACTGTCAGATCTAAAAAGTCCTTGAACCGGTGCGAAACCGGGTGGGTCACCAATATAAAATATTTTCGGAGAACGTACTATCATTGTCACTAAAAATGTCTAAGAATACTAAATTATTTATGTCAATTTCTGTACTTAAAAATTCTGCTGATGAACAGGCAATGCTTAGAGGCGAGACGATTAATATCGGTACAGCCAACGAAATTGAAAATGCCGCCAAGCCACCACCAATATTGTTGTCCAACGGAAGCGATATCATTAGCATGTTAAAGTACCTTTCAACTAAGATAAACAAGCAAGATTTTAGCTGTTAGTTCCAAAGGGAGGGTCAGGGCTCTTGTCAAATCGCTCAGAATCGACAATGGCGTGATTTGCAACGTCGATTGTCGTCTACTTCCGCTCTCCGAATTTAACAATACAAAAGTAAAACAAGGGATAAAATTAACAAATCTTCTGGAAACAAAGATGCATGCCTGTTCAACGCAGTCCCCCGACTGTGCGCAAAAACAATATCAGCAACCAAAAAAAAAAGATGAGCGTACCCCACGCTCAAACAGCTGTCCTCATAAACAACAACAACGCATACCTTTGCACAACATTAAACTGTTCAAACAACAGCATCAACCACAGTGACTCTAAACAAGCTTCACTTCCTGCTAATTTCGAAAGAGCGCGTTCATGCTCTCCCGCAATACATCAAACAGTTTCACACTCACAAAGTGAAAACAATAACGCATCATCAAACTCAACTAACTGTCAGCTATTCCATGGCCACAGGTAATAAGCAGCCTCTGCCGTGGTGTGCACAAAGCCTTTTACCAACGACGCCACTCTCGTCTTTTCCACCAACAACAACATCAACCGCAACTCAGACATTAGCTGCTCTCTCATTCATCACAAAAACGACCACGTCAACTTCCTCAGCTTCAATGACAGTTTGCTCCCTCTCTTCGGCAACATCATTGATCAGAGGAACGACATCAAACACGCAAGTACAAAATTCAACCAGTCCAAACCCACAAGAGTCAAAAATAAAATGTAACCATATTAAGCTCTCTCCCAACAACACTTCTGAATAAAATAACAATAGTAAAAAAGTACAAACAAAACACTGCAAAAGTACTGGCTGAGCGCGCCAAATACTAATAAAAGGTTCGAACTCCTCTCACAAGACGAAACGACTGAAGACTTCTGTGGTACAGAAGCAGCCTTTAATGCATCAGCAAATCTTTCTCAGCCACATAATAATATTCACAAACCACCAATATAGGTGTAGGCCACAGAACAAATCAACGTACTAAACAAAGCTCTGAAAAACACAATACAACAAAACTACATTTTAAAAACAGTTAAAAAAAAAACGAAGTACGCATACAGACAAATAACTCGTCTAACTACTCGGCTGTAGTTAAGATGCTCAGGGAGAACAAAACTAAATACTACACCTTTAAGATACTACACCGAAAGAGCAGCGGGGATTCAAGACAGGAATATGCACTACGTCACTGACCTTGACGAACTTAACAACGAGCTATCGGAACTAGGCCACGATATCATTAATATCCACAATGTACAACAAAAACTCACAAAAAATTCCTGCCTCTATTTTTCATAGAATTGAAAGCTAAAGCGAATAGTAGAAAAACTTTATTATCACCACACTAATATGTACCAAAGTCATCTTTAAGTTAACACACCACAAACGCACAGTAACTCAGTGCTCTAACTGACAAAATCACACAAGGAATTTCTGCACAAAAGACCCGATTGGTGTCAAGTGCGCCGGCAAGCACAAGACTATTGACTGTAAATTAATAAGTGCCAATCAAATTAAGTGCGCTCTTTGTGGTAGTTCGCACACAGCCAACTACAAGGGCTGCGAAGTTTATAACACCGAAAAATTCAAAGATTTCTCTCACTCAGAGAGAAAAATATTAAAAAAGATGACCATCAGGCAGTAGAACAGACATCAAAAAAGTTAAAATTGGAGTAACGTACGTCCAAACAGTAGCAAGTAACCAAAAAAATCCCACAAATCAGGTACAACCACAACAAAAACGAAACCAACAAAAACGAGACTAATAAAAATGAAGATAATAAGACTGAATTATCAAACGATTACGCGGATATAAAAAATATAAGAAAACAACTAGCGCAACAAATCAGTAGTAATATGATGAATATCATGACAGTACTATTGACAAAATTCGACAACAAGAATGAACACTAAAATAAAGATTTTAACTTGGAATGCAAACGGACTGAAAATAAAATCTTGCAAAACAACAAAACTGACTGGGATACATATCGCGACAAGCATTCGACTCAAATCACCCGACAACGTAGAATCAGCTATAGTTCACCTAAACGATATCATTGATAAGGCAGTATTGCAAGCAACTCCGGAAAAGTTAATTCACCCTGTAAAGAGATACTACGCCCCCCCTTCGCTTCGCAAATTGATAAGAACAAAACAAAAATTGAAAAAAGCATGGGCCATTTGCAGATCCCCCGATGTGAAAAAGAAATATAACAAGGCAACTAAAGAAATTAGAAAACATCTCCAAAATTAGAAACATTTACGAAATCACGAAGTACTTACACTCAATGAAGATGACTGTCATATAAACTCGACAATCACTCCCCAGCCAACTCGCCTTAAAAGAACATGCACAAATAAAACATTCAAATGTATACCGTTATTATACCACCAAATGACGACGCCTCAATGATAGCCACATTTACTGATGACACTACAATACTTAGCGCACATAACCAAGTAAACACAAACTGCAACACCATCTGGATATTACCCTAAGGTGGTTTGAAAAGTGGAAAATAAAAGTAAATAATACCAAAACAGTGCATGTTATATATACAACTAAAACAAAATTCACACCACCTCGTATGACGATTGACGGAGCTGACGTAAAAATTGAAAATTAAGTCAAATATCTATGATTATATATTGACAACAAACGGGTTCAAATCAAGCTGAGGACAAGTCAATTATATTGGTTGATCAAATCAAAATTAACATTAGAAAACAAAACAATGATTTACAAAGCCATTATAAGACCAATCTGGACGTACAAATTTGGGGAAAGGCCAAAAAAATTGAATAGAGACATCATACAAAGACAATAATCAAAAATCATTCGTATGATCACCAAGGCTGGGTGGTACATAACTAACGATGATCTGCATCGTGATCTTAATATTCTAACAGTAACAGAGGAGATTACAAAAATAAGTCGTATCTACCAGACGAAGCTTACCCAACACTCAAATGTTGGTGTCAACCTATTACCAACTTCAATGCAGACGCAGGTTACAGAGGATAAGGCCAGTGGATTTGGTAGAATGAATTCTAAGGTATATACAATACACATATCAATACCTCTTTCTTTTTTTCTTCTCTTTTTTTCTTTAATGTTGTTTATTTTTGTATTTTATATTTTATTTCATTTATGTTTATTTTACTTTATTGTGTTCTATAATTGTATTGATTTAATTTAAAGTTATATTATTTTTGTTACTATTTTTGTTTTTTCCCCTACATCTTTACAAATGTCACCAACTGATGAGTGCTTAGTACTCAAATCATTATTGTTTGACAAAAGCGTTCCCATATTTTCTTCGATCGCTTCCATTTCGATCGCTGCAGCTAATCGGGCCTGGATCAGCTTCTCCAGCAACTTACCAGTTGTATTTAGCATACAGAGTGGTCGGTACACTGATGGCGTGTCTGGGTCTCCTTTGGCTTTGCTGATCAATACCAGTCGCTGTATCTTCCAAGATTCGGGGAATATTCCACTTCGTATTCACCTGTTGTACATATTGAGCAATATGTGGGGTCGGCTTTCTGTTATTGCTTTTAAGACTTCCGCTGGAATGTTATCAGGTCCCGGTGCCTTCTTTTTCTTGAGGCCCTTGGCTGCTTTGACAAGTTCCTCTTTGGCGAAGAGTTAAACATGTCCTCCAGTAGTCTGCGGCATTGTGTTTGTTGGTCGAGTCCGATGGGTGAGAAAGATCGTTTTGACTATGTTGTCCATTTATTCTTCCTCTATATCAGGCAGTGCGCTGTTAAACATAAGCTTTTTCATGACGATTTTATAACCCAAACCTCACGGGTCGTAATTTACGTCATTACAGAGAGCTTTCCATTTGTCCCGCTTGCTGGTATGGATGGCGATATTTAAGCTATTTTTGGCTGTCTTGTACATCTCTTGCTGTATGGTGGAGTCTCCACTGCGCTTTGCTCTTGTAAGTAGACGTCTGCATCGGATACACTCTTCTATCAGCACTTTTATCTCCTCTTTCCACAAATATACGTCTTGTCCTTGTCTGTGGGAGTTTCCTGCCATTGGCATAGCAGCATTACAGGCAGTTTTTATGGCTTCCATGGTATTATTTTCTACACTCTGTGTTCTTCCGTTGTGAGAGACATTGAGGAGACACCTGTCGATTCGTTGATAAAGAGGGTCTTGCTCAAGCGGTTTACGATCCATCTGCGGTTACTACGGGTGGTATTACGTCCTGCACTGAGTGTGTTATTCTCTGCCAGGGTGGTATTCACGGTCGCTGTCGTTGTACATATCTAAGACTTACCAGTGGGTTATCTTATGTGCGATATTCTCCGAGACCAGAGTAATGTCGGGGTTTGTTCCTGCGTTTCCCATTCGCCGAAAAGTCGCAGTTGTAACGACGTTGGCTACGAGACCCGCTCTTACAGCCGTATCAAGGACTCTGCGACCTCTGGAGTTTTTTGAAGGCATGCCCCACTCTACAGGTCCCGATTTAAAATCTCCAGCTACATCAAGGTTTCCCTGTAATCGCTAAGCTGTATCTTCAATATAGTCGAGTTTTCTCTGATATGCTTTTATACCATCGCTAGGTGTTAGATAGCAGCTGATGACGTTGTAGTCTTTGACTCTCACATATACATCTTCCTTTACCACTGCTCAGATTCCGTATTTTGCTTGGATCTGGGAACCATAATGCAACAGTTTTGGTGTCGTTTTCCAACCAGAATCCAGTTTGTTTTTTCTTGTATTGCTCGCTGAATATAACCAAATCAATTTGTTCCTCCATGACGATTTGGGACAACAGATCATCCGCTATCCTGCTCCTATGTTAGTTTGCTTGGAGAACTTTAATTTTCGATCTTTCCTGGCACTGGCAACGCTGTTCTCGGCCCCAGGGAAGTGATGCAACTCCTTGAGTTTATCATGTGCATATAAACAGCAACTTGGTGTCTTCGTGCTAATGTTCTTCTTGTGTCCATTCTCTCCGCACCTAATAAACAGGTCACTAAGGTCTGGTCCTCTGCAGTCCTTCCGCAATTGGCCAACGCCAAAGCATCTGAAGCATCGCTTAATTTCGATGCTTTACTCGACACCGCGTCCATCCGATCTAAATCTTCTGCGCTTTCAGTACCTTATTTCCATCTTCTGTGGGTAGTATGACAAAGGCCCGCTTCAACTTTAAATTGTTGGCGTCTGTGAGCCGAACTTCCATTTCTTGACCCCTGTCGCCTATCACTGCTTTGATTGCAGAGACAACTTCCTCTACCTCCGTGAGACTGTCCAGATCACGTATCTCCAGCGTGCACATTGGCTTGATGGCCTCCACTTACGCACTTTCCTTAAGAATGTCTTTAATGCTTTCACAAAGCTTATCAAGTTTGCTTCCTTTGGTAAGTTCAACTAGCATGACCCCTGTTCTTGTCTTCCTGACCAAGCTGACAGAACTGTCGGCTTCATCTGGTTTCAAATTTTTTTTTCAGCTCTCTCTTCCGCTTCCGGCCGAGTTCGCGTCCTTGACTTAGGTTTATATACCTTTATGGCAATATCAACTGATTTCTGAGTTTTGCTTACTTTTGTTTTGTCATGTTTCGACTTTCCTTTTTTGTGATTCACAATCCATCGTGATTCGGCTCCTTGTTTCTCACCTTTTTGCTCGAACCTTGTATCGTAGGGCTTGTAGCGATTCTCTTCTGGGTGTCCAGAGCTAGAGTTTCAGTCCCGTCTTGGCCCTGTTTTTGAGTGGCCCTGTTTTGAGATTTTTCGCCTCTCTAGCACTTTCTACTTCGGCGTTCATCCAGCTCTTGCTGTAGCTTCCGATGACATCGAAGATTTCACTCAGTTCAGACACACCGTCTTTAATGTCCATTTTTATATTTCGCTGCCTCCGCATGGCATTGTTCATCCTTCGCATTACCCATTTGCACTCCTCTAGCGATTCTTCTTCCGGGGTCCTCATCTTCCGAATGAACTCTTGCCTTGGGGAGCCGTGGGTGTGCATTATTCTTTATTTCCACATCTACAAATGGGGTCTCCGTGGTGAATTGGGTATCCCTTTCTCTTTCTACTGCGTGTTTAGTTTTCGGTGTTTCCTGAGTTATCTGGATCAGGATCGCCACCACTACTTGTGTCGCTCTTTGGTTTGGCGACCGCATCGTCAAACTACTTCTCCGGAACATTCCGCTCTCTTTGTTATTTTGTTGTTGTTGTTGTATACTCATAGTCAATGGGTCCAAACTTTAAGCCGCTATCTCCTCTATTCGGGAACAGACGCGTCCTGGATTTCTCGCCCAGAGAGCCATTCCACCTGGTCAGGCTAAGCTGGACGTCGCCTTCTCACCTAAGCAAGCGCACTGACAGGTGACAGAGCTGCTACGGGGGCCGCCACTTGGAGGCGGTGATATTCTTGGGACTTGTCTGGATGGATCGTGCTGGACCTCGCCATGTTGAAGCCAATTAGTTCAGTCATAGATCCCGACCCCATAATAATAATAATAATAATAATAATAATAATAATATAATAATAATAATAATAATAATAATAATAATAATAATAATAATAATAATAATAATAATAATAATAATAATAGTAATAATAATAATAATAATAATAATAGTAATATTAATTATAATAATAATAATTAATAATCAGTACTCAGCACAACATGAGCCTATTTTGAAAGGGACCGTTGCTTGAGGGAATCGAAGTGGTCCCCTACGCCCAAAGATGAAAATTTCCAGGACGCAAGTGCCTTGATAGCTGCTTGACTATTGGAGAAGATATATATATTTTGTCCTCTTGGTTCCTTTGCCAGGAGGTTGCCCGCACAGATATCTATGGTGTGTAAAGGTTATTCCTTAACCATGTCGCTGTGGACATCGTAGAGCAAGAATTGTAGTTTAATGTTGTCATCAGCCTTTTCGACGACAACCTCCACCATAGCCTCTTGCAGCAGCGCCATATGATCAGTGGTACGGGGTTTATTCAATGGGCCGTTTGGGATAAACCCAAAGTTGAATACCGGGCGACTACTCCTCGAAGCGTGATGTTTTGATGACGGCTTTCTCGCCACTATTGGTAAGCTCTAGGGCTTCTGCCGCGGAGTACCCACTGTGTAATGCTCGCTTGAAACGCCATCGCTCTTTGGAAGTTGCTGGTCGTTTGTCCAAATGGAGTTGATGCAATTGAGCAGCTGTTTCTGTGGCGCTGGCCTTTTGCGTCGAGAAGCTGGACGTCGAGCTCACTACTGGCTCCGCGAATCTCGTTCAAGGAAATCTCCGTGCCGCAGATTTCTGAGAAAGAAGGACTTAACAGGCGCAGCCCAAGTTAGAGGGCGTAACCGATAATCCGCAGACTCTAGGACTGCCAAGCGCACGGGGCGCAACGTTGCGATTCTCAAAACCAACGGTAACGTTACATGAAACCGAATACCGGGTGGTGCGGGCAGTACCATCAAATTGCGAGAGCGCAACGTTGCCTTTCTAACGACTGACTTGGGAATTGGGCGAGTAACTGGACACTGGACCAACGTGCTGCGTACTAATTGGATAACCTTAAGAAGAATACTCTAGCTAAAAAGAAACCTTAATCTTTTTGTGGTTTTATATTTTAAGAAATAGAATAAGTTTTTGGCTTGAAAATAACGTACCTAAATTCAGTGTTATTTAGTGACATATTGCGTCGCCACAGTGCTCTCATGAACCTAGAATGAGTGGCATTCCATTATGATTCGGAAATGGATTGGAGAAAAATCAGTTTTTTGGCCGCATTATAGGCAGTGTGAAATCAGCAACGAATCTCCTGGATTGCGATGTGCTTGTACAAAAGTGAAATTGCTGCAATTACGCTAGTTAACACCTGGAACGGAAGTGATCCTAGCCATTTCCTGGTCAAACTCCACAAATATAGTTGTTTCTAAATGAAGTCGTTTGGCGCAACGTGTATTGTGCGAGTAATTACAGATCAATTGATTTTCGCATACTTCGCCGTTGTATTGGAAACAGTTCCAAAAGAATAAATGCATTATTTAGTAGGAGCGCTCTTACCACCAACGGATGCAGGCCATTAATTCTTAAAAACTTTTTTACGTGCTATTCGGATGCAGAAATTAGTCAGCGTTGTGCTCATAAAGAATTTAAGTTGGAAGGTTGATTGGCTTGGCAATCAGCGCCGAGCGAAAAGAGCCACTTCCATTCACATGTTGAATGGGGTGCGATCTCTCGCGAGAGCATAGGCTGATGGCGCAGCAGCGGTGGATAAGAATTAGTTCTGGTGGGAATTGCGTCTGAGCAAGACGTTTTACATGATGAACTTACTGAATAAAGAATCATAATAGAGTTGATATTATTATCTCACTGTCTTATTATTACTAATGTAGTGGGTTGTTACAATTGGGATAGATAATAGCTTATGAAAAGGTATAATCAAATCGATTTTCGGTGGTACAAATTTCAACGAACTGACTGTCAGATCTAAAAAGTCCTTGAACCGGTGCGAAACCGGGTGGGTCACCCATATAAAATATTTTCGGAGAACGTACTATCATTGTCACTAAAAATGTCTAAGAATACTAAATTATTTATGTCAATTTCTGTACTTAAAAATTCTGCTGATGAACAGGCAATGCTTAGAGGCGAGACGATTAATATCGGTACAGCCAACGAAATTGAAAATGCCGCCAAGCCACCACCAATATTGTTGTCCAACGGAAGCGATATCATTAGCATGTTAAAGTACCTTTCAACTAAGATAAACAAGCAAGATTTTAGCTGTTAGTTCCAAAGGGAGGGTCAGGGCTCTTGTCAAATCGCTCAGAATCGACAATGGCGTGATTTGCAACGTCGATTGTCGTCTACTTCCGCTCTCCGAATTTAACAATACAAAAGTAAAACAAGGGATAAAATTAACAAATCTTCTGGACACAAAGATGCATGCCTGTTCAACGCAGTCCCCCGACTGTGCGCAAAAACAATATCAGATATCAGATGAACGTACTCCACGCTCAAACAGCTGTCCTCATAAACAACAACAACGCATACCTTTGCACAACATTAAACTGTTCAAACAACAGCATCAACCACAGTGACTCTAAACAAGCTTCACTTCCTGCTAATTTCGAAAGAGCGCGTTCATGCTCTCCCGCAATACATCAAACAGTTTCACACTCACAAAGTGAAAACAATAACGCATCATCAAACTCAACTAACTGTCAGCTATTCCATGGCCACAGGTAATAAGCAGCCTCTGCCGTGGTGTGCACAAAGCCTTTTACCAACGACGCCACTCTCGTCTTTTCCACCAACAACAACATCAACCGCAACTCAGACATTAGCTGCTCTCTCATTCATCACAAAAACGACCACGTCAACTTCCTCAGCTTCAATGACAGTTTGCTCCCTCTCTTCGGCAACATCATTGATCAGAGGAACGACATCAAACACGCAAGTACAAAATTCAACCAGTCCAAACCCACAAGAGTCAAAAATAAAATGTAACCATATTAAGCTCTCTCCCAACAACACTTCTGAATAAAATAACAATAGTAAAAAAGTACAAACAAAACACTGCAAAAGTACTGGCTGAGCGCGCCAAATACTAATAAAAGGTTCGAACTCCTCTCACAAGACGAAACGACTGAATACTTCAGTGGTACAGAAGCAGCCTTTAATGCATCAGCAAATCTTTCTCAGCCACATAATAATATTCACAAACCACCAATATAGGTGTAGGCCACAGAACAAATCAACGTACTAAACAAAGCTCTGAAAAACACAATACAACAAAACTACATTTTAAAAACAGTTAAAAAAAACGAAGTACGCATACAGACAAATAACTCGTCTAACTACTCGGCTGTAGTTAAGATGCTCAGGGAAAACAAAGCTAAATACTACACCTTTAAGATACTACACCGAAAGAGCAGCGGGGATTCAAGACAGGAATATGCACTACGTCACTGACCTTGACGAACTTAACAACGAGCTATCGGAACTAGGCCACGATATCATTAATATCCACAATGTACAACAAAAACTCACAAAAAATTCCTGCCTCTATTTTTCATAGAATTGAAAGCTAAAGCGAATAGTAGAAAAACTTTATTATCACCACACTAATATGTACCAAAGTCATCTTTAAGTTAACACACCACAAACGCACAGTAACTCAGTGCTCTAACTGACAAAATCACACAAGGAATTTCTGCACAAAAGACCCGATTGGTGTCAAGTGCGCCGGCAAGCACAAGACTATTGACTGTAAATTAATAAGTGCCAATCAAATTAAGTGCGCTCTTTGTGGTAGTTCGCACACAGCCAACTACAAGGGCTGCGAAGTTTATAACACCGAAAAATTCAAAGATTTCTCTCACTCAGAGAGAAAAACATTAAAAAAGATGACCATCAGGCAGTAGAACAGACATCAAAATAGTTAAAATTGGAGTAACGTACGTCCAAACAGTAGCAAGTAACCAAAAAAATCCCACAAATCAGGTACAACCACAACAAAAACGAAACCAACAAAAACGAGACTAATAAAAATGAAGATAATAAGACTGAATTATCAAACGATTAGGCGGATATAAAAAATTTAAGAAAACAACTAGCGCAACAAATCAGTAGTAATATGATGAATATCATGACAGTACTATTGACAAAATTCGACAACAAGAATGAACACTAAAATAAAGATTTTAACTTGGAATGCAAACGGACTGAAAATAAAATCTTGCAAAACAACAAAACTGACTGGGATACATATCGCGACAAGCATTCGACTCAAATCACCCGACAACGTAGAATCAGCTATAGTTCACCTAAACGATATCATTGATAAGGCAGTATTGCAAGCAACTCCGGAAAAGTTAATTCACCCTGTAAAGAGATACTACACCCCCCCTTCGCTTCGCAAATTGATAAGAACAAAACAAAAATTGAAAAAAGCATGGGCCATTTGCAGATCCCCCGATGTGAAAAAGAAATATAACAAGGCAACTAAAGAAATTAGAAAACATCTCCAAAATTGGAAACATTTACGAAATCACGAAGTACTTACACTCAATGAAGATGACTGTCATATAAACTCGACAATCACTCCCCAGCCAACTCGCCTTAAAAGAACATGCACAAATAAAACATTCAAATGTATACCGTTATTATACCACCAAATGACGACGCCTCAATGATAGCCACATTTACTGATGACACTACAATACTTAGCGCACATAACCAAGTAAACACAAACTGCAACACCATCTGGATATTACCCTAAGGTGGTTTGAAAAGTGGAAAATAAAAGTAAATAATACCAAAACAGTGCATGTTATATATACAACTAAAACTAAATTCACACCACCTCGTATGACGATTGACGGAGCTGACGTAAAAATTGAAAATTAAGTCAAATATCTATGATTATATATTGACAACAAACGGGTTCAAATCAAGCTGAGGACAAGTCAATTATATTGGTTGATCAAATCAAAATTAACATTAGAAAACAAAACAATGATTTACAAAGCCATTATAAGACCAATCTGGACGTACAAATTTGGGGAAAGGCCAAAAAAATTGAATAGAGACATCATACAAAGACAATAATCAAAAATCATTCTAATGATCACCAAGGCTGGGTGGTACATAACTAACGATGATCTGCATCGTGATCTTAATATTCTAACAGTAACAGAGGAGATTACAAAAATAAGTCGTATCTACCAGACGAAGCTTACCCAACACTCAAATGTTGGTGTCAACCTATTACCAACTTCAATGCAGACGCAGGTTACAGAGGATAAGGCCAGTGGATTTGGTAGAATGAATTCTAAGGTATATACAATACACATATCAATACCTCTTTCTTTTTTTCTTCTCTTTTTTTCTTTAATGTTGTTTATTTTTGTATTTTATATTTTATTTCATTTATGTTTATTTTACTTTATTGTGTTCTATAATTGTATTGATTTAATTTAAAGTTATATTATTTTTGTTACTATTTTTGTTTTTTCCCCTACATCTTTACAAATGTCACCAACTGATGAGTGCTTAGTACTCAAATCATTATTGTTTGACAAAAGCGTTCCCATATTTTCTTCGATCGCTTCCATTTCGATCGCTGCAGCTAATCGGGCCTGGATCAGCTTCTACAGCAACTTACCAGTTGTATTTAGCATACAGAGTGGTCGGTACACTGATGGCGTGTCTGGGTCTCCTTTGGCTTTGCTGATCAATACCAGTCGCTGTATCTTCCAAGATTCGGGGAATATTCCACTTCGTATTCACCTGTTGTACATATTGAGCAATATGTGGGGTCGGCTTTCTGTTATTGCTTTTAAGACTTCCGCTGGAATGTTATCAGGTCCCGGTGCCTTCTTTTTCTTGAGGCCCTTGGCTGCTTTGACAAGTTCCTCTTTGGTGAAGAGTTAAACATGTCCTCCAGTAGTCTGCGGCATTGTGTTTGTTGGTCGAGTCCGATGGGTGAGAAAGATCGTTTTGACTATGTTGTCCATTTGTTCTTCCTCTATATCAGGCAGTGCGCTGTTAAACATAAGCTTTTTCATGACGATTTTATAACCCAAACCTCACGGGTCGTAATTTACGTCATTACAGAGAGCTTTCCATTTGTCCCGCTTGCTGGTATGGATGGCGATATTTAAGCTATTTTTGGCTGTCTTGTACATCTCTTGCTGTATGGTGGAGTCTCCACTGCGCTTTGCTCTTGTAAGTAGACGTCTGCATCGGATACACTCTTCTATCAGCACTTTTATCTCCTCTTTCCACAAATATACGTCTTGTCCTTGTCTGTGGGAGTTTCCTGCCATTGGCATAGCAGCATTACAGGCAGTTTTTATGGCTTCCATGGTATTATTTTCTACACTCTGTGTTCTTCCGTTGTGAGAGACATTGAGGAGACACCTGTCGATTCGTTGATAAAGAGGGTCTTGCTCAAGCGGTTTACGATCCATCTGCGGTTACTACGGGTGGTATTACGTCCTGCACTGAGTGTGTTATTCTCTGCCAGGGTGGTATTCACGGTCGCTGTCGTTGTACATATCTAAGACTTACCAGTGGGTTATCTTATGTGCGATATTCTCCGAGACCAGAGTAATGTCGGGGTTTGTTCCTGCGTTTCCCATTCGCCGAAAAGTCGCAGTTGTAACGACGTTGGCTACGAGACCCGCTCTTACAGCCGTATCAAGGACTCTGCGACCTCTGGAGTTTTTGAAGGCATGCCCCACTCTACAGGTCCCGATTTAAAATCTCCAGCTACATCAAGGTTTCCCTGTAATCGCTAAGCTGTATCTTCAATATAGTCGAGTTTTCTCTGATATGCTTTTATACCATCGCTAGGTGTTAGATAGCAGCTGATGACGTTGTAGTCTTTGACTCTCACATATACATCTTCCTTTACCACTGCTCAGATTCCGTATTTTGCTTGGATCTGGGAACCATAATGCAACAGTTTTGGTGTCGTTTTCCAACCAGAATCCAGTTTGTTTTTTCTTGTATTGCTCGCTGAATATAACCAAATCAATTTGTTCCTCCATGACGATTTGGGACAACAGATCATCCGCTATCCTGCTCCTATGTTAGTTTGCTTGGAGAACTTTAATTTTCGATCTTTCCTGGCACTGGCAACGCTGTTCTCGGCCCCAGGGAAGTGATGCAACTCCTTGAGTTTATCATGTGCATATAAACAGCAACTTGGTGTCTTCGTGCTAATGTTCTTCTTGTGTCCATTCTCTCCGCACCTAATAAACAGGTCACTAAGGTCTGGTCCTCTGCAGTCCTTCCGCAATTGGCCAACGCCAAAGCATCTGAAGCATCGCTTAATTTCGATGCACTGATTTACTCGACACCGCGTCCATCCGATCTAAATCTACTGCGCTTTCAGTACCTTATTTCCATCTTCTGTGGGTAGTATGACAAAGGCCCGCTTCAACTTGTTGGCGTCTGTGAGCCGAACTTCCATTTCTTGACCGCTGTCGCCTATCACTGCTTTGATTGCAGAGACAACTTCCTCTACCTCTGTGAGACTGTCCAGATCACGTATCTCCAGCGTGCACATTGGCTTGATGGCCTCCACTTACGCACTTTCCTTAAGAATGTCTTTGATGCTTTCACAAAGCTTATCAAGTTTGCATCCTTTGGTAAGTTCATCTAGCATGACCCCTGTCCTTGTCTTCCTTACCAAGCTGACAGAACTGTCGGCTTCATCTGGTTTCAAATTTTTTTTTCAGCTCTCTCTAACGCTTCCGGCCGAGTTCGCGTCCTTGACTTAGGTTTATATACCTTAATGGCAATATCAACTGATTTCTGAGTTTTGCTTACTTTTGTTTTGTCATGTTTCGACTTTCCTTTTTTGTGATTCACAATCCATCATTCGGCTCCTTGTTTCTCACTTTTTTGCTCGAACCTTGTATCGTAGGGCTTGTAGCGATTCTTTTCTGGGTGTCCAGAGCTGGAGTCTCAATCCCGTCTTGGCCCTGTTTTTCAATGCCATGATTTTTCGCCTCTCTAGCACTTTCTACTTCGGCGTTCATCCACCTCTTGCTGTAGCTTCCGATGACATCGAAGATTTCACTCAGTTCAGACACACCGTCTTTAATGTCCATTCTTATATTTCGCTGCCTCCGCATGGCATTCTTCACCCTTCGCAGTACCCATTTGCACTCCTCTAGCGTTTCTTCTTCCAGGGTCCTCATCTTCAGAATGAACTCTTGCCTTGGGGACCCGTGGGTGTGCATTATTCTTTATTGTGCGGTCAGGGTTTCCACATCTACAAATGGGGTCTCCGTGGTGAATTGGGTATCCCTTTCTCTTTCTACTGCGTGTTTAGTTTTCGGTGTTTCCTGAGTTATCTGGATCAGGATCGCCTCCACTACTTGTGTCGCTCTTTGGTTTGGCGACCGCATCGTCAAACTACTTCTCCGGAACATTCCGCTCTCTTTGTTATTTTGTTGTTGTTGTTGTATACTCATAGTCAATGGGTCCAAACTTTAAGCCGCTATCTCCTCTATTCGGGAACAGACGCGTCCTGGATTTCTCGCCCAGAGAGCCATTCCACCTGGTCAGGCTAAGCTGGACGTCGCCTTCTCACCTAAGCAAGCGCACTGACAGGTGACAGAGCTGCTTCGGGGGCCGCCACTTGGAGGCGGTGAGATTCTTGGGACTTGTCTGGATGGATCGTGCTGGACCTCGCCATGTTGAAGCCAATTAGTTCAGTCATAGATCCCGACCCCATAATAATAGTAATAATAATAATAATAATATAATAATAATAATAATAATAATAATAATAATAATAATAATAGTAATAATAATAATAATAATAATAATAGTAATATTAATTATAATAATAATAATTAATAATCAGTACTCAGCACAACATGAGCCTATTTTGAAAGGGACCGTTGCTTGAGGGAATCGAAGTGGTCCCCTACGCCCAAAGATGAAAATTTCCAGGACGCAAGTGCCTTGATAGCTGCTTGACTATTGGAGAAGATATATATATTTTGTCCTCTTGGTTCCTTTGCCAGGAGGTTGCCCGCACAGATATCTATGGTGTGTAAAGGTTATTCCTTAACCATGTCGCTGTGGACATCGTAGAGCAAGAATTGTGGTTTAATGTTGTCATCAGCCTTTTCGACGACAACCTCCAACATAGCCTCTTGCAGCAGCGCCATATGATCAGTGGTACGGGGTTTATTCAATGGGCCGTTTGGGATAAACCCAAAGTTGAATACCGGGCGACTGCTCCTCGAAGCGTGATGTTTTGATGACGGCTTTCTCGCCACTATTGGTAAGCTCTAGGGCTTCTGCCGCGGAGTACCCACTGTGTAATGCTCGCTTGAAACGCCATCGCTCTTTGGAAGTTGCTGGTCGTTTGTCCAAATGGAGTTGATGCAATTGAGCAGCTGTTTCTGTGGCGCTGGCCTTTTGCGTCGAGAAGCTGGACGTCGAGCTCACTACTGGCTCCGCGAATCTCGTTCAAGGAAATCTCCGTGCCGAAGATTTTTGAGAAAGAAGGACTTAACAGGCGCAGGCCAAGTTAGAGGGCGTAACCGATAATCCGCAGACTCTAGGACTGCCAAGCGCACGGGGCGCAACGTTGCGATTCTCAAAACCAACGGTAACGTTACATGAAACCGAATACCGGGTGGTGCGGGCAGTACCATCAAATTGCGAGAGCGCAACGTTGCCTTTCTAACGACTGACTTGGGAATTGGGCGAGTAACTGGACACTGGACCAACGTGCTGCGTACTAATTGGATAACCTTAAGAAGAATACTCTAGCTAAAAAGAAACCTTAATCTTTTTGTGGTTTTATATTTTAAGAAATAGAATAAGTTTTTGGCTTGAAAATAACGTACCTAAATTCAGTGTTATTTAGTGACATATTGCGTCGCCACAGTGCTCTCATGAACCTAGAATGAGTGGCATTCCATTATGATTCGGAAATGGATTGGAGAAAAATCAGTTTTTTGGCCGCATTATAAGGCAGTGTGAAATCAGCAACGAATCTCCTGGATTGCGATGTGCTTGTACAAAAGTGAAATTGCTGCAATTACGCTAGTTAACACCTGGAACGGAAGTGATCCTAGCCATTTCCTGGTCAAACTCCACAAATATAGTTGTTTCTAAATGAAGTCGTTTGGCGCAACGTGTATTGTGCGAGTAATTACAGATCAATTGATTTTCGCATACTTCGCCGTTGTATTGGAAACAGTTCCAAAAGAATAAATGCATTATTTAGTAGGAGCGCTCTTACCACCAACGGATGCAGGCCATTAATTCTTAAAAACTTTTTTACGTGCTATTCGGATGCAGAAATTAGTCAGCGTTGTGCTCATAAAGAATTTAAGTTGGAAGGTTGATTGGCTTGGCAATCAGCGCCGAGCGAAAAGAGCCACTTCCATTCCCATGTTGAATGGGGTGCGATCTCTCGCGAGAGCATAGGCTGATGGCGCAGCAGCGGTGGATAAGAATTAGTTCTGGTGGGAATTGCGTCTGAGCAAGACGTTTTACATGATGAACTTACTGAATAAAGAATCATAATAGAGTTGATATTATTATCTCACTGTCTTATTATTACTAATGTAGTGGGTTGTTACAATTGGGATAGATAATAGCTTATGAAAAGGTATAATCAAATCGATTTTCGGTGGTACAAATTTCAACGAACTGACTGTCAGATCTAAAAAGTCCTTGAACCGGTGCGAAACCGGGTGGGTCACCCATATAAAATATTTTCGGAGAACGTACTATCATTGTCACTAAAAATGTCTAAGAATACTAAATTATTTATGTCAATTTCTGTACTTAAAAATTCTGCTGATGAACAGGCAATGCTTAGAGGCGAGACGATTAATATCGGTACAGCCAACGAAATTGAAAATGCCGCCAAGCCACCACCAATATTGTTGTCCAACGGAAGCGATATCATTAGCATGTTAAAGTACCTTTCAACTAAGATAAACAAGCAAGATTTTAGCTGTTAGTTCCAAAGGGAGGGTCAGGGCTCTTGTCAAATCGCTCAGAATCGACAATGGCGTGATTTGCAACGTCGATTGTCGTCTACTTCCGCTCTCCGAATTTAACAATACAAAAGTAAAACAAGGGATAAAATTAACAAATCTTCTGGACACAAAGATGCATGCCTGTTCAACGCAGTCCCCCGACTGTGCGCAAAAACAATATCAGCATACCAAAAAAAGATGAACGTACTCCACGCTCAAACAGCTGTCCTCATAAACAACAACAACGCATACCTTTGCACAACATCAAACTGTTCAAACAACAGCATCAACCACAGTGACTCTAAACAAGCTTCACTTCCTGCTAATTTCGAAAGAGCGCGTTCATGCTCTCCCGCAATACATCAAACAGTTTCACACTCACAAAGTGAAAACAATAACGCATCATCAAACTCAACTAACTGTCAGCTATTCCATGGCCACAGGTAATAAGCAGCCTCTGCCGTGGTGTGCACAAAGCCTTTTACCAACGACGCCACTCTCGTCTTTTCCACCAACAACAACATCAACCGCAACTCAGACATTAGCTGCTCTCTCATTCATCACAAAAACGACCACGTCAACTTCCTCAGCTTCAATGACAGTTTGCTCCCTCTCTTCGGCAACATCATTGATCAGAGGAACGACATCAAACACGCAAGTACAAAATTCAACCAATCCAAACCCACAAGAGTCAAAAATAAAATGTAACCATATTAAGCTCTCTCCCAACAACACTTCTGAATAAAATAACAATAGTAAAAAAGTACAAACAAAACACTGCAAAAGTACTGGCTGAGCGCGCCAAATACTAATAAAAGGTTCGAACTCCTCTCACAAGACGAAACGACTGAAGACTTCAGTGGTACAGAAGCAGCCTTTAATGCATCAGCAAATCTTTCTCAGCCACCTAATAATATTCACAAACCACCAATATAGGTGTAGGCCACAGAACAAATCAACGTACTAAACAAAGCTCTGAAAAACACAATACAACAAAACTACATTTTAAAAACAGTTAAAAAAAAAACGAAGTACGCATACAGACAAATAACTCGTCTAACTACTCGGCTGTAGTTAAGATGCTCAGGGAGAACAAAACTAAATACTACACCTTTAAGATACTACACCGAAAGAGCAGCGGGGATTCAAGACAGGAATATGCACTACGTCACTGACCTTGACGAACTTAACAACGAGCTATCGGAACTAGGCCACGATATCATTAATATCCACAATGTACAACAAAAACTCACAAAAAATTCCTGCCTCTATTTTTCATAGAATTGAAAGCTAAAGCGAATAGTAGAAAAACTTTATTATCACCACACTAATATGTACCAAAGTCATCTTTAAGTTAACACACCACAAACGCACAGTAACTCAGTGCTCTAACTGACAAAATCACACAAGGAATTTCTGCACAAAAGACCCGATTGGTGTCAAGTGCGCCGGCAAGCACAAGACTATTGACTGTAAATTAATAAGTGCCGATCAAATTAAGTGCGCTCTTTGTGGTAGTTCGCACACAGCCAACTACAAGGGCTGCGAAGTTTATAACACCTAAAAATTCAAAGATTTCTCTCACTCAGAGAGAAAAACATTAAAAAAGATGACCATCAGGCAGTAGAACAGACATCAAAAAAGTTAAAATTGGAGTAACGTACGTCCAAACAGTAGCAAGTAACCAAAAAAATCCCACAAATCAGGTACAACCACAACAAAAACGAAACCAACAAAAACGAGACTAATAAAAATGAAGATAATAAGACTGAATTATCAAACGATTAGGCGGATATAAAAAATATAAGAAAACAACTAGCGCAACAAATCAGTAGTAATATGATGAATATCATGACAGTACTATTGACAAAATTCGACAACAAGAATGAACACTAAAATAAAGATTTTAACTTGGAATGCAAACGGACTGAAAATAAAATCTTGCAAAACAACAAAACTGACTGGGATACATATCGCGACAAGCATTCGACTCAAATCACCCGACAACGTAGAATCAGCTATAGTTCACCTAAACGATATCATTGATAAGGCAGTATTGCAAGCAACTCCGGAAAAGTTAATTCACCCTGTAAAGAGATACACCCCCCCCTTCGCTTCGCAAATTGATAAGAACAAAACAAAAATTGAAAAAAGCATGGGCCATTTGCAGATCCCCCGATGTGAAAAAGAAATATAACAAGGCAACTAAAGAAATTAGAAAACATCTCCAAAATTAGAAACATTACGAAATCACGAAGTACTTACACTCAATGAAGATGACTGTCATATAAACTCGACAATCACTCCCCAGCCAACTCGCCTTAAAAGAACATGCACAAATAAAACATTCAAATGTATACCGTTATTATACCACCAAATGACGACGCCTCAATGATAGCCACATTTACTGATGACACTACAATACTTAGCGCACATAACCAAGTAAACACAAACTGCAACACCATCTGGATATTACCCTAAGGTGGTTTGAAAAGTGGAAAATAAAAGTAAATAATACCAAAACAGTGCATGTTATATATACAACTAAAACTAAATTCACACCACCTCGTATGACGATTGACGGAGCTGACGTAAAAATTGAAAATTAAGTCAAATACCTATGATTATATATTGACAACAAACGGGTTCAAATCAAGCTGAGGACAAGTCAATTATATTGGTTGATCAAATCAAAATTAACATTAGAAAACAAAACACTGATTTACAAAGCCATTATAAGACCAATCTGGACGTACAAATTTGGGGAAAGGCCAAAAAAATTGAATAGAGACATCATACAAAGACAATAATCAAAAATCATTCGTATGATCACCAAGGCTGGGTGGTACATAACTAACGATGATCTGCATCGTGATCTTAATATTCTAACAGTGACAGAGGAGATTACAAAAATAAGTCGTATCTACCAGACGAAGCTTACCCAACACTCAAATGTTGGTGTCAACCTATTACCAATACAGGAACTTCAATGCAGACGCAGGTTACAGAGGATAAGGCCAGTGGATTTGGTAGAATGAATTCTAAGCTATATACAATACACATATCAATACCTCTTTCTTTTTTTCTTCTCTTTTTTTCTTTAATGTTGTTTATTTTTGTATTTTATATTTTATTTCATTTATGTTTATTTTACTTTATTGTGTTCTATAATTGTATTGATTTAATTTAAAGTTATATTATTTTTGTTACTATTTTTGTTTTTTCCCCTACATCTTTACAAATGTCACCAACTGATGAGTGCTTAGTACTCAAATCATTATTGTTTGACAAAAGCGTTCCCATATTTTCTTCGATCGCTTCCATTTCGATCGCTGCAGCTAATCGGGCCTGGATCAGCTTCTCCAGCAACTTACCAGTTGTATTTAGCATACAGAGTGGTCGGTACACTGATGGCGTGTCTGGGTCTCCTTTGGCTTTGCTGATCAATACCAGTCGCTGTATCTTCCAAGATTCGGGGAATATTCCACTTCGTATACACCTGTTGTACATATTGAGCAATATGTGGGGTCGGCTTGCTGTTATTGCTTTTAAGACTTCCGCTGGAATGTTATCAGGTCCCGGTGCCTTCTTTTTCTTGAGGCCCTTGGCTGCTTTGACAAGTTCCTCTTTGGTGAAGAGTTAAACATGTTCTCCAGTAGTCTGCGGCATTGTGTTTGTTGGTCGAGTCCGATGGGTGAGAAAGATCGTTTTGACTATGTTGTCCATTTGTTCTTCCTCTATATCAGGCAGTGCGCTGTTTTTCATGACGATTTTATAACCCAAACCTCACGGGTCGTAATTTACGTCATTACAGAGAGCTTTCCATTTGTCCCGCTTGCTGGTATGGATGGCGATATTTAAGCTATTTTTGGCTGTCTTGTACATCTCTTGCTGTATGGTGGAGTCTCCACTGCGCTTTGCTTTTGTAAGTAGACGTCTGCATCGGATACACTCTTCTATCAGCACTTTTATCTCCTCTTTCCACAAATATACGTCTTGTCCTTGTCTGTGGGAGTTTCCTGCCATTGGCATAGAAGCATTACAGGCAGTTTTTATGGCTTCCATGGTATTATTTTCTACACTCTGTGTTCTTCCGTTGTGAGAGACATTGAGGAGACACCTGTCGATTCGTTGATAAAGAGGGTCTTGCTCAAGCGGTTTACGATCCATCTGCGGTTACTACGGGTGGTATTACGTCCTGCACTGAGTGTGTTATTCTCTGCCAGGGTGGTATTCACGGTCGCTGTCGTTGTACATATCTAAGACTTACCAGTGGGTTATCTTATGTGCGATATTCTCCGAGACCAGAGTAATGTCGGGGTTTGTTCCTGCGTTTCCCATTCGCCGAAAAGTCGCAGTTGTAACGACGTTGGCTAGTACGAGACCCGCTCTTACAGCCGTATCAAGGACTCTGCGACCTCTGGAGTTTGTTGAAGGCATGCCCCACTCTACAGGTCTCGATTTAAAATCTCCAGCTACATCAAGGTTTCCCTGTAATCGCTAAGCTGTATCTTCAATATAGTCGAGTTTTCTCTGATATGCTTTTATACCATCGCTAGGTGTTAGATAGCAGCTGATGACGTTGTAGTCTTTGACAACATATCACTCCGCTACCCTGCTCAATCGGTAGTTTGCTTGGAGAACCTTTGCAATTTTCGATCGTTCCAAGCACTGAAGCATCGCTTGTTCTCGATGCACCTGAATTGACTCAACTCCTGCGTTTATCCGATCTGCATATTCTGCTCTTGTTAGTCTTCTTGTAATGTTCTTCTTGTGTCCATTCGCTCCGCACCTAATAAACAGGTCAAGTTCTGGTCCTCTGCAGTCCTTCTGCAATTGGCCAACGCCAAAGCATCTGAAGCATCGCTTAATTTCGATGCACTGATTTACTCGACACCGCGTCCATCCGATCTAAATCTTCTGCGCTTTCAGTACCTTATTTCCATCTCTGTGGGTAGTATGACAAAGGCCCGCTTCAACTTTTTGGCGTCTGTGAGCCGAACTTCCATTTCTTGACCCCTGTCGCCTATCACTGCTTTGATTGCAGAGACAACTTCCTCTACCTCTGTGAGACTGTCCAGATCACGTATCTCCAGCGTGCACATTGGCTTGATGGCCTCCACTTACGCACTTTCCTTAAGAATGTCTTTGATGCTTTCACAAAGCTTATCAAGTTTGCTTCCTTTGGTAAGTTCAACTAGCATGACCCCTGTTCTTGTCTTCCTGACCAAGCTGACAGAACTGTCGGCTTCATCTGGTTTCAGATTTTTTTTTCAGCTCTCTCTTCCGCTTCCGGCCGAGTTCGCGTCCTTGACTTAGGTTTATATACCTTTATGGCAATATCAACTGATTTCTGAGTTTTGTTTACTTTTGTTTTGTCATGTTTCGACTTTCCTTTTTTGTGATTCACAATCCATCATTCGGCTCCTTGTTTCTCACTTTTTTGCTCGAACCTTGTATCGTAGGGCTTGTAGCGATTCTCTTCTGGGTGTCCAGAGCTGGAGTTTCAGTCCCGTCTTGGCCCTGTTTTTCAGTGCCTTGATTTTTCGCCTCTCTAGCACTTTCTACTTCGGCGTTCATCCAGCTCTTGCTGTAGCTTCCGATGACATCGAAGATTTCACTCAGTTCAGACACACCGTCTTTAATGTCCATTCTTATATTTCGCTGCCTCCGCATGGCATTATTCACCCTTCGCCGTACCCATTTGCACTCCTCTAGCGTTTCTTCTTCCAGGGTCCTCATCTTCAGAATGAACTCTTGCCTTGGGGA